>JAVXUP010000306.1:0-557171 GCA_033070095.1 Escallonia herrerae | reverse complement strand
ACGAGACATTAATTGTGGTGCATGGGAGCTGTGACAACTGTCGCGAGTCCTTACCTGGTGCCAGGGTGTTGTAATGTGACAGAGAGCGTTAGGGGTCGTTGCGTGGATGGCGCCCGACTGTGAGCGACGGTCGTCATGGCGACAGAGCGGCCACAAGCGAAGGTCATCGTGACTACGAGCGACGGTCATCGCGACGACGGAGCACGGCCGAGAGCGACGGTCGTCATGACTATGGTGGAGCGCGGCCGCGAGCGACGGTCATCGCGAAGAAGGAACACGGCCGAGAGTGACGGTCGTCGCGACCACGGCGGAGCGAGGTTACGAACGACGATTGTCGGTCGTCGATCGTTAAGGCAGGTGGCCGACCCCTTGGGATGGCCGACCCCCAAGCGTGGCCGACCCCTTTGGGATGGCCGACCCCCAAGGGTGGCCGACCCCTTTGGGATGGCCGACCCCTAAGGGTGGCCGACCCCTTGGGATGGCCGACCCTCAAGGGTGGCCGACCCCTTGGGATGGCCAACCCCCAAGGTCGCTTCACGAGCGGTTCACGTGACTTGGGCATGCATTGCTTTGACCGGCTCTCGAGCGTTGAAAAGTTGACCGCTGACTGGGTGATGTGTCGCGCAAAGTGGGTCCCTTAGCGGGTCCTGGGGGGCGACCAGAATAGGGTATGAACATAAGCCCCCTGCGTGTGGCGCGCGCGGAGGGGCAACCCGAGCGGGCGTCGCACGCATAAACGATGTGGCTAGAGCCCAGCCTGCTGCGGGGGCCAGTCCCTGGTGATGGAGCTGGCGATGATGCTAAGCCCGTGATGGCGCGCCGCCCATGCCGCAGTTTGATTGAGCCGGCGACGGCGCTAGCCCGTGATGGCGCTCAGCCCATGCCGCAGTTTGATTGAGCCGGCGATGGCCTACAGCCCGTCCCGCAGTTTGATTGAGCCGGCGATGGCGCTAGCCCGTGAAGGCGCTCAGCCCATGCCGCAGTTTGATTGAGCCGGCGACGGCATACAGCCAGTCCCGCAGTTTGATTGAGCCGGCGATGGCGCTAGCCCGTGAAGGCGCTCAGCCCATGCCGCAGTTTGATTGAGCCGATGACGGCATACAGCCCGTCCCGCAGTTTGATTGAGCCGGCGATGGCGCTAGCCCGTGAAGGCGCTCAGCCCATGCCGCAGTTTGATTGAGCCGGCGACGGCATACAGCCCGTCCCGCAGTTTGATTGAGCCGGCGATGGCGCTAGCCCGTGAAGGCGCTCAGCCCATGCCGCAGTTTGATTGAGCCGGCGACGGCATACAGCCCGTCCCGCAGTTTGATTGAGCCGGCGATGGCGCTAGCCCGTGAAGGCGCTCAGCCCATGCCGCAGTTTGATTGAGCTGGTGACGGCATACAGCCCGTCCCGCAGGGAGGGGCTGTATCATGATTGTTGTGCATGAGAGCGGCGACGAACGTCGCGGGGACAATACTCGGTGCCGGAGCACATGTCATGCAAGCGGTGCGGCGACGAACGTCGCGAAGCAATACTTTGCGCCGGGGCACAGGCGATAAGAATGGCGCATGGGTGCGGCGACGAAGGTCGCGGAGCATATACTTGGTGCCGGGGGCACGCATCATGAAGATGGCGCGGCGACGAACGTCGCGAGGCTATACTTAGTGATGTCGTCGTGGCAATTGTGCACGGTCGGTGACGAGCATCAAGTGACCATTGGCATTGAGCGCGCGTTGTAGAGAGCGCGATGAGTTAACACGGGCGACGTGGATCGAGGAAACGGCACGCTGGCGACGGGGCCTGTCTCGGAGTTGTCATGTGAATGCGTGCGACGAAGGCCGTAGAGGTGGCGCGTGGGCGCGCATGACGGTCATTGTGGCGACGGTGCGTGGGCGACAAACTGCGGCGAGGCGCCGGCGGACGGGAAAAAAAGGAAAAGAGAAAGAAAAAGAAAAGAAAAGAAAAGAAAAGAAAGAAAAAGAAAAAAAAGAAAAAAAGGAAAAAAAGAAAAGAAAAAAAGAAAGGGAGCGCGAAAGGATGGGAAGGTAGATGAGGGGCCAAGATTGCATCTTGGCCCACCCTATATAAGGAGAGGAAGGGGAGGGGGGAGGCACCGCCATTTGTGCCAACAAAAGCCAGAGAAAGAGAGGAGAGAGAGAGAAGAAGAGATGGTGAGAGAAGAGGCAGAAGGGGGCGAGGGGTCGTCGGGGCCAGGGGGTCGGCCGAGAGGAGAGGTCGGTGGCTCAGCAAGGGGAGGGGGGTCGGCCAGTCATGGGGGGTCGGCCGCACAGGGGGGGTCGGCCACGCAGGGTGTCCGACAGGCCCAAGTCCCAACCTTACAGCCCGGAGCGACGCCAGCAGCAAAGAAAGTTCGGCAGAAGATGTGGGCGAAGCCGCGAGGGGCTGCGGCGGGTACATCGCGACCGCCGCGGGGTATGACGACTGTACCTGTGCCGGCGCCGCCAGTCGATGAGGCCATACCAGCAGCGGGCGGCGAGGCGGCAGTGCCATTGACCTTTGACGATGGCGGTAGGAGGTCCTACGATCCGGAGCCGGATAAGACAAACACATTGCTGGGGGTGAGGGGAGTAGTACCGTGTGTACCGGACCGGGAGATGTGGAGGGAGTTGGCCATCCGGGTGGCCGACGGAGCGTTCACGACACCGTGGGGTGGTCCGTCGATGGGAGAGGAGCCTCGGTTGTCGTCACCATATCTGCGCGCGCCGAGTTGGGAGGCGGCGCCTGTGATGTCGCCGAGGTATGTACCGGCATTGTTGATTGAGAGAGAGGATATACCTTGGTCGCCCGTGGTGTTCAAGGGCCATAGTGCGATGCCGATAGGGTGGGACTTTTGGTGTGAGCATATGGTGGAGACGCCAGAGAGGGCGCAGATGTTGCAGGCACTGGGGCTGTTGCCGGCGATCGACATCACGGCGAGGGGACTGGAGTTATATAGGGATACACCAGGGATGACCCGATTGCTGGCAAGGTGGAGCACGCAGTCGCATACGTTCGTGACCGAGTTCGGAGAGATCGGGCCGACGTTACTCGATGTGCTGATGCTGACAGGGCTGCCGATACACGGGGAGGTGGATGCGCGGGTGACCCGGTTGAGTGGGGAGGAGCGGCTGTTGCAGACACAGCTACTAGACATCCTGGCTGAGACGAAGAAACACCGGAAGGGGACGTACGGTGGGTGGCTGCGCCAGTTCTATGGTACGCCGCAGGCGAGGACAGGCCAGAGGTTGGGCAATGCTGCCCAGTTCGTGGTGGGGCCGTATTACGGCAACGATCGGTACGAGTTGGTGGCGTTTTTGGCTATGTTCTTGTCGAGGTAAATTTTGTACTGTCATGTGATTATGCGTGAATAAATCGTATGTCATGCTTGCCATGTAGAACGTCAAATTGATATATGTTGCCGGTCGTTGCTTGCAGGTTTGTGTTCGAGGGGACACCTGAGGATGGCATTTCCCCGAGGGTGTTTCCCTTGGCCATTCGGATGGCGCAGGGCAGGCGGGTCGGGTTGGCTCCGGTGTATTTGGGCACGTTATATTCGCGGCTAGATCAGTTCGTGAATGACGTGAAGCGGTCATATGGTCGGTATCAGGTGGCGACGTACGTGGACTGGATGTTCTTGCAGAGGTATCTGTACGAGTGCTTTCCAGGGTACCGGCCCGATGGATATCCACTCGCACATCCGTCACCGACGATGGGGACAGTGACCCGTCCAGGCAGGTCACGGCAGGTAGCGTTATGGTGCAGCGGGTCTCGGGCGTTTGCTTGGGCAGGCATCAGGAGGCCGGGGTGTCCGTTGGCACAGATTCTAGACAAACGGGAGGAATGCGAGCGACGGCCCTATATGGAGATGCATGCGTCATATGGTACGCCGCCATGGCTGCATGTGCAGGAGGTGACGACAGATCTGAGCAGGAGAGGCGAGTTAGTGCCAGGACAGCTGGCGCTATTGGTTGCGTATTTTCCCGGCTGGCTCCCGGTGTTGACAGATGATGGCGGGAAGCCCGCCGAGTGCTGCTATTACGTGGCGAGGTATAGCCCGGACCGTCTGTCGTTGGCATTCGGGTATGACTTAGAGCCCCCATGCGGTTATGACAGCCCTTGGAGTGTGGCGACGGCTTTTGGGTATACACGATATGACAGAGCCCGCGAGTGGCCGGCACCGACGACAGAGTGGAGGCAGCCAGGGACAGAGGTGGCAGGGGCGGTGACAGCGGATTATGCACATTGGTGGGAGCGGCTGCGAGGGAGCTGGGCCGGATGGCTGGCACAGCCGTCAGGCACACGTCGACAGGTAGATGTGTTTGCATGCGACCGAGCCCTGAGTCTGATATCGGCCACAGTCGCGAGGCAGTGCGGGATGCTGTCACTAGTGACCGGGAGCTCTGTTCCGAGCTCGGAGAGGGAGGCGGAGGAGGATCCCGGAGAGCCGGGGGACGTTGCCCCAGGGGAGGACCGCGGAGAGGAGCTTATTGCAGAGGTGCCGAGGGTGCCGGGGGCCGGCAAGGGTCCTTTATCGGCATTGCGAGTGGGGATGATGGAGACAGCGCGTCAGGCTAGTGCCGGTACATCAGCCCCACACACATTAGGGGCGAAGAGGCCGCGCGACGCATTAGAGGAGCTAGACTCTGAGGTTTGCTTCTGTCCCTTCTTTTGTCGTATGAATATGGTTTGCATATTGATCATAATTTGTGAACTGACAGCGGTTTTGCCAGGGGGACGAGGAAGAGGCGGTCGAGGAGGGTAGCGAGGCCGAGACCGAAATCGAAGGAGAGGAGGCTATGGCAGCCGAGGCCGGCAGATCAGCTGACAGTGATGAGACTGAGGCCGTTGAGACATTGGCGGCCGATGTGACGAGGAGGGTGAGTCCATCGCCTGTTACTGAGGAAACGGTGGGGGCCCTATACGGCGGAGAGGGGAGTGATACAGTGATGTTTGATATTGACGAGGACTGGTGGACAGGCATGGAGACACAGGTTGTGGGAGGTGATGGTGGTGATACGGCGGAGCCCGAGCCTGTTGTTGCTGCCCCGGTTCATGAGCAGGAGACACCGGTTCAGGCTGGGGTGGCGCGACGGCACGACGCATTGCCGGAGTCCGTGGTTGAGGTTGGCGCTACTCTACTGGCGATGCATTCAGCCACGATTGGTGCGCAGAGGGCTGGTGGAATGTCGGAGATTTCTGCAGCGGGCGGCAGTGGCGCGCAGCCGGAGAGATGAGTAGAGGGTCTTCGAGCGGTCAGGTGGATGTGGCGACTTGGGGGGGCCTCCAGCTACCGGCGGAGATGGTGCGCCGGTTAGAACTGGTGAAGGCAGCGTTCCCGCAGACATTCGAGAGGGTGGGGGTAGAGAACCCAGTACTACGGATGTGGGTGTCTGCCGGGTTTATGGAGTGGTTGCTGCCGTTTGCTAGTGTGCCGTCGACGGGTTGGACTGCAGAGTTCGTTGCTCGGTCGCTTTCAGAGTTCGCTCCGTTCACATCACAGCTGGACTGGCTAGCAGATTTCTTTAGGTCGAGGAGCGGCAGCCATGAGATGGATGAGAGGCGCGCAGTCGTGGTCATGCGGGAGATGTTGCTGGAGCGGCGCCGTACAGGGTTAGAGGCGGAGCGGTCAGAGATTACCGCAGAGTTGGCCGGGATTGACATGCAGGTAGCAGAGATAGAGAGACAGCTCGTCGATTTGCAGAGGCAGTTGGCCGATCTACAGAGGCGGCGAGGTGAGGTGGATGGGCGAGAGTCAGAACGGTTGAGGCGACAGGCCGAGCTTGATGCTGGATGGTCAGAGGTACAAGCAGAGCGGGAGGCACTTCAGGCATTCAGCTCCCACCCAGTTGCATCACTGTTGTCTAGACTTTCATAGCTTGTATGTTACTTTGCTGTAGTTGTAGCGCTCAACGATGGCTAGTAAACGTTTGATGTATATGTATATATTTTGATGATCTTGGCTTATTGCATGTTGTGTTCGGTTGCTCTTTTTTTTTCGTGTTTGAATGTCTTGCGCATTTTGGTCACCTGTGAATGTTCCCCCTTTCCCGCCCGTAGAAAGTGACTTAGGAAGCATAGGTTGAAAATGAGTGTCAGCTAGGCAGAAGCTGAGGTAACAGCATGACTTTGTATTGATAGGACGTGGGACAAAATGCCATTACATGAGTAGCGTAGAATGCTATACAGATCAACAAAAATTACAAGTCTGTAAGCAATGTCGCATGTACAAAAATGCTATGAGAGCGAGTACTATGATGTGGGCAGATAGGGCTGGGGGAACATTGCCGTGACTAAACATAATACTTCTTCAGGTAGCGGCCGTTGATGGGGGTCGAGATCTGACCGTCGTCGTGGTTGAGCAGGAGGTATGAGCCATTAGTGCGGGCTTCGTGCACCGTGAAAGGGCCCTCCCAGTTTGGCGTGAATTTAGGAGCTGACATGTTGGCTTGTACATGTTTGGCGGCTTGAAGAACAAGGTCACCCTCGATAAATGAGCGTGGCTTGACGGTCTTCCCATAAGCTTTCGTGAGCTGCTCATGATATTTCTTCATGCGGCGCAGGGCCGTGGCTCGTCGTTCGTCGAGGCCGTCAAGTGTCGCCAGCCGGGCTGTTTCATCTCCGAGACTGCTGCTTAGAGAAAGTCGAGCCGATGGTACTGCGATCTCGGCAGGTACCACGCACTCGTCCCCGTAGAGGAGAGAGAAGGGCGTGGCCTTTGTCGCTGTGTGCAGGGATGTTCTGTAGGCCCAGAGTGCCAGATTCAGTTGTTCGGACCATGACCGGTTGGTTTCATGCACCATTCGCGATAATACTCGGAGCAGAGTCTTGTTGGAAGCTTCAGCTTGACCATTACCTTGCGGGTAATAGGGAGTTGATGTAGCATGGCTGATGTTGTACCCTTCCATGAGAGCTCGAACCTCTCGATTAATGAATGGCGTGCCATTGTCAGATATAATACATCGAGGGATGCCGAAACGACAGATGACGTCACGTAAGAAGTTAGAAACGGCACCTCCCGTGGCTCTCCGCAGAGGTCGGCTTCGACCCACTTCGTGAAGCGTTCAGTAGCAACCATGATCCAGGAATGGCGTCTGGATGGCGGGTGGATGGGGCTGATTAGGTCGAGGGCCCAAGAATGAAATGGCCACAGGGCTGAGATCATGCGCAAGTCCGATGCTGGCGTGTGTATCCTGTCGGCGTGCCGCTGGCAGGGTTGGCAGCGTCGGACATGAGAGATGGAGTCGGATTCCATAGTCGGCCAATAATACCCCAATCTTAGTAATTCTGCATACAGCTTCTGGGAGCCTTGATGTTCACCACAATCACCATTGTGTACTTCGTTAATTACCTTGACTACTTGGGCACCCTGTAACCATCGCAGGGTGCGTCCCAAAAATCCCTTGCGAAACAACTCGCCTTCCGTCACAAAATACTTGACTGCCTTGCGCTTGATGGATCGTGCTGAGCCGCGGTCAGGTGGTAGAATCCCGTGGGATAAATACTGGATGAAAGGCTGGCGCCAGTCACCTTCGATGTCAATGACAAGAGCTTCTGCACCGTCAGGTGCATACAAGCACTCGGGACAGTCCTTTTGTATATCCGAGGCGGGCCATGGATGGCCAATATAGGCCCATACGCTGGAGGCGACGATATAGAGGGGGACCGTCGAGGCCACAACACTTCTGGTGGCCGAGCTGTAATTTGTGCTTTGCCTCTTCCGGGGCTAAACATCTGGCTAGAGTGCCTCCGGGACACCGCCTGTATAAGACATCTCCCATCATTGAAAAGTCTGTAAGGGTGGAGGCATGAGCAAGAGATGGCGCTTTAAGTTTGTCGATAATCGGTTGCCTCTAATCGTCCGCAGTAACGTCCCTCGGGACTAGGTTCAGTGCTGTGCATGGTTCCATTCTCTTGACGATGGTTAGCATCCGTTGTTCACCATCGACTTCTATCTTTGACGCGATCGTGGCCAAGCTGTCCGCATGTCTGTTGTGGCACCTATTGTGATGTTCATACTGGACATGGCTGAGTCTTCCTTCCAAGTGTTGCACCAAGGCACGATAAGGTGCCAAGGCTGGTTCTTTGATTGCGAACTCTCCGTCCGCCTGCTTCATGACCAAATTTGAGTCTCCTTTCACACACAGCGCCTTAGCCCCCATACTGACGGCAAGCATGAGGCCAATGACAAGTGCCTCGTATTCAGCTTCGTTGTTAGACACCGGGAATGCAAGTTTGAAAGATAGTGAAGTGGTAACACCGTCTGGGTCCCGGAGGACTATACCGGCACCCCCTTGCCGGAGGGGTGTGCCATTGGGACCTTTGCTAGTGGCAGAGCCGTCGAATTCAAGTGTCCACAGTTCATCGATGTCGGTGATCAGGGCTGTCTCCTCCCCAGGCAGTTGATCCGAGGTCGGTTCATATTGTTGGCGTGGGAAGAAGGCCAGGAGGTCTGCAAGTGCTTGGCTCCGCAGAGCTGTAGGATTCTTGATAGATAAACCGAATTCGGCCAATAGCAACAACCAACGGGTGAGTCGACCAGACAGGGCGGGACGCGTAAGCATGTAACGGAGTGGGTCAGCCTTGGTGACGAGTGTGATCTGGTGCGCCAGAAAGTAATGTCTAAATTTCTGCGAGGCGTACACCAAGGCTAGACAGTGTTTCTCAGCTTGGAGTAGTTGGCTTCGGGTCCCTTGATTACTTTACTGAGGTAATAAACAGGACGCTCGACACCTTCGACTTCTTGGGCAAGCATAGCCCAGATGGATCTGGGTGTGGAAGTCAGGTAGAGTAGGAGTGGGATGCCCCGTTGTGGTACGACCATGGTTTGCGGTGACATGAGGACCGCCTTAATCCGTTCAAATGCTCGCCGTTGGGGCGCACCCCAATTCCATGGTGCGCTTTTACGCGTCAAGTGTTGGAATGGCGTAATGAGCTCGGCCAGCGCGGGTATGAAGCGTCGAAGGTATGAGACCTTCCCGAGGAAGCTCTTCAGTTGCTTTGTGTTCTTGGGGGAGGGCATTTCTTGGATAGAGGCAGCTTTCGAAGGGTCAACGTCGATGCCCTATCGACTGACCAAGAAGCCGAGGAACTTGCCGGAGGAGACGCCGAAGGCACATTTCAATGGATTCATCCGCATGTTATACTGGCAGCAACAATCAAAGACTGCTCGAACGTCGGTGAGGTGATCACTTTCCTTCTTGGATTTGATAATAAGATCGTGGACGTAGTCTTCCACAGTACGGTGTATCATGTCATGGAAGATTGCTGTCATATCCCTTTGATACGTAGCACCCGCATTCTTGAGGCCGAAAGGCATAACTTTCCAACAAAAATTACCCATAGGAGTGCGGAAGGCTGTCTTGGCGCTGTCGTCGGGGTTCATGCGAATCTGATTATAACCTGCGAACCCATCCATGAAAGATAAAGTTTCATATCCGGCGGCGGCCTCCGTAAGCATGTCGATATTGGGTAGTGGAAACTCGTCCTTGGGCCACGCCTTATTCAAGTCCCGAAAGTCAATACAGACACGGACTTGGCCATTTTTCTTTTGTACAGGGACGACATTAGCCAGCCAAATAGGGTGAGTGATAGGTTCGATGAAGCCTGCCTGCAGAAGGCGTTCAATCTCTTGCTTGATTTTCAATTCGAGCTCGGGGCGGAATGTCCGCGGGTGTTGCGGATAGGGACGGATTCGGTAGCAATGTTGAGATGGTGTGTGACTAAGGCAGGATCCAGTCCGGGCATCTCATTGTAGCTCCATGCCAAGACATCACGATACTCATGCAGGAGGGAAACCAATTCCTCTCTTCGGCCGGGGGCGAGTTTTGTGCCAATGTAGGTGTGCCGCGGTTCTTCCCCGGGTCAGCCAGGTTGATTTCTTCAATATCTTCAGCCTATGGTCGAGGGCCGTCCTCATAGCAAGGTGGTGCTGCGCCGGGGGTGAGGTCAGGATCTGGCTGGCAATGCTCGGCCGTGCAGCACCATTCAGTCTCTCCAAGGGGGTCGAGGTCGAGGGGGTCTGATGAGGGACCACATGGAGCCCCTGCATACCGTCATAATTGATAGATGATTTTGCCGTCCTTGACGATACGTTGAAAGGCCGGCTCAGCCTTTTGCTTCTTGGACTTGGGGGAAGAAGGGGGGGAATTGGTCGTGGCAGCAGGCGAAAGCGGTGGGGTTGATCCATTATTCTTGTTACTTTTCTCTATTTTGGCCTTGGGAGGCTTGTCCCCGCACAGCTCATCCCAAGTTGGCAGCCTGGTAGAATGTATATGAGTAGCATTCTCACCATCCTCGGCAAAATTAGTGAAGAAGGAGGCCTCGGCAAAATAAGATTCGGCGCATTCAAAGGGGGCTTTGGTTGCAGGGATTGTCATCCCTACCTCATGCCCCGTAGAACCGGCTACCAGCTTCACACACTGGTGGTATGTTGAGGGAACGGCCTTGTTAACATGGATCCATGGTCGCCCGAGCAGGAGGTGAAAGGCAGACTCGCTGTCTATTACGTGAAAAGTAGTGTCGCGACGGACAGTTTCGACCATGAGGTCGATAGTGATATGGCCGAGGGTCGACTGAGGACCCTGTCCAAAGCCGGTAATCTTGACGGGGTCACGGATGATTTTCCTTGGGGGAATGCCGGCCTGTTGCAGGGTGATGAGAGGTATGATGTTGATCGAGGCGCCGCAATCAACCAAGGCATGACGGAAGCCCGTGCCATTAACAGTACATTCTAAAAACAGCGGCCGATTGTGATGCTCGACCGGCGGCGAGTCTTCATCCGAGAAGACTAAGGCCGTGGAGGGGATGTGACGTAATTCAGCCCCTGGACGGCGAAGCATTCAGGACCGAGGCCGGTGGTGACCTCGAGCAGGCAATTGGAAAGATAAGTCCGGGCGGCGGGTGAAAACCCCATTTCATCAAAAAAAACTTTTGATCTTCGTCATCTGTCGAAAGGAAGACATCGACTGCTTAGCTGAAGGAGGCACGTTCGTCAGTATGGGCTCTACCAGGGCTTCGGGGATTACAGGCTCGACATGGTCAGTGACAGCCGTAAGGACCTGGTGCTCCCTATTGTTGCGATGCGGTGGGTAGAGATCTTTGCGTACATCGTTGTTCTTCCGCGACGCTACCTTCCTTGCAAAGATGGTTCGCAGTGCATTACAATTTTTGAGCGGATGGCCAAGGGCTCGATGGAAAGGACAGTAGGTGGGTCTGGCCTTTTCTTCGTCTGTGATGTTGGTCCGCATTGGTGGCAGTTGGAAATTTTTGTCATGCGCCACCCATTTCGCCAAGAGTTCCTTCACTGTATTCAGATCACAGGGATAGTCAGGTGCAGGCCTTTGTTGCCTTCGCTTGTCGGAGCCTTGGTCCCCATCTGGAAGCTGACGCTTGAAGCCTGCATAGTTGTTGCTGTTGTTGCTACGCTGAGTGACAGGTGTATCTGCTGAGGCCAACAGCGTACTTTGCGGTCGAGGCTTCCATGACTTGACAGGACCAACTGTCTCGTAAGTTCGTCGGGCTGTCTCCTTGAGGTGTCCCCATGACCTCAACTGTAGGTTCTCGATATGCACTCGGTAGACGTCAATCATATTTTTGATGCATATGGGAACCAACGTTTTGTCTTTGCTGAAATCCGTGCACTCAAGGCACTTGAGATGAAAACGATGCACATATTTATTCAAGTCTTCTCCCTGGTTCTGGCAAATGCCAGCAATATCAACGATAGTCACGCGCTCGGTCTCGTAATGAAACTTGTCTAAGAACAGCTGGACCATGTCGTTCCAGGTGTGGACGGTCCCTGCGGGGATCTGGTGATACCAAGTGTAAGCCAAGCCTGTAAGGGATTTGTGGAATTCTCTCAACTTTAAGCTGCCTCCTGTACCATACTGCTCCAAGGAGCCTTCGAATCTTGTTAGGTGCTCACGGGCGTTGCCCTCACGTCCGTTGAAGAGCACAAAGTTTGGTTGCTTGTACTTGAGGGGGTAGGGTACGATGGCGATATCATTGGCGTACGGGGCGTGTCCGGTCAGACGGGTTGAGGAGTCCGGTTCGAAATTCCTCTACAGGCGACAGACAAGGGCTTCCAAATCTGACCGAGTGACATAGTTAGAGGATGGTGCCTCATTGCCGGTCAAGGGGTGATGACCGCCTGGTGCGTCGCGAGCCCCCGAGCCCCCAGATGGTACGGCTTGATGAACGGGGACATGGGAAGGTTGGTATAGTACAGGTGCTGGCAAGGGCAGCTGTGCAGGGGCGAGTGTGGGTTGGCGAGACATGTCTATCACTTGGCCGGGGGTTTGGTGTTGCTCAGGTGGATACGGATTAGGTTCCATCTCGATGGAGTCATGAGTTTCAGAGGAGCTTCTTGCCGGCATCGGATGAGATGGTGTGACAGCGGGGAGAATCTGCTACAAGACTGGCCCGAGATCCGTGTGTAGCTTGCGGGGCGGCACTACAGAAGGAGATGTGTCAGCTACTGGTGGCAAGGGTGTCGCGAGCCCTACCGCCAAGGGTCTGGATATCCAAGGCGGCGGTAGTCGCGACACTAGGGCCGGGGCGACGTCAAAAGCTGGCCCCAGTTCTGAAGGCTGGATTGATGGAGCGGCCTGCTGCGAGGCCAGGGCTTGTATGGATTTTTGCATCTCCATAATGGCGGCTAGTAGAGTGGTCTGTGAATCTTGCAGAGTGGTGATGGTTGGAGTGAGTTGCTGGATGGCTGCACTTACGATCACTTGCACGTCGGGGGTAGTGGTTGGTAGCTGGTCTTGGAGTCGCGTGGCGCTAGTCTCTTCCTGATCACCGAGGTGGTGTTCTTGCATGGCGAGGTTGGGTCCTTGGCTGGTTGTCCTGGTAGCTCTCCGTTGAACAGGCATGATGCCTAAGTCCGGAAGATGTGCAAACTGCAATACGATGCTCACCTCCCCAGCGGAGTCGCCAAAATGATGATGCTGTGAATGGTTCGATGCTACGTGGAGGTGCCACAAAGGATGCGGTCTGAGTCAGCTTCCAGGTAGGCAACGCGGGAGACAGCAAGGACGGCGTAAGGGCCGAGAGCAAGGCTCCCCAGACAGGTCGTGAGGGCTGGCAGCGCCGCGCAGGCAGGACCAACAGTCTACAGTCTGTGAAAAGGGTGCAGCGTCAAGGGTCCGGAGACGGGAGTCCAAGTGTGTTTCTCTCACTAGAATTCCAGAGAGAATGTCTTTTAGAGAGAGAAAGTGAAAAGTCCAAATGAGAGAAAGATCCTTGAAAAAGCTCCAAAGTCCACTATTTATAGGCAAAAATGTGCATGTGTCATAAGTTGACATGTGTCACCCCCTGGGAACGACACGTCGCCAGGGGGGCCAAAGCACTGATCCTCCGTTGGGACTGCCGGTCCCTAAGTTCGTGCTGCCCTGCCCTTGCGACATCTCTCTGCCTGTCTGAGGAGACTGATCATGCCGCGGTAGCATGGTCAGAGTAGCCCGTTGCCCCAGCCTCCAGTCCAAGCCCTTACTGAATCCCACAGGCCTGGCAGCGGTGGGGAAGACCCGACGCCCAGCTGCCAGGTGGACTAGGCAAGATGCCCTTCCGAAGACCTGCTCCCATCTCGGAGTGACCCGGGGGTCATAGTCCTTAGGGGTGCCGACGCGAGCCCCCAGTGCCAGAGCACGTAGGCCAGTCACGCAGGCACCCTGGCGGAGATAGTGTCCTGGAGGAGTCGCCTATCCCGTAAGCATATAACATGATTGTGGCGCATAGGCGCGGTGCCTACAGCACGAGACATTAATTGTGGCGCATGGGCGCTGTGACAACTGTCGCGAGTCCTTACCTGGTGCCAGGGTGTTGTAATGTGACAGAGAGCGTCAGGGGTCGTTGCGTGGATGGCGCGCGACTGTGAGCGACGGTCGTCATGGCGACAGAGCGGCCACAAGCGACGGTCGTCGTGACTACGAGCGACGGTCATCGCGACGACGGAGCACGGCCGAGAGCGACGGTCGTCATGACTATGGCGGAGCGCGGCCGCGAGCGACGGTCATCGCGACGAAGGAACACGGCCGAGAGTGACGGTCGTCGCGACCACGGCGGAGAGAGGTTGCGAACGACGGTCGTCGGTCGTCGATCGTCAAGGCAGGTGGCCGACCCCTTGGGATGGCCGACCCCCAAGGGTGGCCGACCCCTTTGGGATGGCCGACCCCCAAGGGTGGCCGACCCCTTGGGATGGTCGACCCCCAAGGGTGGCCGACCCCTTGGGATGGCCGACCCCCAAGGTCGAAGGAACGCCGAGGTCGCTTCACGAGCGGTTCACGTGACTTGGGCATGCATTGCTTTGACCGGCTCTCGAGCGTTGAAAAGTTGACCGCTGACTGGGTGATGTGTCGTGCAAAGTGGGTCCCTTAGCGGGTCCTGGGGGGCGACCAGAATAGGCTATGAACAATGAATTATGTCCACATTTTATGTAAATCAAGGATCAATCACATGCATCAAGGATAAATCACATAATAATCCCAAATCATCTAAATAAATCATAATTCCTTAAGATGGACAGGACTCAACTAATTGGACTGGACTAGACTTAATTACTAAGCTTGATTTGATTGGACTAGACAAGTGGACTGAACGACTGGACTAGACAGCTGGACTTGAGTAACTATTCGACTTAATAGATTAAGTTTAATATACTATTAGGCCTTCACCCATAACAATACACTTTAATAATTAATAAAGCCCAATAATTATAAGTAAATAAAGGGGTTAATGACAAAACTATCCCCTAAGATTTATACGAATTTTCACTTTGCTCCTCGTCTTTGTAACTTTTGCAGTAATGTTCCTTGAGGTTGACAAAACCATTGCAAACAGCTCCAAAATTAGATGGCCGTTAAAAATTGGGCGTTAAGTCTGCATGTGCACAGCACATGCCATTTTGTCATAGGTAGACAATTATTTTTTATATTCATTTTCTCTCCAACTGTCTCACATGTATTTCCCTCAAAAATTTCTCTCCAGTATCCATGTAAATTCGGATCTAAAGGTTTCAAAAGAGAGATGAGAAAGAGGTTTCAAGAGAGGAGAGAGATACTTCAAAAAACCAATCTCATGGCTCATGTATACCATCAATGTGGTGAGAGAGCAGTCACAAGGACTTCGTGGACAGACTTAAATCTGGGCGAAGGTTTTGGACTTGTAGCAACCAGGTGGGTTTTGTGTATTAATTTCTTCTTCCCATTTGGCAATCTGAAAATAAGACAATCTCCAATTATTCCTTACAGGTTCGTAAGTATAGGTTTTTCACTTGGCATCCCTCTAGTAACGATTAACAGGTCAAAGGAGAGATTTTGGAAGATTATTGTAATTAATATCTGGGTGTTGCTTCTATTGATTGTGCTTGCATTATTGTGTGATTTTGATGATGGGACTGTGACTATGAGCAATACTGAAGGTGAAGATGTGGGCAACTTGTAGAAATTGTTAGGGATGTAGTGAATTATGGAGCTTTGTAATGTTTTGAGCTATGGTATGAGGGATTGTATTGAAAGAATCAAGATTTTCCTGTTTTGAGCCTATGTACTGAAGCAATGTAATGAACTCAATTTCATCATTCACTTTTTGCAATTTTATCCCCTGTACCTTTCAGGTTAATGGCAAAGGTGCCCCTTATACTTTTCATGTTAATAGCAAAGGTGTCCTATATATTTTGCAAATCTGTCCCCTACGCTTTAAAATAGTTGACAAAAGTGTCCCCTGTACTTTGTATTTTCTGGATAGATATGTCCCCTATACTTTGTTACTTGTTGACAAGCCTATCCCTAAACACTGAAATGCAACTGTAACACATCACTAGGCTATGAAAGCTTTGCTAAAACATAGATGCCAATTGCAACACAACACAATGCAATGCATCATCACAGTCACAACAAATGCAAAAAATCTTATTCATCATCAGATTAACATATTTCATAGTTCAATCTCATTAGAATCAATTACAAACATCATCAATCCTTCAGTTGAATTACATCCAACATCCAAAAACAAGTAAATATCATCATCTATCAGTTATTACAAATATTATCATCCATTTCAATTACATCCAACATCCAAAAACATTTGTTGGCACTATCTTCCAATGTATGTACCATCTTCCACAAACCAGCCACCTATCAATGTATGCACTACCTTTCAAAAACCATCCAACCTACCTACCTATACTTTGAACAAACACTTACAGTGAGTTCCCTACATTGCCATCCTAACACTTTTGCATTCCCTTGTCCTTTGCACCAGGCTTTGCTTAGCCTTCACCTTGAGTCCTTGCAGCTGCTCTTGATCTTATACTTCGTTGTCCTCCATCATCATTAGTTTGTCTTTGAGATTGAGTCCATTTTCCCTTCACTTTGACCTTCCTTCACAATTGGCTTTCGTTGTCCCTTGACAGTTGTCTTCTTCTTCCCTTGGCTTGGATCTTCCTTGGCAATAGCCTTTGGTTGTCCTTTGGCGGTTGTCCTATCTTTCCCTTTGCCTTGGCCACCTTGACTTTTACCACATTGGCTTTTGGACTTGCCTTTGCCTGAGCCCACGCCAACAACTGCACCTTTCATGTTTGAAAAATTAACATATGTTTACCCCTTCTCATTATGAATCGAGTGTCTTGGCCTGATGTTGGTGGTGGCTCTACCATGCTTGGTATAGGCCATGATGGTCTTTGGGATCTTGACTGTGGAATTGGCATAAATGCAAGTAACAACACATATAAGTAAATACAACTCATACACTGCTACATGTTTTTAGTCTACGTACTGGTAAGTTTTGCTACCTTGGAGCTCTGCCTTCCCCTGTTTCCACATCTCCCTGTGGTGGAGCTCTGCCTTCCTCTGTTGGCATGTCTCCAGGTGGTGTAGCACTGTCTTCCTCTATTAACATGTCTCCCTATTAAAGAGGTTAACAATACATTATGCTAAACTTAAAAGAACAATTAGTCCAATAAAACAAAATAAATAAACAATGTCTCAAGCATTGCTTATTGAGGCTGTATTCTATCTACTTCTTTGAAATTTCCTCTTATTGTGTCCAAGCTGATGGCATACGCTGCATCTAGTCATTGTTCTTTTCTTTGACATCTTACTAGTGGTTGTGTTATCCTCTGCTTGGTATTTGCTGATTCTCCTCAATTTTTTAGGTCTGCCACTTAGCCTTCTACAATTAGTGGGCGACATAATGAATGGTAAATTACTTTTAGGCCATATACTTGGACCATTTATTAAGTTAACAATTACTGCATAGGCCTTTTTATATGTATCAATATTATAGCACTCATGGATAAAATTCTTTACCACCAAGTTTTTGTGCCAAATGCCTGTAACGGCATGAGGCCAGAGAATTCCATTCAAGTCACAAATTTTACAAAAACAGGTATACTGCTTCCGATCTACAGTGAACTACTTGAAACCTCAACTCCCCTGAGTGTGATGGTATCCCTTCCCCAACATACACATTCAATCTCTCAATTATCCTCTATATTGCAGGATAAATTTCACCATTCTATTCCTTAGCTTATTCCCGTGAAAACCTCATCCTTGCCATTAAAGTATTTCTTATAGTTTCAAGACAAGTAATGATTAATTTATCCCTTGATTCCTTTATCATGGCATTAAAGCTCTCACAATAGTTATTCAAAAGAACATCACACTTCACATGTGTACTAAAATGTGACAAGACAATTATGTAGGTGGCTTATCATCAAGCTAAGCCACTGCCTTCTTATCTATCCCAACCATCTTTTGCATCCTGTGTTGCCATCCCACCACATTAGTTGCCTTTTCTGCAGTGAAGAAAGCATCTTGCAAAACAATCTCAGTAAAGCCTGCTGCCTTGAAGTTTGCATCTATGTGAATCATACAACATCTGTGCTCAGTATGAGGATTTAACGTCTTTATGCTCCTAACCAACCCTTTTTGCCTATCAGACAAAGATGTCCAACTCAAACTGTCTTCTATCTCTAAGTCATCACCCAAAAGCTAAAACAAACCAACCCCAAGAGTCTCTGTTTTTAGCCTCAACAATAGCAATGCCACTGGAAACATTTGGTTATTGGGATCAATGCCAACTGTGGTCAAGAGCTGACCACCAGTGAAACCTTTGAAAAATCACCCATCTAGCCCTATCAATCTCTCACACTCAGCCTTGAACCCTTTCTTTAATGCACCAAGGCAAATATAAATCCTTTAAAACCTGAACTCACCCTTCCCTAGGCCTGTTGGTTCATATTGTAGATCCATAGTATTGCCAAGATTACTTCTACTAAGTTCATCAATGTAAGAGTTCAACTGTCCAAACTCTTCCTTCCATCATATTAACCTCAACCATCATTGATGCCTTCCTTTTGCTTCTATAAGCTGTCCAAATTGGCACATCTATATTGGTGATCATTCCTTAAAACATCAACTTTCATTTGAGGATTTAATCTAAAATCTCTAATGTATCTAGCAGCTAGCCAAGTATTGGTCACATGTTTATTCTTGTGAATCTTGGTATAGGTGTGCTGGGTGACATAAGTCTTCACAAGCAAATCAACCTCATTGTCTCCTTGTATCCTAGATACATACACCTGCCATTCACATCCTTCTGAAGCACACTTAGCCCTAACCCACCCTGATTCATTTTTGGGGAATACCACTAGTTTCACTTCCAAAATATAATGTTGTCTAACAGCATCCTTGAATACTTTGTTATCATTAAACAATCCACCAACACTGAAATTAGGCTGTCTCATGTCTGGTTCAGAGTTAAATTCTCCAGTTAGTTTCTTACTTTTTTGCGTTCTCAATTTCACCCTCAGACTCTGATGGTGGATATTCCTGCCACTCATCAGAGTCATACTCTCTCTCTCTCTCTTCAAAATTTGTCCATAAGGGCTTCTTACCTTTGCTGTTACTTCCCACTCTCTATTGTACTACATTCATGTCAACATTCTTCTCATACAGTCTAGCATCCTCATTAGCGTCATAGTCATTGTCAAACAAAGCTGAGCAATATGATTCATCGCCAGAATTAGTGTTAGAATCACTTTCCCTTTGCCCCTTAGTACCGTTATCCCTTGGCCCCTCATTAGCATCAATACCACTTTCCATTGGCCCCTCAGTACCACTTCCTTTTGGCCCCTCAATATCACTTCCCCTTAGCCCATCAGTGACACTTTCCCTATGTATGTTATCCTCACTGCCCCTTGCTGCCCTAGTCCTCTGGTGTATGTTTCTCCTCCCCTCAGTGCCTATTGTTGCCCTTGTGCTCTGGTTTCTGTTTCTTCCCCCCCCTCAGTGCTCATATTTACTGAGGCTTATGTACCAACCTCATCATTACTAGCATTGCTTGGACCTTTTAGACTTAACCTAAATATGGAACCACCTCTCTCCCCCTGTGTACTTGGCAGCCCCTGTGTAGCTAAGTTCCAAACAGGCATATTAGCCCTTGTAACCACATTACTCACATTGCCTATATCACCAAGTTCTTTAATAACCACACTGAACCCCACAGTCTCTTTAAGCCCTATTAAGTCTTAATAGATTCCATCATCTTATCCATTGACAAAGTTTCCAAATATATTTCTACTTGGCCCTAGGAATTTCTAAAATCTTTCAATGTCAAAATGTCTGAGTCTAGAATTATCTGTATTAGTCCATTGTCAAGGGTTAACCCGGGCTTCTTATAGTAACAGTTTATAAATCTTATAGCTCCTACACTCTCTGCCATGTTATTAATTTTAATTAGGCTTAACATATCAAGGTCACAGTAATCAAAGTAGTCTATTTTGCAAGGGGTGTAAACCTTGTACATAATGTTCTTAAACTGACCTCCATAATGCAGTTTTATGGTCTATAAAGAATTGCGAGGATCTGAAAAAAACACATATAAATCCAACATCCACAATAACAAATTAACTACTGAGGGAATTCTCACATTTGTTCTTAAACTGACCTCCATCGTGTAATGTTTGGGAATTCTCACATTTGCCATAACGAAGGGAAGACGGGTAACGGAGATGACAGATCTATCCATGTCAAAATGGCATGTGTCGTGCACATGTGGACTTGACACCCGAATTTTGACGACCATCCAATTTTTGAGCTGTTTGCAATGGTTTTGTCAGCCTCAAGAATGTTTTGCAAAAATTACAAACATGGGGAAGGAAGTGCAAATACGTGTAAATCTGAGGAGATAGTTTTGTCATTAACCCTAAATAAAAAGGTCTGCAAAAATGGCGTGTCTACAGATTCCCCGGGTGAGGGAGCTCACATGAGGGCGAACATCGCCGAAGAACAACACATTTTTGTAGTGAAAGTACGAAAAAAGACCACAAGACTTTAGATAGACTCACATGCAATCATATAGATATGAGGTCGGCCATTTATAACAGTGGCGGAACCAGGATTTCACCTCAGGGGGTGCTAAAAATATATCAAAGTCAATAAATATTTTTACAAGTAAAATAGCACACAAAAATAAAATGCACTTTTCGATAATACACAAAACATACCCACCATTCAACTAAATCACATATCCGATATCTCAATCCAATTGGGTCCCATCCTCCATCAACAATCACAATTCTCAAATGCTCAATGCACAATTAACAACCTATAATCAGTAATTAATAATCTCAATTTTCAAATGCACAATTAACATAACCTAGAATTATCAATCAAATAATCAATGCTCAAATGAGGCAAAAATCCATTTGGGTCCCATCCTCTATTAACAATCTCAAATTCTCAAGTGCTCAATGCACGATTAACAACCATAAAGTATCAATTAATAAACTAAATTCTCAAATGCACATCTAACAACCTAAAATTATTAATCAAATAATCAATTCTCAATAGCAAAATAAATTGTTCAAAATGCACACTGACCTCAGTCCTCAGAAATCAGAACGACGTCGTTGTCGCTGTCACGCCTCGAAAACGAGAGGCCGTGACTAACATCAAACTTCGTCATATACCATTACAGTTCTAAAGATAATGATATAGACAGAGCAACTAAATCCTTTAAAATAAAATATCTCCACGGACAAAAGTCTATGACAATCCGTTCTCCAATTACCTTCATTACAAAACGATTACTAAACGCATCAGTGAAACAATATACACAAAAGTAATTCTATCAAATTACCCGTATTGGGATAAAACTCTCAAAATGAAATCCATTAAACAATTTCGCTTATAAGATCAATACTCTAATTTCAGGGTCCGCACACGACCTTAAACCAAGACCCAAATACACCGATGCCATAACATTATGAAGGTCTAGCAGAGCATCTATGATACCACAAACACAATTATCTAAATCTCAATCTTATTCATCTCAAAAAGGTCCAAGATTTAAATACAATCATTTCAAAACTTAAATAAAATCTTCCTCATCAAAATCCACCAAAACCAAATAATAGGACCAAGACTCTGTTATTCAATACAAATTCCAAGTCTCAAAGACGAATTACCCACTTCAGCGTAGAGTCCTCAAATGATTTACATTGCCCAAAGATGCGACTAAATGCTCTAATTTTCCCCAAACATGCCACGCCCAAAATCACGTCCAATACCTGTGGTAAATGACAAAACAAACGAGTAGGGGGTGAGCTCGAATAGCCCAGTAAGTGGAAAATAAACGGGAAGCAAATACGATGATTCGAAATCCGAAACAAAACTAAATATTTGACAAACAAGTGATAGCAATTGACCACAATACAAATAAGGCGAATCAAATATGCGAAATGTTCATTATATGGTCCAAAGAACCCAAATCGAATACAAGCCCGAAGGCACGAAAATGAGCAATCCATATCTTGATATCAAATACCAAAGCAAACCTCATTAAGCTTTTAACCCAAAACACATTTCAATTATATGTCGGGTACGCTACAAACATACGATGACTATGGTGGTCATAAGACCCAAATGTCGAACCAAACATCAAACATCAAACGTCAAAGGTGTGCTCTGGAGCGTACTAGGAGGCTTCAACTTTCTAGTATAACAAACATGTGTTCATAGGACCCTCTCTATTTCGAGAGCTGTTCAACATAGTTAGTGTCAATCTTAAATTGACGGTCACAAATGTACGAATTCAATGATGTGCATCATCAAGCACAAACAAAAACGAATAAACAATGTTCTCAAAAGAGGGCAAAAGTAGGAGAAATTAAATGCAAACAAATATAGATGAACCAAAAATTGACGAAGCATAAACCTTCATATTTCGAAAGATACCTTTCCCACAGCAAAACGACGATAGAATCCTTTTCACAACAAGCTTGATCAAAATCCAATAATTTTTCAGATTTAGAGAGGAAAACCCAAGCCCAAATCAAAAGGGTAGAATCCCTTACAAAACAAGATAAATCAACTCCAACAACTCTTTTTCAGATTTAAAGAAGCAACCCATACCGTTACAAACCTTTACCACATCAAGAATGTTCAAACCCTTACCTCAAGCAAGCTTTCGAACAAAAGAAAACCTCAAAGCACCACTCTAGTGCCAAAAGAGCTTTCCAAGCCTTCTATTCTTCCTCCGCAAAGGAACAAGGAACCAATAACAAAAGGGCCGAAAGAAAACAAAGAGGCTATTTATATGAAGGTGATAAATTACACTACTCATTCATAGCAAAACAAGTTTGATTCAACTCAATCCTTCAGTCGTTTCTTCTCTCAATTAAAACATTTTTCCTTCTCCCAAAACACCTTTGAAGCCGACCGAAAACACTTTTAATGAAAACACTTTTAATTCGACCGAAAATAATTTTGAGTCGACTAAAAATAGTTTTGAGTCGACTGAAAGTACTATTCATTTGACTAAAAGTTACTGTTCATTGACCAAAAGTTAATTTTCATCAACTAAAAGTTACTGTTCATCGACCAAAAACTCTATAGTTGACCAAAAACCTTTTTAGTCAACCGAAAAATTATTTTCATTCGACCGAATACTTCAGACTCCAAAACATCACTATGCTCACCTTTTTAGTTGGCTGAAAACCACTTTTCATTGACCAAATTCTTCAGACTCCAAAACATCACTAAGCACCTTTTTAGTCGGCTGAAAACCACTTTATTTGACCGAATTCTTTAGAAACGATAAAAACCATTTTCTTAATATTATCAAAAGACCACAAACTTATTTATTCAAAAATAGTCGACTGAAAACCACTTTATTTGACTGAATTCTTCATAAATGATAAAAACCATTTTCTAAATATTATCAAAAGACCATAAACTTATTTATTCAAAAATAATAATTTCACATAAGAAAAGAAAATTTTTGGAGTGTTACAGTAGCAATGTCGCTGGCGGTGAGTTCTTCGCCACCGGTGGAGTGAAGACTGAAGAAGATCGTTCGTCGGTTGAGGTGAGGTCGTCACTTTGTCAATTCGTCCGGTTCATCACTTCGTCCGGCTCGTAGGTGCGGAACCTTGATGTTCTGAAAGTGTTGTAGTTACAAACATTAGAGCTTACAAGTTACAGCCTTTAGTATTCATTTGATTTCCGATGAGAAGAAAGAGACAGATTACAGAAGTCTTAGAGTGAGACTAAAACTTTCAATTCAAAGTTCAAACCTTAGACGAGGCTAGATCTGGCAATGGCCAAAGATCGGAGTTGGTGACTGGTGAGGCCGTGAGGGCGACCGCCGTCCGTGACCGGTGACTGAGGCTTAGATTTGCTTGAATTTTTGGTGTCGTGACAGGTGAGGTTCGTCACTTCGTCTCTTGGCTCGTAGATCTACGCTAGATCTGGCCGGAGTTGGGGTGGGGAGGGCCTTCGGAGCTTCGACCGCCGTCCGTGAGAGTTGAGACCATGACTGATGATCGGTGGACGGTGACTGAGAGGCGATGTGACCGGTGAGTGGTGACTGTAAGGTGAGGCGACTGCTGTGTCATGGCCGGGAGACACTGAGACAGTGAGAGGTCTACCGTCGACGGGAATTGAGAGAGTGACTGAGTGAGAGCCAAGAGGAGAGGAGAGAGAGAGAGAGTGGCGAGTGAAAAAAAACTATATATAATTTTTTTTTAAAATCTGAGGGGGTGCATTAGCCCCCCTCGTACATATGTAGTTTCGCCAATGATTATAAGGCTTCCTACGTATCCCCCGAAAAGGAACTGACCAACGTAGTTCAGAAGGATAGAGATATTAGTTGAAGCTGGAACCAAGAATAACACTTGATTGGTCATGGAATGATGAATGAAATTTGTGTGTTTCCAGAGCCACCAAATTGATTTGAATGGTCGACATACAACGGCCTATATCTAGGTACTGAAGTGATCAACTCGATTTGGATGGTTGTCTAGATATGCAAAAGTAACAACTCTATCTGTTGTCAGAGCCACCAAATTGATTTTAGATTGTCAACGGAGGGAGCCCTATACCTGGATGTTGGAGCCATCAAATCAATTTGGGTGGTCATCTAGATATACGAAAGAAATATTCCCTGTTGCAGGAGCCACTAAACCGATTTGAATGGTCGACAGACAGGAAGAGATTATTGCAAGGTGCCAGAGCCACCAAATCAAAATATAAGTGGTCGTCTAGAAATACTTAAAGCAATTTTGTCCATTATCGGAGCTACCAAATAATTTGAGTGGTCAACGGTCAAAGTGATGACTAAACTAAAAGTTAGAACTAGCAAAGCACTCAAGCGGTTGGGCATCTAGATACAATGATGGGAACTTCAGAAATATCACTCAAAGCTGGAGCCAGCAATACCCAAAGATAACTGGTCGTTGAGTCAATTCATTTATCAGATTGATATAGAGAAAGTGTTGCTTCTAGCAACAAAGCATGGGATATTGCACTGGCATTATACTATACAACATTGTTGAATTGAGCATCAAATTCCTAGGGTAATTGGATTTACCAATGTTTTGGAAAATAATATGACATGTAGGCATACATGCATATAAGTATATAAAGGACTTGTAAAATATTTGTGTGTTTGTCCAAGTAAACATGCAGTTGAAGGAATTCTATGCAAACACACAAGCACGTAGAATTTTTTCTTTTAATTTTACTATTCAAAAGGAATTTTAAAAGACCTAGAACTGGCCGGTTGGTCAGAGAGCATGAAGATTTGTTGGGAGAACCGACCGGTTGATAAGAGGGCCTGAAGAGCAAAAATAGGAAGCGGTAACTGGCCGGTTAATCACAAAGTTGGCTGAATAAAGGGGAAAACCGTCTGATTTTTCCGTTTAGAATCTCGGTATTTTCTTCGTTGTTTTAGGGTTTCAAGCAGGCTCTAAATCAAATCAAACACTCTTCTCTCTTTCAAATTCTATTATAAGAAGGAAGTTACCATTTTAATCCCTCTCTACTTCAATTTGTTCACCATAAATACCACAAATTTCTCCTTCTTCCCCCAAATCTCATCATAAACATAGAGTTTTAAAGAACTAGGAGAGAGCATGAAGGAGACTCCCAAATCGATCGTGTCTCATGATTCTGGCCAATGATTCACACCGATGATCACTCGATCTTTACCCTGGATCAAAGTGCTCATCTTAGTAATGCATTCTTCATCAATCTAGCATGTGATTAACCCTTTGCCTCAAAATTTTACACACACACACACACACACACACACACACATCCCCCCCAGCATACACACAAAAACAAACTACAACCTCCCCCCACCCCACATGTATATAATTATCCCATTCTATGCTTTTCCCATGCAACCCATGGTCCCACATGTTATTTTTCTTTTTTCTTTTCTACATTACATGCACAAACCTGGCGGTTCTTATGTCTTTTTTCTCTTGCTTTGATTATATGCAGCCCTTCCCTCAAACATTAGACGTAGGGGGTTCGGGGAATCTGCACGTGAATGGTGGAATTGGTACGTGAATGGTGGAAAAAGATTCTAGTTTCAGTGGAAGACTTGATAGCCAACACGGGCATTGACTTTTCTTGAATGGGTTACTTGCTTTCACTCGTAGTAAAAAGTATCTTTTGAGTTTGGCCAAGGGGAGTCCACCAACACTTTTCACTTGCCGTTCGGGGAGGCAACTTTCACCCGTACAATTTTGCAAAAATTACTAGTATTTGGGCGAGATATAGGCTGGTTCTCTGGGCCTATGACCTCGACTGAGACTATGACTTTGTGATGCGGTTACTAGGTTCGAGCTGTGTTATAAAAGGAAGCACAATTTTACTTGCTACCTTCTGGTCTCATTACGAGGGTATGACTCTAAAGGATGCCGCCAGGCGATAGTAGACCACTATGTCCAAGGTTTTTAGCTATATGTACTTGGAAATACTCTTTCTAGCAATGGGGATGATTCTGTTCTATTGTGGTGTTTGAGGGCATTGGGAGATATGGTCAGATTAGGGAGTAAGAATAGGGTACCTCGATTATGACCCATCTTTATCATTCGATTTGCTCAGTATCACGATGTCAGTCTTTGAGTTTTATGAGTTATTGTGATGTCTGTGAGTTATATCTCTATTCTCAATCCTTTTTTGATATTCCATATACACTATGTAATATGCTCTTATTTATCGCTTTTTCTTAATCATAGATTGGGCTTTCGAGGTGTCGGAGTTGCGTTTCGTGACTAGCTGAGAGATAGAAGGATGAGACTAGATTGGGTAAGTTCAAGTGGAATTTTAGAGAGGAGCAGGTTGATGCATCCATGGGGGAATTCCGGGAGAGATTTAACAACCTTACTTAGGGCCTGGTAACTTTCTTCCTTGAATATTCACATTACTATTTATTTCTTACTTTTGAGACTCACTTTATTTTTTGGGATCGCTGTCAAAACGGCAGGGGGATGAGCTATATTCGAAGGAGTTAGAGCTCACCCGATGCCAGGCCTTGCTAATGGGGTACTCCCAGGATGAGTTCTATTTGGGGGAGTGAGTGCTATGCGGGTTTGGGTGATTATGGTCGGTGAAGGTGTAGTGTGGTTGTGATGAATGATGGTGGTGGCGGGTGTTGGGGTTGTGTGGTTATGATGGGTGATGTTGGTGGCAGGTGCTGGTGTAATACCTCGAAACCTTGGTATTTTTTGTTGGTTATTTTAGTTCTTTAGCGACAATTTTTGCACGCAACATTAGCGTCAATTTGCATAAAAAGATATTTTATTGAAAACCTTTAGCGACAATCTATAATGCTCTTAAGTTGCAAGTAAATGAGGTGGGAAGAATGTAATGCCCAGAATGTTTCATTGGTTGATGAAAATTTTATTTTTAACCTTAATCTAAGATTAATGTGATCTTTCAAAAAGAATGTGGGTGAGATGAGAACACTAGCCAAGTGTGGGGGGTCTTTAGAATTATTCCAACCTAGGACAACCATATATACATGAAGTGTTAAGAGGGCAGTCGTCCTAACAGATATGCCAGCCCCTGTTTCACGTGAAAAAAGAAAGAGAATGTAACGGAATATCGGGTTAGGGCGAGGGAAAATTCAAGATAATAAAACTGCTAGACTCTCTCTTTAGTTTAGCCATGAATTTGGACGTTTTATATATATTTTTGATTTGAAATTGGTTGCTTTGGATGGTAATTGAGAAGAAGGCTGTTGTAGAGCAGAATAAGAATAAGTTAGGATTTTTTTCATATCTTCATTATTTCAAATCCGATTAATATGATTTTACTCTTTCTGAAAACTTTATTGTGTTGCCTTCAACTCTTTAGTTTTGAGTTTTCTTAGAATCCCACGTTTGCACATTGAAAAATGACCTTAAAGTCAATTTACAGTAGAAGTTCAGAATTTTTGATTTCTGGCAGCCACTTTGATTTATCATAGAAACTTAATTACTCATGGGAGTTTTGTGAAGTTTATATTTCTAGAAACATAAGAAAGTCCTCTTCAACGTTTTAGTTTTGAGTTGTTTGAGATTCATATTATTTATGTTCCAAAATAATCACTGAACAAAACTGGTCTGCACAGATATGTGCTATTTTGATTAGTCATTTCAATTTACTTTAGAAAAGTCATTACTCATTGAATTTTTGTGAACCTTAAATTTATGAAAACCTTAGAAAGTCTAATGTAGCTTTGTAGTTTTGAGGTTTTTAATATTCATCATGTTTCTTCCTCAAAATAGTCATTCTACAAACTAGGATTTGCTGAAAAATGATGTTTCTAGAATTACATAAAAGTCCATTGCCCAGGACCTTTTAAGTAAATTTTGAGCATATTTTGGCGAAGTGCGAAACTAAAAATTCTATTAGTTTTCCAAAACCTTCGACATGGAAGTTTCTAGGATTTTTCTGGGCATGACGAAGGCTTGAAATGATTTTATTTTGAATATAAGCTTTTGAATTGTTTGATATAGCAAACAAAATTATTTTTTGCCGAAAATTTTACAGTGGTCTAAACACATTGAAGAGCTTGAGCGCCTGAAATTTTGTGCCATTTCGGTGCCCTTTGATATATTTTAAAAAAAAGAAACATTAGCGCTCAATTAAAGGAACGACTTAGGGTTCTGAGCGAAAAATTTCCTGAAAGGACATTATGGTCCAAAAAGCCCACCTGGCTATTTAAAATATTCTTTCCGGTTATATCTGGGTATGTAACGGTACGTTAGAGGACGGGGGGAAATAAGTAATTTTACAAAAGTCTAGGGGTGATTTGGTAATTTTACTCACTTGAGAGAAACTTAATACTTAGGCATGCTCGAGTGACAATGAATGATATCCACGTGGTTTGCTATTTAGGTTTCGTTAGACAAGAGATAGGACCGACTTTTAAACGAGCTCAAGAACCAAATATTGAGCGAGGTAAGTATCCTGCCATATTCCTCCTTATATACTACTTGAAAATTTATATATTGTATACATGTTCTCAGTTAAAATGAAAGTTTTGAAACACTTTTATCACCCTATGTTTGTGATAAATTGTTTGATGAAAATTTAAATGAAATGTCATGGAGTTGTTGTATGAGTAACTGAATCATGATCGGTACATGTGGGATGAGATGATGGTTTGACTGTGTTATTGTACCCCATATCCACGGGGGAAAGTAGATTCTGGGTCCTGGTCAACGGGACCATACGTTGACGCACAATACTATTGCACCGTGGTTCGCCCTTGCGTCCACATTTATTATCCCGGGTGGAGGAGGAATTTTGGATCCTAGTCAGTGGGACCATACGCTGACCGCAGTATACCGTGTTATGATTAACTGTGATAGTTCTTGATGAAGCTTTTGGTTGATTACATTCTAATTCGAGAATCTTTGCTGCAAGTACACACACACACACACACACACACACACACACACACACACACACATATATATATATATATATATATATATATATATATATATATATATATATATATATATATATACATGGTATGTTGAGTAAATTTTATTTTGGTAACATTGAAATCCTTATTGTGAAAAGGAAAACCATGGCAAATTTGAAACCCTCAATTTTATTTTAAGGATAGAAATGTGTTTTTACTGGGCCCCCAGCTCACCCCTTTTATAAATGTTTTCAGGTGATCATCTAGATGAACCTCAATACTGTGAGGGTAATGAAAACGAAGTCACAGAAGATGCTCGATAGGAAGTTGATTTAAGTTTGTTGAGAAAATGTAGAACTGCTGGTTATTTTCTAGAATTGTTCGTAGTTTAATTCCATCAGGTTTCTTTCAGTAAAATTATATCAGTCAATTGTGGAGGAATTCAGTAGAGAAAATTTGAAAAGATCTGTGAGGACATCTTTAGAAGTCATATGATGGCGTTAGTAATGCATGACTCTAGAATTGTGTACAAGTTTAAACGAGGCCCGACAGAACCCAAAAGAATTGTCTGAATAAATCTGCGGCTAGTCACGGATCTAACTCACGAGCCTACCCGTGGGTTCGGGTGGTGACAGCTGGTGCATATGGCTGTGATGGATGGTGGAGGTGGCAGGTGGTGGTGCAATGTGGCTGTGATGGGGTGATGATGGTGGCAGGTGGTGGTGCAGAGTGGCTTTGATGGGTGATGGTGGTGGGTGGTGATGCAGGGTGGTTATGACTGGTGATGGTGTTGACGTTTGGTGGTGCAGGGTGGTTATGATGGGTGATGGTTGTGAGGGTAGTTCTATAGGCTGGTGATTGACAAGGGTAGTGGTGTAACGTGGTTGAGATGGGTGATTTGGCTTATGACTATGGCGTCGCATGGTAATTGAGTTGACGGCGATGGTGGTTGCAGGGAAAGAAATAAAGAAGTTAAGCCCTAAAAGAGGGATAGTATCAAATTCACATTTTTTTGGGTAAAAGAATTAATAGCGACTTTAAAGGTTATTTTAATGACAAAAGATACAAATTTAGCAAAAGCTAAACAATGTAAATTTAACCTTACATTTAAAATATCATACAATTTTCTTTTCTCTAAAAATAATCAAGATGGTGTGACAACTTTGCCCCTGAGTTAAGGGTCACGTGCCTTGCACATGACCGCTTAACGGAGTTCTTCCTAACTCTGGTTAACAGAATAGTCTAATTGGACAAATTGTGAGTCCAGTGATCATAATAAAACAAATGGAAGTTTGGTGGCCATTATAAAAATGGGTCATAATTCGGTGGTCATTGATGTATTTTACTCAAAAATGAATTATCATTGCATCATAGATGCTATTAATCTCAACAATGTAACAAAAATTAAAGTTTTTGTCAAGACGAGTAAATTTAAATTGATACTAGTGGAACTTTTGTTATGTTTTGTTGCTTTACTTCAATTTTTTTACATCTTAGACTTGATATTGATGATTGACGAAAAAGAATTTATTGACATCACATGGTAAGCCTACAGGCAACTTGTGTCCACAAAATTCTTTATCGGTTGAGCTAAGGTAAATATATCCTAGCCTGCAGATGGGTTGTCCTGACATGACTTCTGGCCTTGTTCAGCCCGTTCAAGTTGCAGACTTACTGGCATAGTTGCCAGGTTTCTTTGATTTTTGTTTTGAAGCCTCTTCCTTTTTGTTGTTACAAGACCAAACATGGCGGTCATGGAGTCAAAGAAAATTGTTGGGAATGCAAGTTGTTGATATGGGGTACGATGCAATTGACTACGTAACTTTAACTGCTCAGGTAGTGGATAGTTGTAATTATAGTTTGCTCTTGTATTAGTAAATAGATGATTAAAATAATTACACCAATGGCCATTATACTATATATCAAATTTTACTTGCCCAATGAATTTAGATTTGTGACGTTCAAGTTACCAGACTCATTGATTTGGTCAATCAGCCATTTCATTAGCTGGAGTTAGTAAAAGCAGGATCGCACATGATAAGTGAGGAGCAAAACATTACTTTTTCTCAAGTATCTTTATTTTTCTTATCACATTACTCCACCACCAGCCGCCCACGCACACTACCATCACCAACAAGGACCACCCTTCCCTCAATTGCATAGTTGCTACAGCCAATCACCACATGCCGTCGCACACTCTAACTTGAAACTAAAAACACCCATAACCACCATGCACTATTACCATTTCACTTAACCCGCCGTGTACCTACCACACTATTTCATCTCTAAAGATCCAACAATCGCAATTGTTGATGGTGGCTGGAGATTGTGGCGGAGACGAATTGGAGTTTCATATATGGTATATTTTGGATCCTGGTTTTTCATAAAAGGTTGATAGATTAGAGTTTTCAAAAGTTAAATTTTTTTAGGCGGTTTGGTCATGGTGGTGGTGGGTGGCAAGGCTTGGGTGAGGCTACTGTGTAATCTTGGTGGTGATGGGTGGTGACGATTCTGATGTCATGTGGTCATGGATGACGAGTCTTCGGATGGGTGGCCACTTGGTGTTGGTGGTGGGTGGGGTGGCAAGGCTTGGCCATAGTGATGATTGTTGACAACTAAACCTAAGAAAAAGGTCAACCTGCCGAATACGTATAATACCCAAACTGTGATATCGCACACCAAACATGGGATTGTGTAAGATTGTCCTTATAAGACCTTGCCTATAAAATTAGAAGTACCTACTTGGCTAGCTCTTTGGAGGGAAGCATCATCCGTAGGGCTGGAGACCAGGTTGCTAGAGATGGTATTAGAGCCAACTACCCAAAGCTCATGTTGGGTTGTCCAGACAAGTAGTTGGTGTGGGCGAGGTGTGGTCCACATTGGCCAGAGAGGAAGTTCCTGGGTTATGTTGACTGAGCCTTAGCATTGCAAGACCCTGCCAAGAAACTCATAAGTACCAACTTTAGTTGTTCTTTTTGAGGGAAGCATTGCCCTATGATGGGGCTATGGACAGGATTATTATAGTGAAATCCCACTCGACTGTGGGATAGTTCGTGATTTGCCTTATAAGATCCTACCAAGGAATCATTGGTACCAACTTTGGATATCTCTTTTTAGGGAGCCACTGCCTTACCTTAGGGCCAAAGATCTGGTTGTTACAGATAGTATCAGATCCAACTCTCAAAAGCTTAGGCTAGACTAGGTTGCCGATGATTGGGGAAAACAAAGGCAAGCACGGCAATATCCCATATTAAGAAGGTCGGGTGAGCTGGGCATATCCTACATTGGCTAGAGAGGAAGATTCTAGGCTATTTTGGTCGAGACTTAGCAAGGACACTAAGCCATAGGAGGGGAGATTGTAATATTTCACATCGAATATGGGATAATATAAGATTGTTCTTATAAGAGTTTGCCTATGATCTTAGAAGTACTTACTTGGCTAGACCTTTTGAGGGAGGCATTGCCCTTTAGTGTGGCCATAGACCAGGTAAAAAGAGTTTGGGAATTACCTAGATTTTTTCAAGTAGGGCTTTTCTACACTCGTACCCTACCCAAGCTTCTCGGATAGACCCGTGTGTAAACATGGGCAATTTTGTTCTTTTTTCCTATTATATTTGCTCACTTTGACAGTTAAGCATATTTTTTGCTTTTTCCATCGTTCTTTCTACCATCATATTGCATGTTGGTTGCTACAAGTTTTCTTAATTTGAAGGTAACTTATTACATCGGTTCTAAACCATTATAGTAAATAATAAATTCCAAGTCATGTTATACAAATGCCACAACAATAAATAGTAGCAAACAAAAATTGGAATGGAAACACAACCCGAAGTTAAAGAGTTGAACTTAAAAATGGTTAAGGTAATGGCGGAAGTGGATGATGAAGGTGTTCATTGCGATCGACGGTGATTCCTAAGGTGATTGTGAAGGTCGACAGTGAAGGCGGAGGAGCTGCGATGGTTTTGCAGAGCTGTTGTGACGGTGGAAGTGCTTGTGTGGACTCCGATCTATTATCTGAGGTGAGAAATGGAGGGCGGAGGCATGGATATGTGGTGGGTGGTTAACAGGGACAGCGTTGGAGTGTGGAGTGCATTGAATTATGGTCGTATGGAATATGGTCACGACCACATACTATAGAGTCATGGATCTGCGAGTGTGCACCATGGAGGCTAGGAGTGTGGAAGGTGGTGGTCAGTGATGTCCATCGTGTGGACGGAGTATGGAATGAAACAGTGGCGGAGCCAAGAATATTTTTCAAGGTGGGCACCAAATAGACAACATATTTGCACGAGAAGTATTAAATATAAGTCTATTCTAAATTTGACAACATACATTATATTGAGTTTGAATTGTCTAGGTTGAAAGTACTAAATTTGCAATACTTGTCCAGGACGCTAAGCAGTATATTCCAAGTTCCAACTTGTCCATTCCCGATCCCCAATTGTAATTACCAATTCATAATTCTCAGTTGCCACCACGAGCAACAATTTCCATTTTTATCAATCTGGAAATAAAAATCCCAAGTAAGAATCTCAATTTGGAATAAAAATCCCACCATTCCCAATTCCCAATGGCCACCAACAGCAAGCAGCAATTCTCAAATTCTAATCGGATATTACAAATCCCAACTATAAAACTCGATCTAAACTATAAATCCCATGAGGCAATATTTGCCATATTCTCAAATGTCAAATTCAACATTGAAAATAAAATCTAATCTTAGTACTGAGAATTGAGAAAACTTAGAGTGTTCAAAGAATTCATAAAAAAATTTCAATCAAAACGGATCTTACCTTTCTCTGACGTCAAAATTGCCGCTAACCGGCAACTCTTGTAGTGCCGTGACCAATTACTCTGGTGAGCCCATGATGGCTTGATCTGCCGACTGCCGACACCGCCAGCCAACGATGTAACTACATAAGCACGAAGCACCACCAACCCACCGGTCGACTGAATCGAGTCTCAACTGATTGGCTCTGCAATAGAGGTGGACCGGCGGGAAGAATAAGGAAGGAGAAGAGAAGGGAAGCGGTTGAGCCATTGAGGCCGTGGTGGTGGCACTCGTGAAGGGACCGAGGCAGTTCTCATTTTGTCCGTCTCAGACTTCTAGTCGACAGTGTCACCTTCTATCGGGGAGAGAGAGAGAGAGAGAGAGAGAGAGGCTTTTTCATTCCTTAGTGGCTTTGGAAAATGGAAACAGACACGTAGACCCAAGAAAGTCTTTATCTCTTATTTTTCTCAGTTGACTTTATATATCTAGTTTTTGGCCTCTGGTTAGCATTTAAAATGACTACAAAGATAGTTCTTGTATCATTTTTTAAAAATTTAAGATATTCTAACATATAAAAGGATTAAAAATACATCTCCTTAAACTATTTTAAAAATATGGCTGGGCACTTTTATTATTGGATGTCAAATATACTACAGAAAAAAATCATGGAGTTGTGCCCCCGTAACTTTGCTACTGGAGTGAAAGGACTGAGTGAGTGAGAGTTAGAAAGAGAGGGACCGTGACTTAGTGATGAAGAAAAGGAATAAGAAACCTCTCAAACCCTCAACCATACCCGACCCAAAACGAACTAGGATTTACGAGTAGGTCTGGGTACGGGGAAAAAAATAACAGGCCTCTGCACACGTCTGTTTTTTTTTTTTTTTCCAGCAGGTTAGGTCGATCCTAGGTACGAGCATTTTTTTTTAGGTTTATCGACAAGGCTTAGATTGGCGGGGGGGAAGAGGAAGGGGGGGGGGGGGTGCGCTTTCACTGCTTGTGTTGGATGGTGCCTTAGTGGGATTGAAATGAAGGAAGAAGTTGGAAAAGAAAAAGGAAGAGGAAGTTTGTGGATAGAGTTATAAAGATACCGTCAAATTAAGCCCAGTTGCAAGTAATGTGACAGCTTAATAGGCACCTTCTTTCTCTTCCCCCCGCGACTTGACCCGAGACCCTTTGGCCTTCCTTAACCCCTACATAGGAAATCCATGGGTTGTTACTCCCAAAGTTAAAAAGAGAACACTAATTCTCTCATAAATGGAAGTAACCCATGGAACTTAATGTATGCAGGTGATAAGATAATGGATAAATTACAAAACCTCCGGCTGGAAGAAGAGCTACTCCACAGCTAGGAACTATGTAAAGCTTGGGGACTGGATACTAGGAAAATTTTGTTAGGTTGATGTATATAGAATTAGAAGGTGCCATATCACGAGGAATTGCATAATGTGAATAGCTTGTAGTTGTTGTTTGAGATTAAATGAATACAAAGGACCTTTGATAAAAAAAAAAAAAAAAACCATGGAACTTAATGATAAAAAGAAGGAAAAAGAAAGGGTGTCTATTCTTCTCGGCAGAGAAAGAAGCAGACAAAAAAATAGAGAAACACATACACTTTTGCACTAGTTGGTGAAGGACAGATTTTTGTACGGTGAAACAAGAATTGGCTTGAACAAGTAGCCGATTCTACCGTGGACAGAAAATTCGCGTGAAGCAACAAGACTAATCCTAGACTCGTTGGGCAACAAATTTCAACGGGTATGCTTCTGCGTCTATAATCTATTGGCTTTGTTTTGGATTGGTATAGAGCCATTATTGTTGTTTCCGTGATTAAAAAGCATGTGTTTTTAGTTTTATATGTTTAAAAGATAGATTGCATGCAAAATGACACATTTTAGATTCGTGTAGATTTAGAAACTTTATTTACATATATGTTGTTCTATATGATTTGTTAACTATATCTGTAAATTTTGAGCATCAATAGATTTATAATTAAGAAGATATTGCAAACCAAAGTTATAAACTGGAATTCTTTGGCTTGAATTTTGTTTTTTCTCAATTTTATTTATGATGTTTGGTTGATACTATTAGAATCTACATAGAAATAGCTTTCCAACGATATAAGACCCATCCAAATTGGTTTGAGTGAGCTATGATTTTTTGAAAATCTGGGTTCTTGGGACGAATCTGAAATAATTCAGGAAGTAAGAAATTATTATTTAAAAAAAATTTCCCTACTCTCGCTCCTTTCGATTTTGCGCCACACAGTGCAGTATTACGATCATACTAGAATTTAAGCTTTCCAATGGTTTCAAAGTCGAAAACCAAGGGTAACTCCACAACACACGCTGTTGGATACCGCCTCTAAGGCGGCGCGTGTTCATTACGCCCCTACCATGGGTGAGTGAAGGTGTAGTTTTCTCAGCTAAAAAGAAAAACGAGGCTAGGTGGCACGTGGGGGTGCGTGGGACAACACTGGTGCCCTCCCTTTGACACACATGGCGCGTACAATATTGTATTTTCTTGTTTTTGTTTGTCATTTATGTTTACCCCACTGATTTTTATTTTAAAACAATACGTATGATAACTAAGCAAAATTAAAAATGCTAGGAAAATTTTTTTGTGCATTCAAATATTTTCATAATATTCTGTTTATGCATTTTTTATATAGACTTGGCATACTTAATTCATATTTATTTTTTTTGTGGATTGAAGATAATCATCATTCTACATATGTTAGCGTGCATGTTTATTTATTTATTTTTTGCTTCAATTAAGATGCGAATGGATAGAATGATATGATGCCTAGTATAATTGTTCAATTGAGTGGGAGTTATATTTTTAATTACTTGGCACACCTAGCGCACATATCTATAATGTAGACTCTTTAGGACTATTGCACGTCTCCTTGGAAGGAGAGTGCGGCACCACCTTCTATAAAAGCCCATGCATGTATGTTTTATGATTGGTGGTGAAAGGATTGATTTTCAATTGCATATGGTTATATGGACTCTCCAGCAGGATAGAGACCGAGGCAAAAGTTTTTGGTTTTGAGTTAAATGCAGCACCCTCAGTTTTTTCTGTAGATTGTAGTAGGTTCCTCAAACATGTAATAACTGATGTATTGTTTGATGAATCCTTGTAAGGGGGTGCGGGTGCGTTTTTGCATTTTTACTCAAATAAATTAATTTTGCCTTTCATTTGTATATGAAACTCACTAGGGGTTTACAAGGTAAGCCCCGACCTTTTATGTCGGATGGGATTATCTATTGTGCAAGTATAATTGAATAAAGATAATCATTGCGTTTTATGGGATGATGTGATTCTGAGCATAGCGATATTTCCATTCATGCACACATAATTCATTATCGTTATTCGATTATGAAGTTGCAACAAGATAGAATACACATTGCTAACTAAAGATATTCTTAATGTGCCAATCTCTTGTAATGTAGTTAATTATGGCCTCCAAGCAAATTGTTGATGACTTGAACAAGGGTAGAAAATCAGTGATGATAATTATGATATTTGGCACCACAAAGTGCAGTACGTGCTAGATAAGCAAGAGGTTTTGAGTCCTTGACTATGTCATGGCTAGGCCCGCTCAGGGTATTGCTCAATTCGAGAAAGAAAAAGAATTTTATGAGCAGTGGTTGAAAAATGACCGTGTTGCTCATATTACGCTACTGAATAGCATGCAAAATGATCTTTTTTGTGAGTTTCAGAAATACTTTACTACAAAACAATTATGGGATGCCCTCAAAGCCAAGTTTGGTGGTATCTCAATCACTCAGCTCTATAATATGAAAATCAAGTTTGACAGTTACACGAAATGTGCTAATCACACTATGAAACAACACTTTAGGGCAATGTCAAACATGATTCGTGAGTTGAAGGCTACAGATAATAATCTTACAGACGAGCAGTAAGTCCAGGTAGTGAGGTGCTACCTTCCCGAGTCCTGGGAACATATGGTAGTCAACATGACCCATAATGATAACATCAGAACTTTTTCAGAACATTGCACGACACTTAGAGCTCGAGGATGAGTGTCTAGGGGCAGCTAAGGCCTCTGAAGCATATGTTGCTGAGTCTTTTTCCCATGGGACATCTAGGTTTAAACGGAAGAGGGGAGGTCAAAATGGAAATCAAGGTGGTGCTAGAACTGCAGAAAAGAAGGGTAAGACCAACAAATGCAAGAGAGGAAAAAGAGGAAAGAAAGACAAGTCAATGATGACTTGTTATTATTGAAACAAGAAGAGACACTTCACTCGTGAGTGCACTGCAGCGAAAAATACTCTGGAGTAACGGACCACATCGTAAGGGAGGGGATTGGATTCGTGGAGTATCATCGCATTGCTAGTGGGAGCAAAAGAGTATACATGGGGAACCAGTCCAGTGTAGAGGTTTTGGGCCTTGGCACTTACAAATTGAAAATGCAAGGAGGTCATGTATTTACTTTATGCTTTAGGGATTTGGCATAATTCTTTTTTCAGTCCTTCCTTTGCTTAAGTTAGGTTTCTCTTTTCAGTTTGAGGGTAATAAGGTAGACATATTTGTAATATCCCGAACTTCGGGAGCCAGTTAAAACAACCATTGGTGCTCCGAAAAATAGACGGGCGTTAATTTTGGGCAATGCCAGGGTATTACTAGCGTATTGAAGCTAAAAAAAAATTGGGACAAAAATATAATTATAGAAAGTTTGGGGGTCTTTTTGAAAATATGTAAAGTTTGGGGGCATTTGTGCAATTTTATGAAAGTAATTTAGAAACTTTTTATTTAAGTTGACCACCTCCTACTAGATGACTAAGCTAAATTAAACTATTTAATAATAGATTGGATACGGGAAATAAAAGAAAACAAAAAAAAAGAAATTCGGGGAGGAAGGAACAGTGAAACAAAACCAAATCAGAGGAGAAAAAAATAGCAAAACAGGGAGAAGAAGAACAGAGCTACCATGGTGTGGAAGGAAAAACTAGCAAGAATCGAGATGATTCGAAGCCATGTTCAACAGGTAAACCCCCCAAAACTACTAGTAGTCATATGCTAGTGTGTGTTGGTGAAGTTTGTGTGTGTTTTCCGTTACTGTGGGGCATGTGCTTGAGCCATGAACATGGTTGTCGAGCCATGTTTCCGAGGGGAGTTTTCTGAAGATTTAATGCTGCGGGTGGTGGCTTGTAGCTATGAAATTATGTAAGCTAGATCATATGATCAATATGTAATCAAATTGGGAGCTGGTAGGAGGCAAGGAAAGGAAAGCAAAAAAAGAAACCCAAGGTTGGGCAATGGGTGTTGGTGAAGTTGCGGGGAATTCTGTGATAGGAATTTGGTGGAATTGTGCATAAACACCTCGAAGTTTGGTGACAGGATGTGTTTAGGAAATTATGGAGGTGATTCTGTGTGTTTGTGTGTGTTGCCAAAGGTTAGAGGTGGGTGAATGTGTGCGTTCTAATGTGTAACAGTGTGTGTGTTCTTCAGGTTTCAAGTGGGTATGAATTATGTGTGTATAATTGTATGTAATGGGTGCATTTAAGGTGTTAATGTGTGTGTTCTAATAGGTTTAAGTGATTTAAAGTAAGTTTAATGGTGAATTAGTGAGTGTGTGAGTGTGGTTGTGTGGCAATATGTGCGTGTTTCAGTGTGTGTCGTGAGTGTGTGTGTAGGTGTGTCATGGGTGAAACTGTGTGTGGATTACAGGTGTTTGTGGGTGTGATTCATGTATAAGTTTGTGTTGTAGTATGTGTTAGAATGTGTTTTAGGTATATAAGGGTGTTTCAGTGTGTGTATTTATGGATATCAGTGTGTGTGTGAAAGTGAGGTGTGCTTCGGCAGAGTATGGGGAAGATGAAGTGTGCGTGTGTTCAGGTGTGTTAGTGTGTGTGTGTAAGATTTGAATAGTGTGTTATTGTCGCTAAAGGTGAAATTCATTTAGGCAGTTTTTAATCAAATTTTCATAAATAGCTAGAGCCAAAATCAGACAAAATTCAAAACAGTAACCCCCAATAATTTTATGAGATCTACGTTTTGGAAAATTTTGGAGTCCGCGAAGAGCGCTAAAGAGGATATCGCGTAACTACAATTATCAATTTATTTAGCATAGTAAACCAAGTTATTTTAACCTGAAAATTTTATGGAAGCCCTATTTTACAGATATAATTCATTATCTAAAATTTCGGGCCATTCCGAGGCCGATAGATATTTTTCGCGAAACTACCTTTTAGCGCTCGGTCAAACACTGGTTCGGAATTTTCGGGTAAAAATTTTCTAAAATAATTTTTAGACTATAAATAACATTAGGATGATTAAAATATCATTTTAAGATATTTTTAAAAATTTTCCGGTGCTGGAAACCCATAGGGGTGTTTTGGTAATTTACCACCCCGAAGGGGTATTTTGGTAATTTTACCTATAAGAGGTATTTTGAAGTAAATTTACATACAACAAGATTATTTTAGTGACTTTGCTTTTGGAAAAGTCATTTTGATGATTAAAGTGTAACGGGGGGTGTTTTGGTAATTTGTCACCCCGAAGGGGTATTTTGGTAATTTGACCTAAGAAAGGTATTTTCGCATAAATTGACATATGGAAAGCTTATTTCAGTGATTCTACTTACGGAAAGACCGTTTGGGTGATTTAAGTCTGAGAGGGGCATTTTGGTAATTTTACACCTCAGGGGCGCTTTGGTAATTTTACATATGCGGTGCGAGGGGTTCATTTTGGGAGTATGTGTGAGTTCATATTCAGATATAATCTAGTTCTGTAGGCTGTATTATAATGATTCGATTATTCAGTCTAGGTTAAGCTAAAGACTTTCGGTTAAGATAATTTAGCTGCGAATTCAGGTAAGGGATTTTATCTAAACCCTGGGGAAGGACTTTTGTCCGAACCCTTATTTTGATAACTCTTACTCGTAAGCACTCATTTACTTTATTTATGGCTAATGACAAACTCTAAATTTTGTATGGCTATCAGCATGTTATTGCCTAGAAAACCCCAATATTGAACCTGGATCGATTGTTGGAAATCTTATGATGCTCGCATGTATTGCATGCTGAATAATTTCATAATTGTCTATATCCGTTCTTTTGGATTGTTGCGCTTAAAAATCAATAATTATTCGCAATCGTCTTTGTTGTTTATCTGTGATTTTCTTCTGAAAATTCTGAATGCTGACTTATGTCAGTATGATTATTGTTATTGGGATCCTAATTGATTTTGATGATTGAGCTTAGGTTAAAGCTCACTGATATTGTTAATTTTCTGTGTTGACCTGGGTTATCTGTTCTGTTCTGAGGCGGGCGTTATAAGGCTGGTCTGAATCCTGCATGGAATGCAGGCTAGTACCCAAGTGAACTAGTAATTATTCTGCTACATCATGCATGTGTACACTTCTGTGCTTTGCCGGAATGGCATTGCAATCACCCAAGATCAACGTTGATTTTTTATTTTATCTGCTCTGTACACTGCCGTGACTATTACGAAAATATCTAAAAAGTATTATCTGAAATGATTTGTGCTTTTGTTGAAATCCTTTGAAAAACCTTCATTGTATTTGGAAATGGTGACTCTAGAAATGATCTATTGTCGATTGTTCTTTTTGGAATTGGTCATGTTTGTTCTGGTTTATTTTGGTATCTATTTCTGATGAGTTTTGATCCTTTTGGAAGTCATTAAGTTTTTGACCATCTGAAGTATTCTGAAAATTTTCGTCGGTTGGATTCTTTGAAATTGTTTTGTAATCCTGTTGGTAGTCCTTGTACGACCTTACCGAGCTCTCAAAAGCTCACCCTCCGTTTGGCTCCCTTCTGCAGGTAATGATAAGATGTAGCAGGTTCGGGAATGGGTTAGAGTTTGCGTGAGGTTCCGATGAGCCCATCACCACTGTATAGTAAGATCCCTGCGTGGGTCGTTACTGATAACTTGTTCTTAAGAGTTTGAACTGCGAAGAACCTAAGCTGTAATAGTTTAAGCTAAGTAATTATGATCCAGTATTTTGAGAAATCTGAGTTGATGCTGAATTAGATGATTTGGAATATGTGTTAGTGAACAGGTTTGACAGGTTTGATGTGATCTGGTAGGTTAACGACCCGGGAGTTCGGGGCGACGGAGCTCCGGATTCCGCGGGGGCGTTACAATATTCCACAAAACTTTTTTCTATAGTTATGCTTATCTGCGGATGGTTTTATGGTTTTGGACATCGTTAACGATTATCATATTCCTTGCTAGCTTCTGTTGATAATGCTCATGACTATTCCACAAACTGGCATATGAGGTTAGGCCATATTGGACAGGATAGAATGACTATGTTAGCTTGATCAAACTTTTGGGCCAACTTGCTAAAGTCAATCTACCCACATGTGAACATTGCTTAGTTGGAAAAACAACTAGAAAACCATTTTAAAAAGCAACTAGGGAAACGTTCCGTTATAATTAGTTCACTTTGATATTTGTGGCCTAATGAATGTGAGGACAAGGCATGTGAATTCATACTTCATCACTTTTCTAGATGATTAAATGCTTTTCTGTCATGTCTACTTGATCTCCGATAAGTGATAAGCATTAGATTGCTTTAGACGATATATGAACAAGGTTGAGAATCAAGTAGACATGAGGATAAAGGCCTTAAGGACCAATTAAGGACACAAATATCTATCAGATCAATTTAGTGATCTATATGAAGATAAAGGAATTATCAGACAGTTAACAATTCCTAGCAGAGAGAAAGAATTGAACCTTACTTGACATGGTTAGGTCGATGATGGCTCAAGCTAATTTGCCTATCTCCTTTTGGGGGGGATGCATTATTGACTGTAGCTTACATTCTTAAATATGTACCCTCAAAATCAGTACACTTCACTCCTTATGAGTTAATGGACGGGCAAAAAGTCTGATCTCAGTCTTTTAAGACCTTAGGAATCAGTAGTTCATGTGTGCAACACTTCTCACCAATATAAGAAGTTAGGCCCTCTAGGAAAGAAGAATATCTTCATAAGGTACGTAATCACTCTAAGGGATATGTGTTCATTGACGAGTAGTCAAATTGGGGCATAATTGAAATTGAGTCACTTGACATGGATTTCCTTGAGGAAGATTTCCCTAGCAAGGGTGAGGCGACCAAAGAGGTTGAGCTTTATGAAGTGGAGGATCCTGATGTAGACATCTCAGTTTGCCCACTTGAGACTAGGGAGTTAATTCCTCAACCTTCTGGGGATAATGGGAGTGACTTACACAATAGATCAGCTCCTATAGAAAGTTCACAGAATACTCAACCATGCACAAGCAAACATGAAAAGGTTCCCTATCATAATTTTAAGATTGAAGGTGGGAAAGGTTTCATGGTTGATGTGCATGATGATGATGAGCCAAAAACTTATCATCAAGCGCTCTCATCATCTGCTAGCAAAGAGTGGATAAATGGAATGATTGAAGAAGTGGAGTCTATAAAGACTAATTACGTCTGGGACTTGGTTGACCTACCCCCGGCCATAAGACTATTGGAAACAAATGGGTTCCAAAACAATGTTTTCAATTTCGCTTTCATATTTGATTCTGTCAAGCATATACTAAAATTATTTTCAGACTCTGAATTTAATTTTAGTGATACTAGACTCTGTTTTATACTTTTGTGTTAGACTGGACTGTTTATTAATTTTTGTTATATTCTGTTCATAGATATAACAATGGCTACTAGTGAAACCAATCCGGAAAGTGGACCGATTAATCCCAACATGCAACACAGTGGTGGGACTGTGTATGAGACGCCTTATGTGGCACCTGCTCATGGTTCTGTTGGACTTGGTGAAAGACCAGAAAAGTTCAACGGAAAAGATTTTAAGAGGTGGCAACAAAAGATGTTGTTTTACTTGACCACCCTTAATTTGGCAAGGTTCTTGCAAGAGGATGCATCAGACCTTGGTGATAATCCTGATCGGCAAACAGTGGCTGCCGTGGATGCTTGGAAACATTCAGATTTCTTGTGCAAGAATTACATCCTCAATGGATTGGACAATGCGTTGTATAACGTATATAGTCCATTGGTCAATGCGAAAGCATTGTGGGAATCCTTGGAAAGGAAATACAAGACGGAAGATGCCGGCTCAAAGAAATTTATAGTCGGCAAATTCCTTGATTTCAAGATGGTGGATTCCAAGACTATGATTAGTCAAGTCCAAGAGTTTCAGCTAATTCTGCATGATATTCATGCGGAAGGGATGGTACTTGGAGAGTCTTTTCAAGTGGCTGCTTTGATTGAAAAATTGCCACCTACTTGGAAAGATTTCAAGAACTATTTGAAGCATAAACGTAAGAAAATGAAGCTCAATGATTTGATTGTGAGATTGAGGATCGAGGAGGATAATCGCCTGTCCGAGAAGAAGGCCGGTAATTATCATCAAGAAGCCAAGGCAAACGTGGTCGAGCAACGTCCGTCAAAGAGAGCGCCAACCATGAGAATCTGTTCATAGGAAACTCTTCCTCTTCAAAGGTGCAAGGGATGGGCAAGGTGGTCTTAAAGATGACATCCGGCAAAGAGTTGAGTCTCAACAATGTGCTTCATGTGCCAGACATTCGGAAGAATCTAGTGTTAGGCTCATTGTTGAGTAAAAATGGTTTTAAGCTAGTATTTGAGTCCGACAAGTTTGTATTAACTAAGAGTGGGATGTTTGTAGGAAAATGGTACTTATGTGAGGGTCTTTTTAAGTTAAATGTAATGACCATCGTGCCTAAAGCTGTAGCGAATTTCGATTTTAATAAAAATATTTCTTCTGCTTACTTGTTGGAATCTCCTAATTTATGGCATCATAGATTAGGTCATGTGAATTATGGTTCCATACAAAAGCTAGTGAAAAATGGATTTTTTGCATAAAATGAATTTTGACTCACATAATGCATGTGAAATTTGTATTGAAGCTAAAATGGCAAAAACATCTTTAAAGTAGGGAACCTTTAAGTCTAATTCATAGTGATATATGTGACTTAAAGGTGGTACAATCTAGAGGAGAAAAAAAGTATTTTATTACTTTTATTGATGATTGTACTCGATTTTGTTATGTATATTTGCTTAGAAGCACGGATGAAGCTTTGGAAGCATTTATGCAATACAAAATTGAAGTTGAAAATCAACTTAGCAAGAAAATCAAAGTACTAAGAAGTGAAAGAGGTGGAGAATATGTTTTCCCTCTTGAAAAATTTTGTGCCGATCACGGAATCATTCATGAGACCATGGCACCGTATGCGCCTCAGTCAAATGGAATTGTTGAGCGAAAAATCGTACTTTAAAGGAAATGATGAATGCTTTGATGATAAATTCTGGAATACAGGATAACTTGTGGGGGGAAGCGGTCTTAACCCAAATCATATACTTAATAAAGTACCTCACAAGAAGCTGCAAAAGACACCTTATGAGCTATGGAAAGGTCGTCATCTTTCCTTCAAATATCTTAAAGTGTGGGGGTGTCTAGCAAAGGTAGCTATCCCACCACCTAAAATGGTCAAAATATGACCTAAAACGGTTGATGGGATTTTCATTGGATATGCAAGCCATAGCTCGGCATATCGGTTCTTAGTGCATAAATCTGAAGTTGACGATATACACGTCAATACCATAATGGAAACAAGGAATGCACATTTCTTCGAAGATGTGTTTCCTTATAAAGTTGCACAAGAACGGAGTTCTTTAGAAAAACTAGTATGGACCAAGAACCCTCACAAGAGGAAGATGAGCCAAGACGTAGCAAGAGAGCTAGAACGTCTACATCCATCATGCAAAATCATACATGGGAACTGGTGGATCTTCCTCCTGGAAATAAACCGTTAGGGTGTAAATGGATTTTCAAGAGAAAGATGAAAGCTGATGGAACGATCGAAAAATATAAGGCCCGATTGGTTGTCAAGGGATATAGACAAAAGGAAGGCCTTGATTATTTCGATACATATTCTCCAGTTACAAGAATAACATCCATTCGAATATTGATAGCTATTGCAGCTATTAATAATCTTGAGATACACTAAATGGATGTGAAAACAGCCTTCCTAAATGGAGATCTAAATGAAGAGATCTATATAGAGCAACTCGAGGGGTTTGTAGCTCCTAATCATAAGAGGAAGGTGTGCAAGCTTGTCAAGTCACTTTATGGACTAAAACAGGCTCCAAAACAATGGCATGAAAAGTTTGATAAAGTCATGATTGGAAATGGCTTAGAATCAACGAATGTGATAAATGTGTCTACGTTAAAGGCACGGAAAAAGGATATGTCATTGTTTGTCTTTATGTGGATGACATGCTCATTATCGGCAGTAATAATGAATTCATTAAGTCTACAAAGAAAATGTTGACCAGTAAATTTGATATGAAAGATATGGGTGTGGCTGATGTTATACTTGGTTTGAAAATTACCAAAACATCAAATGGACTAATCTTGTCACAATCTCACTATATTGAGAAAGTGCTAGACAAATTTAAAAGTTACGATGATAGTCCAGTTAAGACACCACTAGATGTAAATTTACATCTAACAAAGAATACTGGTGAAGGAATATCTCAATTAGAGTATTTGCGAATAATTGGTAGCTTAATGTATATCATGAATTGCACGAGACCCGATATAGCATATGCTGTTAGTAAGTTGAGCAGATATACTAGCAATCCGGGGAATAATTGCTGGATAGCTATTGTAAGAGTTTTAAGGTACTTAAAATATACCTTAAACTTTGGTCTACATTATTCTAGATATCCAGTTGTATTAGAAGGATACAGTGATGCCAACTGGATATCAGATTCTAATGAAACAAAATCCGCAAGTGGATATGTGTTTACATTAGGAGGAGCAGCTATTTCTTGGAAATCCTCTAAACAGACATGTATTGCCAGATTCACTATGAAATCTGAATTCATTGCTTTAGATAAAGCAAGAGAAGAAGCGAAGTGGCTTCATAATTTCTTGGAGGATATTCCAAATTGGCCAAAACAATGCCACCAATTTGCATACATTGTGATAGTCAATTTGCAATTAGAAGAGCACAAAGTAGTATGTATAACGGCAAGTCTAGACACATACGTCGCAGACTCAATACCGTTAAAGAATTACTTTCTAGTAGAATTATCTTTATTGACAACGTGAAGTCAAAGGATAATATTACGGATCCATTAACGAAAGCTTTGACTAGAGAGAAAGTGAATACGTCATCGAGGGGAATGGTTCTTAAGCCTATGAACTAAAGAGTTGCCATAATGGAAACCCTACCTAGCTGACTGGAGATCCCAAGATCTAGGTTCAAAAGGAAAACTGAATTATGTAAATGCGACTCAGACAGAGCACTGTGGAGGTTAAAACCCTCATATCCATTCCTATGATGAGAAGACAGTGGCACCTACAAAAATGTTAGGTTAAGCTATGCTTTTAATGACTCTTATATATTGAAAATCCAAGTGGGGGTGCAGTAGGAACCTCTTAATAAGAAGTCACCTATGTGAGTAAGAAGTGGGCCGCTTCTATGAGAACTGTAAGGCTGAATTCTCTAAGAGTACTCATGAAAACCAGGAGTTGTTCAGGGCCAAAATGAACACAACAATGAGAACCTCAAAACAATGTTTGAGCGATACTGTGTGAAGTTCTATTGTCTTGGTTTACACTAAAGGTTGAACAGTTCAAGACATCACGTTCACTGGTTAACCTGTAAATTCGATAGTTTTCACTAGGGAAGGTTCAAGGCCATCGGCTACCCATCTCGATGCAGTGTCGTTCTAAAGAACTCTTTCTTGTATCAGTGTTTCTTTGCGTATAGAGTCCAGTCAATTTTCTATTCATGTGGGGGATTGTTGGAATTGGGTTTTAAACCCATTGTGGAGAAGCAACTTTGACTCAATTTTCAAATTGGTTCCAAACCATATTTTGGTTAGGAACAAATTGATTCATGATCCTCTATTGGAATAGATGATCATGGTATATTCACATCTTTAAAACAAATGGAAGGTGAATGAGAAAATTGACGTTGAAGTTGGTGGTTCAACTTGAAGGGAAGAGAGAATTCCACATAGAAGAATTAAAGTCAATGTTGTCTCCTTATAAGGCTTAGCCTTGAGCTAAGGGTTGGGCCCCTTGGGGGCACCCATGTCTTGTAAGGAGGGAGGACCTACGTTAGGTCCACCACACGCGCATGTCGCCCGCCCCGTCCCAGTCTGATTCGTGGCTTGGGCTTGGGCTTCGGCCCATCAGGCTTTATTCTTTTTGGGACAAAAATATTTTAAATAAATTTTATTTATTTATTTCTTTTCGAACAGTTGTGACCTTTCCAGCTTGCCAGTTTTTCTGTGAAGAGTTGCACCCCCAGTGAATACTCTGTGTATAAAATCGAGTTAGTTACAGAAGTTACAAAAGGAATCCCAAAATTTTCTTCTAAAAAAAGATTATGTCCGGTTTTCTGTGTCCAAATAGAAAGGGTTCTGCTGCTGTTGTTTTGGTTCGCCGAGTCTGGAGATTTGGAGTGCTCCTATTTTCAGACGTGCTACCGTTGTATCCTGGGTGACTTTTTGTCAAGAGACCGTCAGCACCGTTGCAGGACGAATAAAGTCTTAAGGACAGTGAATCAAATTCACGCCTCAGCCTTTCCATTTGCTTTTTTGCATTTCCTGTTGTGAGTTTTAGACATAGTTCTGTTTCTATTTGGTTTAGTGACTGCTATTTTTGGAACGGTAATATTTGCATGCTATTATTTGTTCACAATTGATTTTCTGCACAAGTACACAAAGCTATTTTTCCCAACACCGTCACCACCGGACCTGTGGCCCTGGTGATAAGTGCCACATCTTCCTCGTTAAAAATTCTCAAACGGCAAATGGTGTAGCTGTATCCAGACCGTCATTTCATCAAACCTATGTTTGTGGAGTGGTGTGTACGGAACTAAGGCCTTAAGGATCACCAACGCCCCCACACAAATTCCAAGGACTACGGGAAAAAGAAAATCCCTTGCATCTTCCTTTCTGAAGTGAAACGGGTACAAACCTTCAAGCCATTAATTTGAATAAATCCCCTGCCATCCCAGTACGCTTGCACCTCACATTACACGCGGCGTGTGGAAAAATTTTGAAAGTCAACAAACTTCCCAACCAATGTACAAGCTCATCGCGCATGCACATCCAAAACGCTTGTCAGATCACTGGGGATCAGCCACCCCCTTCTATCCATAGAGTCCCTCTCCTCAATATTGGTGTTTCCCATAGGTAGGACTGGCTACATGGTACCTAATTGGTTTGTGAATTCCTGCCCAACACCACAACCCTCAATCTAATATGCTGCCTACCTCAAGAACCAAATTCTTAACTGTGGAGGAGGCACCAGAGAAAAGCAGACAGTGAGCTAACATGCACAGGCTAAAGAGAGATAATCGCTAAAGCTGCTGTGAGCATAGCTGGTTTTATAAAGAATGATGAAAGTTGCTAAACTTAAATGTTGTCATTTCGTCCGTCTAAATTGTTTCATCGTTGGAAGTGTGATTCTCATATTTTCAAAAAGAAAAATTTTGGCCTCTGCTGGTTTGTGCGAAAATAGTTACAACTTGTGAGTCAACTGAATGACCAAAGCATCGGTTCAATCAAGTTAGAGAAAATATACCCTTATAAGAGAAAGCCACGGTGTATAGCAGAAATTAATGGTCTGGTCGGTATATATTTTTAGTGACTTTATTTAGTGACGCTAAAATGTGCTATATATATTTTTTAGCAACTATTATTATCTTTATACAATGAACTGTAACTATCTTCTTATAACTAGACATAAAAAATTTATCATTTTCAAAAATAACAAAAAAAAAGATGGCATAAAAAAAAGCTTAAGTTCTTTGGATGACGATGCCGAGAGCTCGTTGGCACATCTTTGCCGAAATTATGATATTCCCATCCCCACTTCATCATCTATAGTATCTCTCTCGTCCCTATCTCACTTCTAATATCATATATTACCGGTAACAATTCACCTTAGCGTTGTCCCCCTCCCCATCCAATTTTTTCGAAAATCTTAAGAGTGTGTTTGGAACAATGAAATTGATGGGTATTTCATTTTAAATACTCAAATTTTGTTGTTTGGAACATTAAAAAAAAAAGAATTGGAATTAGATTTCATAAGATTTGACTGAATTTGTTTTTCTAGTGTGAAATTCGATAAAAAATGGTAGGTTTTCATGAGATTTGAATTTACTTGAATTAAAAGTAATTATTTATCTATCTTAACATTTTCTGTATCTCTCCAACAATGAAATTATCACCACCGTTTTCATTGTCGCTACCGCCACATCACTTTTATTACCACCACCGGCACAACTGCCACCAATATTGCCACCACTACCACCGCCACCAATAGTACTACAACTACCACAGCCACCACAACTGTTACCGCCGCCACTAGTACCGCCATCACCACCACCATTGCCCCCGTCACTACTACCATCGCTACACCCACTACCGCCGTCACCAGTACTATCACCGCTACTGCTGCTACCGCCGTCGTTATCACCACCGTCGCCACCACCACCACCACCGCTACTGCCACCACCATCGCGGCCACCACTACCAACACCATCGCCACCACTATTGCTACCAGAGTCACTATTGGGGTCACTTAACCACCACCAATTACATCTTGTTACACCTCAATACCACCACCATCATTACCATATCATTTGATCACCCCACTACTTTCACCGCCAATGCCATTATCATGTGTGGTGTCGCCACCGCCATCATATGATGGGTTAAGGACTACTTTTAGTCGTACACTTGAAACCATAGTTAATTTTTTTTTTTGTAAGTCGAAGATATAATTGTCTAAAAATTTATCAACTTTCTAATTCATTTGTTCTCCAAACACAAAATATGAATTATGTTATTTGAATTACCTTTTGTTCCAAAAAAAAAAAAGTGAATTGAATTGAATTCCAAATCCAATTCCGAATTTGAAACCCAAATCCTAAAAGAATTGATTTCAAATAGACTGTAATTGAATGAAAAACTTGAGCCTTATCACCTTTAGTAAAAGTTTGACTATCTATATCTACTCTCTCTCTCTCTCTCTCTATATATGAATTTTACATCAAAAAATTAATAAAAATACTTCAAGATATAAGCATTGTAGACATCTTCTCTCATTGCCAATTAATTTTGAATTGAATTGTTCACGTGGTATCAGGGCCGGTTGTTTAGACCCAGTAGACAATACAAAATTAATGCACCGTTATCTAGTCTGATTCATCTACGTCTTAAGCCCACTCAAAAAGAGAGTTTTGGCCATATATAAAGGAGCTTGTTGAGATATAAATAATATATCAAAAGAATTAAATAATACTTCAATACATAAATTATGATGGGCCTCTTCCCACATTGTTAATTAATTTTGAGTTTGATATTTTTCAGTCCAATCATCATCATCATTATTATTATTATTATTATTATTATTTTGTCAATAGTGGAGAAAGTGGTTCAACATGGTGATAGTCCTTCACAAGCGAGCCAGACACAGCTTCGTTCCCGAATCCAGACTACCGTCCACGGTATGTCTCACCTCACACCTGAGCATAGCCGAAAGGACGGAAACTGAAACTTTTCGGCGGGGAAAGCAAGTCTTGAACCGCTTGGGTGTTCCTTCTCAATGGACTATAGCATAGAAGACCCAAACCCAACCTATTTTCCTTGTGGTGTTGTGTGTCATGAGCTATGGGCCTAAATTTAGCTTTTCTTGTTGCAAAAGGGAGCTAAGCCCGGTCCTCTTTCAAGCAACATATTGGACCTAGCCTTGAACTTTATTCCATGCCATTCGAAGACCTGGATATGAACCTAGTTCATGGCTCGTTCGTTTTGGTTGAACAGATTTCAAGTGTACTTATAACAAGGAAGAGGTATCAGAATGGGTCTTGAAGGGGAGCAATTGTTCATACCCAACACTTGGAATGAGACTTGCTTTGTCAGAAAAATTTCGTTGAAATAAATGTCTTCACACAATGTGCCATGAAACTAATGTACATAGATTTGGAAACCAAACGGCTTTTACAGCAGTAACACTACTCATTCGAGAGACATTGTGCGGAAACAATGACGAGGTTCCTCCGAGACGAGGCTCGTACAGCAGCTACACTTTACTCATTTGGAAGGTATTCTCTGTTTCTCACAACTAGTAACGTAATGACAAAGGCACAAATACGGGGGGAGGCCCAAATGCAAGCCGAAAGACTTCATCTCAAGGACTTGCTAATATCATATTAACTTACCATCTACTATAAAAGTATAAGCTATGAAAGAACAAGAGTAAAAATATTTATCGTGCTTAACCAGGGCCGAAACTCTTACCTGACGGGCCCCAATTTTGGGGATTTCTTTTTTAGTTTTCTACATAAATGATATTCATATTTAGCATATTTATAAAAATACCATTATATCTTAAAGTAATTAATTAGGGTTTCATTTTATTGTATTTCTAATTCTTGTGCCACCAGCCCTCATAATTTTTTTTTTTCTCATTCTTTTACTCGATCTTCATTCTTTCAAATTTTAAATTTTCGGATTACGAAAGAATTTGAATGATCAAGGTTAGTTCTTTTTTTTTTAGTTTAAATTAATGTAAATTTTAACTTATACATGCACTATTTTACTCATATAATCACATTAATAATACATCTATACAATAATCGTTAAGTTTCATTTATGCAAGATTAGTAATTTATTGTCGATTCACCATACCAAGTTAAATAAATTACTATGAATAGTAAATTAAAATGATTAGTAGTCGATTGAATAATTTATTATGCATTCAACGTATTCAAGAAGTGACGCTAATTATAATATGATCAAAAATTTTACGCCTCTTTGACTTCCCTCGATTAGAGTTTCTCAATCCGCCCCATGCTTAACTCTCTGACAAGTTAGTCAAAAGTATCGATATCAAACTACAAATCTCCCAGAAAATTCTTAAGGTTGTAGACTGTAGTTGACGTCGTCAGAAAAAGGAATAAAAGATTGCAACACTTACTATCGCTGGCCTTCTCAGGGTAAATAAAAGTTCAATATATACCTGTAGAGCACTGTCATATGTTCACTTGCTTTGGACATTCAAAATATATCTACCTTGTCTCAAGCAACAGTTCAGAAGATTATCGCATGCCTACTTGTCGTCAAGAATAGACACTAATATGGTCTCGAACTTGAAATCTCTGTAGGTTGCACTAAGTAAGTCTCACAGAAATACTTGCCAAAAACTTGTCTATTTCTTATCAACGAAAATATGAATAAAAATGTCAAGAAACACGGAGGGGAACATTACCGGTAACAGATACCTTATCCGATTTGAAAAAGTTAGCTATTTTCTATGGATATGGCTATCTCAACTTGTCTTTTGTGTCTCGAGTCTATCTTTGACCAGGGAATACATGACTTTGGCCTTCCGTTTGGCTCATGGTAGAGTTTATGCACATGCACCTCTTTTGCTAGTTAGTCTGTATAGGGCTATGTTTACATTGGTAAACAAAAAGATACGCTGTCGGTGGCCCTTTCTGGTTAGTTCAGTTGTAGCTTCATGGCTATTTTCTAAAATTTTCTCCTTCGATTCCTCTCAGCCTGCTACCCCTTTCCTTACCTATGGTCCTCGCTTGTCAATTGGGAGAGATAAAACTCCACTCTTTTGGATCCTGCTTTCATTTCTTTTTTTGACTTAGTCCAAATCAAATGATCACTATCTAAAAATTTGGCCCTGCTACTCACATTGATGAGGGAATGTTCATAGAATTACAGGATTTTACAGAAAGAGTGTAGGCCAACTTCTTATGTGGATGTTTTCCACATGTGGGCGACCAAATCAACATCATACCTTCTAGGGTGTGCAGCTATAAGCGGTATACACCGTCTCAATTTGGCCAACAATTTGGATTGCCCCATGGGATTCCAGCTCCTTTCTTTATCAAGAATGGTTTCTGAGAGCCAACGAAAAAGCTAAAAAGAGTGGCTCATAATCATATCTGGGCAATAGACAGGAATGTTGATTGATCGTGGGACAACTTTGTCATGTCAAACTTTGTAATCTAAACTGCAGAATCAATTTGCTCTTTCGATACGTGGTACCAAAGCAAGGTTTCCACATTGTGCCATGGTATGAAGTATGTCGATTCCATGGTCAATCTTGCCCTAGATAATCCAAATCAACCAGGTATCGTATTATTTGTATTTTCACTATTCATTTGTTTATGCTATTATTGTCAATCATTTTTACATGTTTTGACTTTATTGATACAGCCGAATGGACTAGCAATCCCAATATACCCATGAAGAAAAGAAAATCTCCCTCCAAGGAGCCTTCTTGACAGGTGAGAACAAAGAAAGGAAAAAACACTAGCTGTAAAGCCTTCACTTGATGAGCCTGATGAAGTTACAGATAATCTAGCCACGAAATATCCAACAGAAGAAGAAGAATCTGAGGATAGTGCTGATGAAGAAGAAGAGGACAAAGTACCTCTCATCAAGAAATGACAAAAAATCTGAGAAAAGAGGAAGAAGGCAAGTCAAGCTACACCTGTCGATGAATATGCCTATAGTGGACCTTCCTCAAATCTCTAGTTGGCAGAATCGATATAAGTCGTTCCCCTGAGTTAATTCCTCCTGAATATACTTCTTTAGCTATTGTCAGCATGCCAACACTGGCATCCTCTAGTATTCCTAAATCAAGTAAGTATTCATCTATAGATCTAGAATATCCTATGATAGTAGTTTTGTAGGGGGAGTTAACTATTGACTTTGGTTCTTTTAGCTGATGAAAGCACTAGACCAGCTAAAAGACTAGCCATTGAGTCAAGAACTCCTGTTGGTTCAAGTGAAACACCTGAAGAACCTACAAAAGTCGTTGCTGCTCCAGTCGAAAAACACAAGGAACCAACGAAAACCCAAACTATCGTGGCAACAGTTATACACAAAGCCACTCAAAAGAAGAGTAAAGCTCAGAAAATTTGCTTCAACGCAAGGACCAGGGCTTTAAAGATATGTTTTTCTCTTTTTCACAAGTTTACTCATCGACCATTTATTCTAGCTCTCACCCTTTTCAAAAGTGGTTGGTATCACCATCGATTTGACACAGGAAAACTAAGAACAAGAGAAAGGCAACATCTTCAAGCGATGATGGTTCTATCGATGCTTCCACTGATAGGTCTAATAATGTGGAACCAACCGGTGATGAGAAACACCCCAAAAATTTAAAGGTGCTCAAAACATTATTCATTGGTTGAGAGAAAAATGATGATGATTTTTAGTGACAACTGGGATTGGCATTATCGTGCTTGTTAGGTGTCATCATGCCATCGTAACACCTCGTGCTTATTAAGGAGTCAATGTTGATTACTTCTCTGACAGACACCTCGTGCTACCAGTCATCATTGTGCTTGTAAAGTGTCATTATACTATTACGACAAGTCATGCTTCGGGCTTCATCGTGCTTTACTTGGCCTTGTCGTGCTTGCTAGGTGACATAATCTTGTCTTGCCACCTCGTGCTTTAGCTTTGTCGTGCTTTGGTTAGCATTGTCGTGCTTGTTAGGTGGCATGGCCTTTTGTCGCCACGTCGTGTTTCTTTCAACCTCGTGCTTCCTAGAAATTTCTATACATAGCCCTTTGATCTCTTTTCAAATTATTTTAAATTATCTTTGACTTTCATAGATAAACAGTGAATGAGAGAAAAAGTTTACCATTATTATAGAGGAAAGGTTATTCTTCCTTAGAGGAATTGTATGAGTGGTTTCTTCATGATTTAGGTAAAGAAAATTCAGTATCACTATCATTTTATGCCATGTGGTTATTTTTTAATGATCCTCGTACTCCTAAATATTGTTGTTCTGAAATCTTGATCAGATGCTTGTCTTGAATATTGACAACTATATTGGTTTTGAAATATGTTTGTGTGACGTGACTTAAGTACTTTGATCAATGACAATGCTCTAATGATTTGTGTATGTGAGTGGTATGCTATGATACAACTGAGCTTTGGCAAATCCCTTTGAGGATACCGGAGGTAAGATGCTGAAGTGTTATATTTGATGAGCAACTTGGATATTGAATTGGTTTAGTAATTGTTTGGGGTACTAAGCCAAGGTTGCATTGACTATTTAACTGTCGATTATTTTGATTGATCCTGAATTGTTTAACGTACTTGATTATGGTGCTATGATTCTTCCACTTACTGGGCTACTCGGCTCACCCCCCACCATTTACCTTTCTAGTGTAAATGATTATTTTGGTGAACATATGGAAGCAGGGATATGAGCTGGACTTGCAGTTTTAAAAATGTTTGTAACCTGTTTTTTGGACTTGTAATCCGATTAGGATTGCGTTGAAACTATTTGATTATAATGACTCGGGTCATCATAGAGGGTCCTTCAATCACTTCAGCTCATCAATCCCCACTACCGTCACTAACTGGTGATGAGGGTCCTTCAACCGCTTCAGCTCATCAATCTCCATAATTGTCTCAACAAGTGGGTTGATACCTGACGGTTTACTTGTGTTTACACTGTCTGTTCTATCCTCCGATAATTTTAGCTTATTTCTTATTGTTGTAGGACCATGATGCATTTTGGGATAATCAAGGTGAGGAGAACTCCAGTGATTCTCACTCCCATCAATCGGAGAATGTCCAATCAGTCACCTCTCATGTTCCCAAAATTCATTCAACATTCGGGGTTGATCATCCGCTAGCAGCAAGCCCAACAGTGGTTGCTTCAATGACTGAAGAAGTGGTTGTTGCCTTTGGAGCGAATGAATCAGTTGATCCTGCACCTGCACTAATCGTTTCAAGTTTGCTAGTGGGTGTTCAAACAACAGACCAAGTAGTCAGTGCCTTTACTACAAATGAACCTATCAATCCCATGCTTGTACGGAATGTGCCGTCTAATCCCGTATCTATGCCAGTTGTAATGTTATCAATCGAAAGTTCCAACCACTCTAGGTAACTATCAGCACCTATTCCTGGCCTCCCATAGAGACATCAACTTTTGCTTCAATGTCGATGCAACTGTTGTTTTGACTATTTTTAAGAGTCTACTCAGTCATCGACTCTCAGATGTATTGGCAAAATGATGACGCAATATCAAAGCTGAATGACTCAATAGACACCCTAGCTGATAATGAGTATGTGCTGAGCAATTTACAAGAAAAATCGGTCACTACTTTGAAACAACTAATTATGCTTTCATCCTCTTCTTGGAAACAGGGAATGAACATCAAGTCAAACACCACAACAGTGGATAAAGATATTGATGTCCTAAATGCAAAGATCCAAGAGAAGCATTAGTCCAGTCTAAAATTTTTAAGGGATATCGAGCAAGTAATGGCTGAAATTAAGAAACTAGAGACAAAGATGGCTGCACTGAAGCAAAAGGAACAAGATCTACTCCAGTGGCAAGGTGTAGTTTATCAAGAAGCAGTTGACTTGGCTAAGACTCAAAAAGGCTAAGACTCAAAAAGAACAGGTGAAAAATCAAGCGAGGGCTCATTCTCAGCTTGCCTTTGCAGGCCGCAAATAATTTTCAAGGCTGGGTCGAGTGGAAAGATATATAAACTGCTTTTAATGTTTGAATTGACTGTGCTCTTTTGCAATTTCTTTTCTTTTATGACAACAGTTTCTCTAGTTGAACTGTGTTCTTGGAACAATCTTCCTTAATCGAATTACGTTCTTTTCTCGACCAATGCTTTAATGCCACAACACTTTGGTCTTTATCTTGTATTGCATGGTGTAGCCTTTAACAGACTAATGCAAACTTTCTTGGTCAATTGATTCAACCCCTTCCCACATGGAAGAGAAATATTTTTTTAAGTACTTGCCACCGATGGGTTTGGCATGAAATTGCCCTTTCAAAGACTTTAACCAATACGCTCCCCCTTTTAGCACTTTATGTACTTGAAAAGGCCCTTCCTAATTTGGAGACCATTTCCTAAACTTTGGATCTTTTGTTCCTACTAGAAGAATGGTTTACTACTGGAGACCAAATATTTTTCCTCAAATGATTTAGGCAAAACTCTTATATTATAAGACCTGCTTACTTTTAAATTTTTTTCATACAGCCTATCTTGAGCATCCAATCGATGGTCATCCAGATCTTTCAATTCAATTGCCATTGCCTCGTTGTATTCTACTGATTGAAGACTATTTTCCATAGACTATTTTCCATAGCTACTCGAAATGACTTAACTGTTATCTCCATCGGTATTACGGGATCATGTCCAAACTTCAAAGCATATGGAGTTACCCCTACTAGATTTTGGGGAGGTTTGAAATGTCAATTAAAACCTCTGATAACAATCGATACCAATCACTAAGAGTATCTTCAAATGCCCTCTCCATAATATGCTTTATTAATTTGTTTGTAGCCTTGGTTTGACTATTTGCTTGGCATAGTATGGAGCAGAATTCAAGATTTTCATTTTATAGTCCTTGGCAAACGTGTTTTCTTTTATAAATGTGATGACATCGTCTTGAGTGACTATTTTCATCTGCTTGGCTTCGGTCCATTTGGTAAAATAATCAGTTGCCACAATAAATGAAACCATGTTGCTTAGATGAATGTGGGTGTATTTGGCCTATGAAATCCATAGCCCATCCATGAAAACGCCATGATTTAACTATCGATTGCAAATTTATACAAGGTTCCCGATGGACTGCTCCATGCTTTTGGCAAGCTTGACACCCTTTTGTATATCTGATGCAATCTTCCATTATAGTGAGCCAATAATGACCATGTCATGTAATCAGCCATCTCATTTTGACACTTGCCTGATGGGCACCACAAGTGCCTTCATGCACTTCAGCCATCACTTGCATGGCTTCTTGTTTCCCTAAACATCTTAATGCCAACCCTTCTGGCATTTGTTTGAACAAGTCATCATTTAGGATAAAATACTTAACTACTTGTAGTTTTTTTTTTTGTCTATACTTTTAACCAAAAATTTTGCAGAAATTGAATAATAGGAGTTCGCCAATCATTTTGGGCCAAATCAATTAGATTGACCATCTTTACCTGCTTATATATGTCGCCAATTGATGGCAAGTTTTTTTTTTGACACTTTTACCCATTGTTCGCTAACTCCATCCAAAATTCTTAATCTGAAGCCAATTAAGCCATGACATTGGCTTCCTTATTTTTCCACTTTGGGACATGAGTTATGGTTACATCATCAAAGCGATACTAAAATACATTTCCAAATCAAGAGCACTATATTTAAATTTTCTGGTCAATTGTTTTATGATAATCTCCAAATATTTGAACCGTTGTCACACGCATGTCCAACAGTGTTTCTGTGTCTATAATTAGATCAGGGCTTCATACTCAGCTTGATTGTTTGGGCCATCGTTCTCTATTTGGAAAGCAAATTGATGAATGTTTCTTGTGGGTGAGATCAACACTATCCCAACCTCGACTCCATTACTGGTTTTTTGACCCATCGAACATCATCTTCCAAGGGATGATGCTGACGCGGAATATCATCACTTGGATGGTCTGTCAAGTGGGCCAAAGCTTGTCCTTTCGACTTTTTGAGGGATGTAGATTAAGCTATACTCTATCAAATCAGTCTGTGCTACTACTAACACATCAAAGGCAACATTTAATGTCGAAATTTAACTGCAGTAGAATATAAAGTTAGACGTAGTTTTTCTATAGTAAAATATCTTTGTTCAGTTATATTTAGACCTTGACTAAAATAGTAAATCTTCTTCTCAAAGCCCTGCTTGTTCTCTTGAGCTAGCAAACTGCCAAGCGAAGACTCCATCCATTACTGATATATACAACTTCAATAGCTTTTCAGTTCTCGATGGCATGAGGACTGGGGGGTTGACCAGGTATTCCTTTATCTCCTGGAAAGCCTGATAATGTTCTGCTCCCCAGCGGTATTCGGCATCTTCTTTTAACCCTAACAAAGTTGAGAAGGCCTATGTTTTTCCTACTAAGTTGGTAATGAATCGACCTAAAAAGTTAACTTGGCCTAAATTACGCTGAAGCTCTTTCTTATTTGAAGGAGATTTAGCGTTTATAATGTCTTTTGCTTTATTTTCATCAATTTCAATTCCTTTCTGGTGGACCAAAAATCTTAAAAAGTTCCCTGTAGAAACTCCAAAATCACATTTCTAAGGGTTCATTTTCAAACCATGTTTTCTCATTCTAATGGAGGTGTCTTCTAAATGTTTTATATGCTTCTGATGATCATTTGACTTGAGAACTACATCAACGATATATACTTCTAGAATTACCAATCATGTCATGAAAGATTAAATTCATTGCCCTTTGATATGTGGCCCCAGCTAGGGGTGAGCACAATACTGTCCAAACCTCTCAAACTGAACCAATCCAGTCCACACTTCCAAAGATCTTAACAGTTTGGTTTCACATTTCTCAAACTTGACCTCGTTTCGGTTCGGTTCATAGTTCACTATTTTAAACCAATCACAAAGCGAACAGACCTGAACCATCCTATGATATACTAATTTAGTTTCACTGGTATTCATTAATAATTTTCATATGCATGGTACTAAGCAAATTTAAATAAACAAAACTTTGAAAGTTAAAAGAAAAGAAAATGATGAAAGCAGTTATAACACATAAGTCTAGTTACTGATACGTCTTGCATATTTATTCCTTATTTCTTGAACATCAATGGCAAGGGCATAACTGAATTTTTATGTAACATATGTCTTGAACAATACTTAAATCATATGTTAGTATGAGCAGTTAGATTTGAATGTATAACGTTATGTGCAATTTAGAAAAAAATTATAACTTCAAATTTGAATAACATTTGGATCCAATAGTAGGTTTGCAAAGGGACAACTTTTTTAAATGGGCACAAACCGATCCAAATCGACCAAACCGAACCATTTAAAACGATTAAACCAAACCATCCAAACTGATGGTGTTTGATTCGGTTATGTTCAAGATTTTTAAACTGAAAGATAATAGTTTGGTTTGTGGTTTGACCCCCAAACCGAACCGTCCTCACCCCTAGCCCCAGCATATTTTAGGCTAAAGGGAATTACTATCCATTCAAATGTCCCAATCGCTCTGGGACATCTAAGATTCCGTTTCATTCCTAATGAAAATCTGGTTATACCAAGCATTTCTGTCCATAAACGACATGACCGCATGCTTTGACACCGTACCAACTACCAAATCGACAGCAGACATAACATATTGGTCTTTAGGTGTGGCAATACTTAGATTTCTAAAATCCAAATATTGCCACACCTAAAGACCAATTTCACTTTTACCAGATGATATTTAGGTGGATCGGCCTCTGTCCCCAATTTCACTTTTACTAGAGGATCTTGCACCTCCGCTTTCAAATTGCCCAACTATGTCGAAGCTAATCTAAGATCTTGAAACTAGATTCCATCTAATCGATCTTTTTCATCATCTTCTATGTATTCCGCCCAATAGATAGAAGACAATTTGGCCAATCTTTTTTCCATGGCTTAGATCATCAGTTTTTTGAAGACTGCCATTACTGCATCCTGTCTTATCTTATTCTTATCTACAGCATCAACCGTTATCGGCTTTACCTCCCAATTTTCAATATCTTCTTCATTTTCTTGATCTGTGGTGGAAAAAGCTTCTTCTTCCCACCATCTATCAGATTCTTTCCTATCGTAGCTATTAATCGACAATCATCTTTGAGATTACTAGGCAAGGACCTTCTGATGCCAAGTCCAGCCACTTTTTATCCCACCTACATGCAATCAACTGTAGATTTATCAAATTCAACACTTTGACTGCACATTACCACTCCATTATTAGCTAGCATTAATGGCTTCATCACCTTCCGATAGAAATTTACTTCCATGTAGTTTGAATTAGTTAGGAACGATTTATCATCTGTCCAAACCAGCTTTGCCACTTTCTTTTCATTTTGTTCCTCCCTCTAGAATATCAAAACCTGGTGAAGAGAAGATGGTATGCAATCGTTGCTATGGATCTAGTCCCTTCCAAGCAAAGAATTAAAACATAATAAGGAGTCAATGACAAAGAATGGTGACATCTTTGTCTTCTTTCCTACCATGAGTTCTATCAGGACCATGCCCTTTGGTCTCGAGATACCCCCAGCAAAATTTCATACCATAACGTCAGATGGGATGAAATATTTCTCATCCTTGCACATTTTTTAAGCATTCTAATGGGCAGATTGTTCGCCACAGCACCATTGACGATTAGGACTCTGGTCACTGGTTAACTATCCATCAATGTGGAAATGAACAGAGGCTTCAAATGCCTACTCTTTAGTGGATCCAATCTGGTCAAAATGACTCAATTCCCATGGTCGATGATGATTCCTCTGCTGGAATAATTTTGCTCTACCCCGCACTATCCTTCTTTTTGAGGATAAAGCTACTAGGCATTGGGGCCTTACTATCCTCTACATCATTCGTGTTTTGTGAAGGTTGCTCCCTTTTCGCCTCAAAGGTGAGAGGAAAAATAAATACCATATTATAGTCGATACTGACCTCATGTTCACCAAAAATTAGCTTTCTCTTTACTTATATTTTCTTATCCTTCATGGTTGTCAAACCTCCTTTCGTTTCATCCTTCTTACTTGAAACGCTTACCTCTAACTCCTTTTTGAATTTTTTTTATCAACTAATGGTTCTTTAACCTGCTTGAATTTCCTAATCACCTTAACATTTGTATCTCGATTTTCACATATCATATGTGGCGTTGCTTCTCCTTTAGTTTTCTACTGTGTGTTTCCAGCTATATCCTCACAATTTGCGCCTAGTCCACGTCCACTTTTTACGATTGATTTGAGCTTGCTGAATTTTGAACTCTCTCTGCATTATGGCAGAAAATTTTCTTTGAACTCTTCTCTTTTGTGTTCTGCTCAAATCTTGGTAAGTTCTTAGAAGTGGAAACATCTCTTGACCAACTGTGTGCCATTGATTATCGAGGGGCACTTTTTGTTTGATCATTTTTGGCTCACTTCAATATTCAGTCTTCATTTTTGGCTCACTTCTACAGCCAGCCATTATGGGGTTCTTAGCTTTGTAGTTTTTGAATATATATCTGGGATCAAACGATCCAAATCTTTGTTTCATCATCCTTAAGCTGGAATTCCTTGGCCCGACACTATTTTGATATATCACTTGATTGGTCGTATTCGACTATCTAAAACTCATACTTGGTTGAGTAGGAATTCTGTTGTATCTGACTCTTCTTTCGATAACCTTCTTGTGACATTCTTTTTTGAGTCAAGCCATCCATCATTCGTTCTTTTTACCGTATCCTTTTCGAACATCTACTTGAGGAACCACAATTTTGACAAATTGGTTTCCCACTTGGCCCAATTTTAGAGATGAAAGTTCTAAGTTTCAACAACAAGCTGCCTTTATAGGAACTAAACTCCTCATCAGTCCATACAATTCTTTCCTTCACCATCATGTCACAGTTGGAACTCCTTTCCATGTTAGAACGTACTAAAGCCATCATCAGCCTATACCAGCTTCTCTTTTGCCTTTCTACTACCGATGCCCCTCTCCAGTGGCTTCCAACTTTAAAGTTGTCTTCTTCAAAACTCTCATGAACACTCAATTGGACTATAGTCGACTAGTACCATGTTAAAGTCAAGGGCCATTCCTAGAAAGGGCTTGCTGTCAACTTCCATCACCTCTTTATCTTTATGAACAAACTTCAACAGTCCTGCTTCAATTTGATCCTGCACCACATTTCAAAAATAACACATTTATTAGTATAATGACTAATGGTATTATGCCACTTATAAAATTTAGCTTTATTATCCTTCGGGGCCCTTAGGCGGCCTTGAAGCTAGATGAATTTAATCTTCAAGAGATGTTCAAAGATTTGGTCTACCAGATTGGTGTCAAATTAGTATTTCTGTAACGTAGGGATGGATTCAACTTGTTGGGCTGATTCAAAGATAGGCTGATAGGGTTCCTAACTTTAATCAAATGTTCACACGTTGTTGAAATCAATAGGATCCTGAAAATAGGTCCCCATCAATGAGTTCTTTTTAACCTGCTCTTCCCTCAACAGCGTTTCATATCGAGCTACTCTGGAAGATAATTTGAAGACATTTCTAAACTCCATGCCTTCAAACTGCTTTCGAATCTCAAGATCTAGACCATTAAGAGCTAGGTTTGCCAATTCAGACTTTGGAATTTGGAAATGGCATTTATTCTTAGAAGCCCTAAACCTTTCTAAGAATTGCTTAGCACTCTCTCCTAAAAGCTATTTCAATCTGGCCAAATCGGCCAAAGAAGTTTTGGGTTCCATTTTAAAAAATTATGCATGAAATAGATCCTCCAAGTCACTTCAAGAAAACACTGAATTTGGTGGTAAGTTGGCAGACGACGAGAAGGCTTCTCGAGCAAATGAATACTAAAACCAATTTAACTTAATCCAGTCATGTATGCCAAGATCTCCACACTGGAAATTAAACCTTGTGACGTGCTCGATAGTCGACTGGTTGACACTAAACTTTAGGATTTTTACCCCCTTGGGCACTTCCATCTAGTCAATCTCATCATGATACAGTTTTCTATTGAGTGGCCTATCAATAGGCCTATACCTCTAACCTACACCCACATGATGAAACTCATGATGTGGTTGGGCTCCAAAACATGGAGCCAGCGTTTCTCTGTCACCAAGACCGTGTGGTCGAGTTAAACTACCTACTTCCTCAAACAAGGGATTTTCAAACTGAGAAACCCCCTCTTGATTTCTCTTATGAGGAAGGGTGTAGGTGTTCTCGATTCCTTGGCCATTGTCGTACTGGCCACCCCAATTTCTAGTAATTCGATTATTATTAGGCCAAGTGACAGGGCCTTCGGATCGACTCATTGTCCCACCCTTTTGTTTGGGCCTGGATCTCCCTCATCGGCGGGCACAAGAATGTACCAACCTGATTCATCTGGCTGGTTAGAACTTAAGTCGTTAGCTTGTCTCACAGCATTTTCAATCCTTATGGGAGAGACACCAGGCTCTATCATGTCATTTTGATGACGGACAGGACATGAGCCTTTCCCTTTTGCAGTTTTGCATCCACTATCTTAGCATTAGAGGATGTCTGCTTTTGGATCTCCCCTGACAAGTACTTAACTATTTCCCCTTCAAAGGAATTTCTTTCCTCTGCCAACCTTCTCATGTCGTCCACTATTTAGAATTGGACTGATCGTGGTTACTAACCATTCTGCTTAAAACCATGTTTTGGTCTTGTAAAATAGTTATGAATTGAGACATCATGGTTGTAAATGCTTGCATTGATGAACTAACTTGGTTCACCAACTGGCTCAATGTTTGGACATTCTGATCGGTAGCCAGCGTCTCAGCATTAAGGCTAGCACCATCCTTGGCACTTTCCCTACTAGTGCTTCATGAGTTATGAACATTAGTGTTCGTATTACCATTCTCATTCATGCCATTAGTGGCTTATATGTTTCTTACTTCGCCCAAGTTGTTACCATTGTTGGCAGCACGTGTCTCTGTGTCATTATTGATGTCGTTTAACCTTATAGCATTACTACGTGTCTTGGCATTGTTTCCCTTTTTAGCTACAAGGGTCCCACTGGGCATGTCAATATTTGTGCTGCTGGGAAACTCACAATCCATTTGTACACCCATCTTTTTTGCCTCTAGGGCTTGAAGACTTCACTAAAAATAGATACTAAGGACAAGATGCTAAATAGACCTACAAATGATACGCTCACTAAAACAAACACTATTCTTACAACACAGCGAACGTATGTACAACAATGTACAAGATTCTCAATCGATACAAGGCAAATCATGTGAAAACTTGACAAAGAGAAAAGAAAAAGAAAACTAATTGCATTCTAGACTTGATTTCTTTAAGTCAGTTTTGTTTGTGAATTTGACAACCTTTGTTCCATTGCCCTTCTCTTTCTTTTATACTCACTTGTTTACAACCTTTCTTCAATTGCCCAAAATCATTCGTCCTTATCTTCTGCTAAAAGTGGCTTATCAACCGTTGCCACCGATGACCTCGCTCCTATTACAGTTGTCTTTCTCTATGTAGTCCATTTGCTGACTACTTCCATCAATTGTCGTGCTGTGTTGACACCTGTATTCCTTCGTACAGTTGTGAGAACCGCTTATCAACTATTGCCATCAATCGCCTGACATGTGTCTATATCTATGCGATCATAAAAACTGCTCGTCAACCACTACTACCGATTGTCTTGTTCTTGTTGACAACTATTTTTCCCCGTACAATTTCGTATGAATCTTGTTTCCCGTGCAATTCACATTAAATAGTTATTAAATATGCTGTCAGAATTCGACAAGGTCAAGCAATTTCGTATGAATCTTGTTTCCCGTGCAATTCACATTAAATTGCTTGACCTTGTCGAATTCTGACAGCATATTTAATAACTATTTAGCAATTACGTCCACTTCTCGATGAACGCGTCTCTTTAGGCACCTTTTCATGTGCGGTTCTCAATGTTCTACGTGTCCATACTCTTATTAGTCACGGTACAAAAAAAAATTATGTAGCCAACAACTGTGAACACAACTTTTTTTTTTATTATTGGTAATGCGGAGATAACTTGTGCCTGCAATTTTATCCTTTTTGAATTCTGGGTACATGCTAAGTCAAGTTAAGTGGTCATTCATTGTTCTCATTAGCAAGAAGGCACACCTGGAATCAGTTCAGAAATTTTGTCCTATTAGTTTTATAGGATCAGTTTTGGAATATTCTACCCTTGTATCCTATTTTTAGAATGGTTCAATTGCAGTCAAGTTAAGGACAACATTCTCATAGCTTAGGAATTATCAGAGTTTATTTCTTAGGGATCAAAAGGAACGAATCCCATGGCATCCATTAACAGTTTGACACTGATATAAGCAAGGCATAGACTAGCATTCTTCGGGATGCCCTCGAGACCACACTTCAGGCCACGGGCTTCCCATCATAGTGGATTCGATTGGTCATGCAACCACAGGATTACACCTAAATCACTGCTCAAAACTCGATCAAAGAAAAACTCAACCACCAACTCAAGCTCAAACTGAATATACATTGATCATGGAAAGTTTACATCGTCAGGATCTATCTCACCAGCTAAAGTTGAAGTTTCAGGCAAACAAAAGGAACAAAGATATGGACTATACAGTTCACATGCGCTACTTCAGACACAGTTATGACCACTCCTCAATTCTGACTTTGGACATATATAGGGCTTTTCAGGGAATCGATTAAAATGGATGAAACACCAGATAGATGAAGACACGTTTTAAGGGTAGATGATCCGAGGAAAGAAGAAATAAACGAAGAGCGGAGTGAAGAAGTTGACTGCCCACTTGAGTAATTCATGCTTAAATGGCCAAAGGCATGATAGAAACTCGCGTCTATTAGGTGACGGTGGGGCAGAGGGGTTTGGCTCGCAGCGGTGCCGAAACGTCGTCTATCAAGAAGCACAAGACCGACCTTCGCAGCGGTGGCAGCGAAGAATATGGCCGATTGATGGTGGCCCCCTCGGCCCTCATAAGAGATGGTGTACGGCGGCGAGCAGGAGTCTCCTATAGGATGTTGATTGGCTGCGATTAGGCCATTGGCGGTCAATCGGGAGCCATGGGTGGCCAGTGATTGGCCGATTTGGTGGCAATTTGGCGATTGGAGGCCGCGTATCCGGGGCTGTGGGTGGTCGGCGATTGGGCTATTGGCAGTGGCCCTTGGCATGCAACTGGCAGTGGATGGTGGTCGTTGGTGGCTGTTGGTAGCCCTTCGCGTGCTACCAGCGCTGATGGTTAGGCTGATGTGTGTGTGTTGTGTTTGTGAGTTGTGTCAGTCGGTGTGATGTGTGTGTGTGTGAGAGAGAGAGAGATGGGCCGAAGGAGAGGTAAATTTTTTTTGTTTACAATGGATATTATCGTTTTTTCTTTAATTCTGTCAACTCTATTAATTGAAAATAAAAAAAATATATAGCTAGTGTAATTATTAAAGTTAATAAGAGCTGATTATATTTAAGACAAACCTCAAGAGAGTTGTGTATAATTTGGCATTCCCAGAAACCTCCAAACACCTGTTTTTGAAATGCCATGCTTGCTGCAAGATTAGTCTCGTTTGCGTCCTCCTTAGGCTTCCACTTCGGTCCCTTGGTCCCCTTAATCCTCTAGGAAGCACGGTTCCTCTCTATGCTTTTAAAACTTAAAACGGTACATCTTTCAGTTGATCCCCGCCTTGTATCTGCTCTCTCTTTTGGTTTTTATGGTTGGAACAACCTCCTAAGATTTTTTTACAAACGAAGGACTTGATCATTTGCCCTTCCAAGGGATCGTTGCGTCCTCGTAGTGTTGTGGCCAAGGATTAGAGAAAACCGTAACTGGCACATGGCTTAGCGCTAAAAATATTCATGCTGTTTCTTGTGCAATGGTTTCCATTTTGGCCCAACGAGATTGAGTGCTGAAATGGTTTAATAGACATTTCGTGGTGGTCCCTGGTTTTGCCTTCCGGCAAAGGAAAGAAAAAACTAACTCTGGCTGGAGTAGAGAACAAATAGCGGATTATACGTCAAACTTTACTACCACAATGAAGCCAACTGAAAAATACAACCGAGGGATCCCTGTGTGTGCATGTGTTGCACTTTGTGCTGCCTTTGCCAAACATGTGTAATCTGCCCATACCTTCTCAATACACGTAATCAAGTTCAAACTATCAGTCATCTATCAATTAACATTTTGTCAATCATATGTCAAGTCGAAAGCGATTAATAAGGTATGGGCTGATCAACATGCTTGTGTGAATATCCTTAATTATGACAAAATCCTTGTTAAACTTAATGCACCTTTTGTCACTCTGACACCGGGGATTAGACAAAAATAATAGTGACAGCAAGAGAAGGGGCAAGGTGTGGCAAAGTGTTTACAAAAGCATAAGGTGGGCAATATCTTTTCAAAAAAAGGCGTACTGATTCAGTAATTACTGTTTTCAATCTTAGTAACAATTTTCATCCTTTAAAACTTAAGGGGAAAATGGCCCACCATGCTTAATTGTGGCTCCGGTACCTACGGGCGTCAGGTGTTGTCCTTGTTCCGGTTCTTATTATTCTGTTCTGATGCTCTTATAACCTAAAGCTATAAGCATCAATGCAGAGTGTTCATACCTTCTATTTGTCAAATTTCAGATGATGGATCTAACACTTATTTGTTACTAGGCCTGGTGGCTTTTAAGTAACAAAGTGGAGTTGACAAAAGCCGCTGTCACGGTAATTTGCTTTGTTTTCGTTTTTGGGTAAATTTCTTTTTAACATGGAAGCTCTTCTCGCTCTCTCTCTCCCTCTCTCTCCACAAATTTTTGGTTGTTTTCTTTTCTTGAATTCTCTTCACCGGCTATTTGGCATTTTATTTGAGTAAGGAAGGTATCTGGTATTCAGAATCCCACAACGCTTCTATGGGGTAGGCCTCCAAAAGCGGTAGGGGGAAGTTGCTTGCTTCTGGGAGGTATTTCACGGGCATCACAGGGAGATTGAAGGATAAACCTGAAGGATTGTGGTTGGTTAATGCGTTGGCAGGGGCACAAACCGGTAGAATCCCAATTAGGGCACACACGTTGAATCATTTTGGTCTTCAACATAAATGTGGTGATAAACCAAAAACAAAAAGACGAACTCAAAAGCCATTGATCCACCTTAGGTGGATTGTTAGACATGTAATTAAGTTCGTAAATGACTTGTCTTCTCCGTTGATCAACATAGGAAGCCAACAAGTGATTGAACCATAAACCCCGGTCCGCGTGAATAAGGGTCGACTAATACCTAATTGGTAGCCTAGGTTCATGCCAATCCGTCCAATTTAAATAGGGCACGCTTAACAACAATTTTTGTGACTCATCAACTGGGTACTCTGCCAGATATTAGAGTCCATTCCAGATAGAGGGACCCAAAATGTGAGGGCTAAGAAATTTTGGGCATTTCTTGGATGGGATCCGAACGCATGATATCAATAGGTTTGATATAAGCTCCTGAGGGCACAATGCTCCATTGAGGGTTAGGTGGAAAGGGAACGCCATCGCCTTCGTCGCCTTTGGGAATGGATTTCTTCTTCCCCATAACACCTGAGAATTATGGTGTAGTAGCAAAAAAGGGGATTTTAGGGTTTACAAGCCATAATAGTAAGGTTTTAAATATGAGATGAGTTTTATTTAAGCAGAACAAGCTGAAGAGTTAAACTAAGACTTTACTTATCGAAGCGATTGAGTAAAGGATGAGAACCGCTAGAATTTGAATCGAATCAGGAGCTAACTTGCACAACTACACATTCGCATAAGTCAAGGAGGGCAACGTTGGCTACATAAAATATTTTTTTTATCATGACCGATAAGTGTATGGACACGTGGAACGCTGAGAACTGCATATGAAAAGGTGCTTGAAGAGACACGCTTTCATCAAAGAAGTGGGTGTAACTATTAGACAGTTATTAAAGATGCTGTCAATTGTCAATGACAATACAACAAGTTCAAGAAGTTTAATGTGAATTGTGCAGAAAGAAGATTCGTACAAAATTGTACGAGAAAGAACAATTTTCAGCAAGGACAAGGCAATTGGTCGTAGTGGAGGTGATCGATGGCAGCAGTTGATAAAAGGTTCCCACGACTGCACGAATGAAGACAGGTGTCAACACAAGCGCAACAATTGATGGAAGTGGCCAGCTAATGGATTACACCGAGAAAGACAACTGTCAATAGGAGCGAGTTCATCGATGGCAACAGTTGATAAGCAACTTTCAATAAAGGATAGGGACGAATGGTTATGGGCAATTGAAGAAAGGGTGCAGACAAGTGAGTATAAAAGAAAGAGAAGGGCAACAGAACAAAGGTCGTCGAATTCATAAAACGATATGCCTTGTATTGATCGAGAATCCCGTGCATTGTCATACTTACATTTGTTGTCTTGTAAGAATAGTGTTTGTTTTAGTGGGTGCATCATTTGTAGATCTGTTTAGCATCTTGTCCTCAGTAAGTTTTCATTTTAGCTAACTCCTCGGGTCCTAAAGGCAAAAAAGATCCCAAATATTAATCGTTTGTACTGTGGGTGTAGAAATGGATTGTGAGTTTATCCAGTAGCACAAACAACAGTTTAACGTTCAATCAAAAGAGCTGAGAAAGGAAGAAAGGAGGGGAGGGGAAGGAGAAAAGGTTAAATTGGATTGGGGGGGATGACTCTCCCCATGTACCGGTGGAGAGGCGTCCTCGACAGTTTTGTTTGGCGCGGTGTGAGAGGAAATAGAGAAACATTGGTAGAGATAAAAAGCGATCCCTTATAAATAGCCAGGTAGAAGAAAATATTTTGGATTTTCAAATTCTTGTTTGCTTCAATCTTTTGACTTGTTTTATCTCACAACAATCGTTTATAGCTTGTTTGTTAGTCTTTTGTAATGAGAGAAAAGAAAAGAAAGCAAGAGAAAAGAAGACAAAGGAAGAGAACATAAAACAATTTTCGTTCCTCATATTTGTGAGTTTAACCAAAAAAAAAAATATCATTCATTTTTCTTGTTTGTAAGTTCACCATAAACGAAAATAAACAACACCCGATTACACAGCTATCCTTATACTAAATTGTGATAATTATAATAAAAGACTATGGGTTCAACAAAGTTTCTCTCTCTAAAAAACCACGCAATAAGAAAACCCTTTTTGCGCCTCCCTCACTACCCCAACGTGCGTTAGCATGCGTGGGGCAGCTGTTGGTCTCTGGTCTATTTAATCATATACTAATATAGTCAGTAATTTTCTTAAGACTGGTTGTGATGCACGTGCGTTGCACGTGGTGTTATTTTCTATATAATGATCAATATTGTTTAATAGTCCATTAATAAATTTCCCCCTCCAGATGAAACAGAGTTCATCAACATATTGGGCATTCAACTTCACATAGACTGAGAAACATAAACCACAAGTGACTTAGAGAAGGTGAATGTTAGATTTCAAAGGTGGATGTTTTTGCATAGCAAATGCTTGCACTTAACGTGCTTTGATAAGCTATGGTCCATTTTACAGTAGAAGCGAGGCATTATTGTCAAAGTATACATTCGGCTTTGATAAAATTGTGACAGAATATTACAGCCTTGCTTAATAAATTAGCTTCTCTCTTTGTCAAGTAATACATGTTAAGCAATAGATGCAAACGCCAATTGCCAAGAGGCAGATTCCAAATGTAAAACCATCAATCCTTGGACCTCAACTTTTAACCTCGCATCCAAGGATGGCCAACTACCTCCTTTTGTCATGATCTTACAATTATATATATGTAAGTTGGTAAAATCATTTCATAAAACACCAAGTCCTACAGAGAAGCAAAAAGTTGCATGCTTATTTGCCAAAAACAAATGATAAATATCCCAAGTCAGGGCACATGGTTATAAATTTCAAACTTGTTTTAGAAACTCCGAAGGTAGAGTTGTATACAAGATCAAATAAAGATGTATTCTGGATAAAACATGGATGAAACAAACAAAACAATACAATATCATTTCTCAGATGATTCATTATTTTCGATGCCGAGGAAAAGAAACACACTTTCCTACTTCATTTTTTCCCTAAATATGATAAGCGTTAGCACCAACAACGTTCGACAAAATCATCACACATTGTCAATTGCAGTAAGGTGAGATTGTGATATATGGCATCTTCAGTAGAGGTAACCAGTGACATGAATCAATCTTTTCTTTCTTTAAGAAACTGACAGTAACTATTGGTGAGGAATATTGACTTCCTTCATGCTCCTCCTTTCGACATGAGATCGCTGATGAGCAGTACTTTGAAACCAGCACTGTTGTCAACAGAAATATTATTAAAGAGACCTACCACTCCAGTACCTAGCCCTATGAGAAGTGCAAGTGCCCACTTAAGTTCAACATACTGGAAGATTTGAACCTTCTTCCTTGACCTCCAGTCTCCAGTCTTGTTTAAATAATTCATTCTCAATAATCCTAAAATAACACAAATAAGAGACAAAAAATAGAATATCAAATAAAAGACATGAGCCATGCCTGAGTTAAAATTAATTCAACATTTGTATCATTTCTTAATTCTAAAACATAGGATCCCATTGTATTTAAGGCCTGCCAAGCACCGAATAAAAAGGTAACCTTAGAGTCTCAGTAACTTTTCTGAAGCCCAAATTCCAATTCTATGCTTGTCGATGTAGAATCAACTATAGCCCCTAACCCCATAACTCGTTCAATTACAACTAAGGTTACTGTGCCATTTTGTTATTTAAAGCACAATACATTTGAACAATGACGACAACTACTTCCTTCAAAATTTGAACGCCCGTCGGCAATGACTTACATTTAAGCAAGCCAGGACACTTGTATGTTGTTTACTAATTTTTATCGTATTATGTGATAGGTGTCATCATAGTCATTTTTGTTTGAGCACTGCATAAAAGGAAAAAGGGAAAGAGAAAGGAAAGGAAAAAAAATCGGTAACATTCTGTCGAACTCAAGAGATACTGAAAATAGTTAAGAAAAGCTAGAAGAAGAAGGTGAATATAGTTCAAATTTCAAGGCATTGCATGGGAATTAGCACTAATTGTTTATGTTCATCTACATGCCTCCTTATTCTGATGTCATGTTTCTTGTTCAACTGGTTCTCCGAATATCGTGATTTTAGTTCAAGCTAAGTAGAACAAGGAGGTTTCTGGGTCTCCTAAGTCCTATCCTTGCAATAATTACTATTCACAAAGTAAGTATCCCTAGGTTTCCTCTTGTTTGCAATCAGAAGAACGGAACCAGAGAATCGTATTTGTAGCGCATACAATGAAAGAAAAAACTGAGGGGAATAGTCAGTTGACATAAGAACAAGAACATAGATATCCGGTAGCAATTATGTCTCCTGTTAAGCATTTGAATCTGAGGATATTTGATTGCAAAAACAGGATAGTAGGTTTCAGAATAAATAAACAAAAAGCGAAAGCATGTTTGATTTCTAGAGGTTCATACGACGATGGTATCAGATGTTCATTGGCTCGTTTGTATATTTTGCATAAGAAGAATAAACAAAATAACAATTGCCACAAAAGTAAATAAGGAATCAAGGAGAGAACATGATTCTTTGGCTTACGATTCATTATTCTCGCCTGCATCGACCCAAACATTAGATCTGTGGATGGCCATCCAACCAATTTGGTCCCTAATGGTGGCAAGTGCGTAAGCACCTCTAAAGTAATTGCATCACCCAAGTACAAGTTCAAAAGAGCCAAAGCAATTAGTATTGTCCCAGCACAATATAGCAGTTGTGAAGTAACATAGCCAACAACCATCTCCTAACTCCAATCACAGGTAAAGAACAATGCATAGAAAGGAAATAAATAAGCAGACTGCATATTTGCTTTTGAGGAGCATAAGTTACTGAATTCAAGACCAGATTGAGAAGTGTCCTACTGATCTTAATTGAGTACTTTCTGGTAGGATCTACGTATATTCTATATATGTAGAATTACACTTTGCTTTTGAGGAGCATAAGTTACTAGAATTACACTTTGCTTCCTTTTGATATTCGGACCAGTATGTTCATCTCCATTTGAAACCTCAATTAGTGCATGCAAGTGAGTTGTATTTTCCTTGACAAGCTGAATGATGCGAACATTTACACTCATAGGCTGATTGAACATTATTGCTCCAAAACTTCTGCTCCTACCTTGTAATGTGCCCAACATTTGATTCAACTTCGAGAGTTTGAGATTAATTGCCATCACATTTTCATGAACATTTTGCCGAAGAATTAGAGAGTCAAGTGTCATAAAAAACAAGGTTTGGGGCAAGGTTTGTTCGAAAACACTGCTTTAATTGAGAAGTGCTAGTTGCAACGCTCCTTTCAATTTGTTGGTACCCCCGTTTATGGTGCAGCATAATTTTCTATTATTTCTATTACATATTTCTCGGGCTTGATCCAATACATAACATCTGGGGCATTCACCATAGAACTTTCTCCTTGCTTGCACATCATTTTCACAATTTTTGGCTGCAACAAGTTAGCAAGATTAAGACGGAGAAAATGCTAAAATACGTAGTTCTAATGGTGTGCAAATAAAAAATGACCAAAAAAAAATAAAAATAAAGGCCATTACTTGATACTAGAACTGTATTTCTAAAAGATTTAGCAACAGAAGTACAACTTCTTGCCATTGTCACCTCTTGCATAAATTGAATACCTACAAAAGCAAGTCCAGGAAATAAATATAGGCATTTGGCAGGTAGCTTGATTCGAAAGCAGTTTTCAAGTAACCATTTTGCTTATAATGTATCTTGTAAAACCCCGATATTTTTTTTTATTTTATTTAAAAATTTTAGCAGTGAAAATATTTTGTACTTGGCGACGATATTTTTATTTTGCGACAAAATTTTTTTGGTTGACATCGATATTTCCGCTTAACAATTTTTAGGGACAAATAAATATGTAGAGTTTTCTTTTCTTTTCCAATTAGGGTTTCTTTTAACATATGTATATGTATATATATATATATATATATATATATATATATATATATATATATATATATATATATATATATATATATATATATAGAGCATGGTCTGGGGAGCCCCTCTTTCAGCAGGCAGAACCATTTCGAGAGAAAGATAGTGAGATTCTGAGAGAGAGACAAGGAAGAGATCAAGGAGTTTCTGGCAATCGGGATTTTTATTTTTTCGGTGAGTCTCCTAAATCTTGTACTATATATTATTTAACGGTTCAAGGGATAGCCATGGGTTAACGTCGGTAGAGGAGAGATCGAGCGAGAGAGTGAACATGATTGGATATATGTGTTTGTGTAATATTGTATGTGTGCATTTGTATATATGTGTGTACGGTATAGACGTGTATGTGGGTATTGTGTATAGGGTGAATGCAATGAGAGTGTGAAATGGTGTATGCCGTGAAGGGATAAGGGAAAGACCGGGTTGTTACCATGAAGGGGGTGCAACGACAGCCATGTTGTCGTGAAGGTAGGCAACCATGGTTGTCGTGAAGAAGTGTCGGCAATGTGTGTTGATGAGTTTATGTGTGATTTATAATGATGGGTGCAGGTGCGAAAGAGAGGCTGTCGTGGGAAACATGTGTGTGGGTTCTATGTGTAGTGTGTGCCGTAAGAGAGGGTGTGTAGTGATTGGGTTGCTGTGAAGGTAACAGGTGTGGATTATGAGAGAAATGAAGGCAGTAGTGAGGCAGCATGTATGTGTTTGAGTAAATGTATATGTGTGTTTATCTTGTGCATTGTGAGAGAAGAGAGGACATCTGTGTTAGTGCTGGTTAGCAAACAGGTATGGCTATGCAGTGTAATGTTTCTTGGATGAGGTGAAGGGGTGAGTGTAAAAGCAAGAGAGAAAAGAAACTTGGGAAAAGAGAGTTAATAAGCTGTAGTGAGGCAGTAGTGGGTGCGTGCATATGTTGGGTATTTCATGGTGTATAGATTTATGGTGGTGTTGTGGGTTGGCTAAGAATGGTGGGATGTGTACCGGTAATGGGTGTATATGTGAGTGTAAATATGTGGGTTCATGTGAGTGTATGAGAGAAGGAGAGAGAGTGTAACGACCCGGTCCACGGCCCCACCACAGGGCATTGCCTCCCTCAAAAGGGCTAGCCAAGTAGGTACTTATGAGTTCCTTGGCAAGGTCTTATAAGGGTCATCTCATACTACTCCACATCCGATGTGGGATCTGTAACGACCCGCTCCACGGCCCCACCACAGGGCATTGCCTCCCTCAAAAGGGCTAGCCAAGTAGGTACTTATGAGTTTCTTGGCAAGGTCTTATAAGGGTCATCTCATACTACTCCACATCCGATGTGGGATATTACAATATCCCCTCCTTATACCTTAGCGTCCTCGCTAAGGCTCAATCACACATAGCCTAGAATCTTCCTCTCTAGCCAATGTGGGATATATCGGGCTCACCCTTCGTTGCCCCAACCATCCTCTTGATGTGGGATATACCCGGGCTTGCCTTCGTTTCCCCAACCATCGGCAACCCGACTGGATATCCCAGCCCGAGCTTTTGAGAGTCGGCTTTGATACCATCTGTAACGACCCGGTCCACGGCCCCACCACAGGGCAATGCCTCCCTCAAAAGGGCTAGCCAAGTAGGTACTTATGAGTTCCTTGGCAAGGTCTTATAAGGGTCATCTCATACTATTCCACATCCAATGTGGGATATTACAATCTACCCTCCTTATACCTTAGCGTCCTCGCTAAGGCTCAATCACACATAGCCCAGAATCTTCCTCTCTAGATAATGTGGGATATACCGGGCTCACCCTTCGTTGCCCCAACCATCCTCTTGATGTGGGATATACCCGGGCTTGCCTTCGTTTCCCCAACCATCGGCAACCCGACTGGATAGCCCAGCCTGAGTTTTTGAGAGTCGGCTCTGATACCATCTGTAACGACCCGATCCACGGCCCCACCACATGGCATTGCCTCCCTCAAAAGGGCTAGCCAAGTAGGTACTTATGAGTTCCTTGGCAAGGTCTTATAAGGGTCATCTCATACTACTCCACATCTGATGTGGGATATTACAGAGAGTGAGGACAGCCATAGAGGGGCTGCCATGGCTGTGTTTGCACGGCTACTATAGCTGTGTTAGGGACTGTGTATGTTTATTTTTTTTCTGGGTGCCTCTCATTGGTTTCTGTACATAGAAAGGGGCAGCTGGTTGAAGTGGGTTCATGAAGAACAGATGAGAGAAGGTGGAAAAAATATGGTGTTTGGGAGTGGAAAAAGAAGGTCCGTGCAGCATGGTGGAGTGCGTTTGTGAGTGCGGCGTGCTTGGTGCGGATTGTTGTGATTGCAGCTGGGTGTTTGGGTTCATATTTATGGGTATAATGTGTGTTTATGTGTGAGTGAAATGGTTGTAAAGGGGGGAGAGTATGTGTTTTTAGTGGGTTTGTATGTGTGTGTTTGAGTGTGTGCAAGGAGAAGGGAAGGCCTGTTCGTGAGTGTGTGTGTGTGTGTGTGTGCGCGCGTGTGTGCGCGCGCTGTGTGCAGTATGTATAGTGTGGGAATATGCAAGTGTGTACTGAGTGCATGTGTGTGCTGGTGAACTGTGAGCTCATGTGTGTGTAAGTGTGTGAGTATGAAATGTGTAATGGGTATGGTGGGTGAGTGGAACAAGAAGAAAAGATTGGGAAGGAGGTCTGTCGTGAGTGGACCTGTGTGTGAGTGTGAGTTTTTGGTCAACAGGTAGAAAATAAAAAGGAGGAAGAAGAAGAAGAAGAAGAAAAGTACGGAACGGGTAACTTGCGTTAGCGTTAGGATCGACACGTGCATAGATTAGCGTATGGTTATCATTAGTATGTAAAACTTTACATTATAGTATGATAGACTATATTAGAATTTTTGGCAAAATTTCATAATTTTATGGGATGGTAATTTTTTGTATTTTCTATAATTTCATATTTGGAAAATTCTTTTGAAGTATTTAATTCCTGAAAATGTTTTGGGAAAAATTTGAGTAATGTCTTTATGGTATAAATAAGACTCAGTTTGAATTTGGTGATTTTTAGAGTTGATTTGTTATGATTTCTGTATCGCATTGTTTTTAGCAAAATGAAAAGTTTAAAAATAGTTTTTATGTCTTTTAAATTCTAATTTCAATTTCTATAATTTTTATATATATTTTAAAGTTCTTATAAAAATTATGGGACTTATTTTACAGCTGGAAGTAATTTTGGCAATTTATGGATTTTTATTGCATTTAAGGAAATTATTTTAAATTCAAAAATATTCAAAAATTCAGAAAATTCATATTTTGACTTTTAATAATTTTTAAGCTAAAAAAAAGTATTTTAGTGTAAATTATTATAAAGTCTAGAGTGTCGTTACCCATTAAGAAGTGTACGAGGATTTCGGTTAAGTTAGCCGTGTGCGAGAACCATTTGAGTTGCGTGATTCCGGGATTAGAATTGAGCGCCATCTAGGTAGTTGATACTAGGTTTATAGTGTATTAGTATAGATTATGTTCTAACATATGGATTGCCAATTTAGGTTTATTCAAAGATTTTTGGATCGAGGTTAGTTAGCATCGCTAAGCTTGGATCGAGGTAAGGAATTATGTCCGAACTCTATTTCGTTACTCTATTTTTCAAATGCTTATAGAACAGTCTTACAAACTACATTGATTCGATTTTATGTTTGATATAAAAGATGTTTTTGAAACTGTCCATAAAACCCTAATTTGAGCCTGATAGCGATCGTTTGGAATTCATGTTTCATTCTCATATGTTTATTGATCTGACCATCATAAAATACATATTTTGAATTGTACTTATCTCTTTTCATGCTCATCTGTTTACTGAATTCGATAATCGAAAAGCATTTTCAATTGTAGTTTACTCCTTCTCAATGTTGACATGAGTTAGTAACTTGGGAGCCATAAGGATGGTCTGTTGGATGGGTTTAACTAGTACCTAGATGGACTAGTCAGTGTACATATGCATATGTAAAGAGATCGAGCACTGCCGGGGTGGCTTTGCTTCTGTACTGCTCATGTTCAATGTTTCCTGCTTATGTTTTATTGCACTTGAACTGTTTTGAATACTATCCATTCATGCTTTATTATACTTTAAGTGTTTTGAAATGATTTTTATTTAAGGGATTAAGTTGATACTCATCCTTATGCTTACATTGAAATGCTGTGGTTTTCTTTGAAAACCGTTTTGAAATTATCATTGATTGTATATAGAAAATCATTGGAATCGCTCTGTTTCTTTCTTAAAAATTTGTTATTTGGTTTAAATAAGAAAAAAAAGTCCGAATCGTTTTTAAACTGTTTTTAAATCTTTGATCGACTTTACTGGGCTCTCGAAAACTCACTGTCCTTTGACTTCCTTTCTGCAGGTAACAGCCAGCTTTAGGTTGAGGTTGCCTGCACAGATTAGAGCCGAGCTAGCTAAGGAATTTAAATTTATGTTTAGTATTGATCGTTAGAACCCCTGTGCGGGTAAATGTTATTGTTTAATTTTTCTTAGACTTAGACTTAGACTTGGTATTTCAATTATGACAGTTGATTGAGAGTATAGTTTAATTAACGGATAGTTGCTCTGATAGCTTATTGCATTATTTATTGAGGTTAAAGACATTATTGTCTTAGTGTTATCGATCGATTGAGTGTTAACATTTCGGAAAATTCCAGGATGTTACATATATAGTAGGATATACACAATGCTATTATTGCATATCCATAAAGTGGTTACAAGCAAGTAAATTAAATTAGGAAGCATATGCAGGATAATGCAATGTTTATATGTGTATCAGAAAAATGTGATATCTCAACAAACTTCAGAGTCCTAGTCTCGCCCCTGCTCCTGCCCATGCTAATCATATTGATGTATTGCAATAATTCATGCGAAACAACTGCTAAATGCAAGCCAGAAGAAGATCTGAGCAAGAAACTGATGAACGTGGCTTCTGCAAATTCTCAAGCACTCATGATTACTGATCAAGTTGGCTTCTGCAAATCCTCTCCGTCACATAAAAATGAACTTCAACAAGATCACCTCCTAATAGTTAAAAAATGCCATTTTCTACATGTTTTTTTTACTACTCTCTAGCATACTTTCCAATCAGTTGACAAAAAATCAGTTTATTACCACGCTTGAGGTATCCTTGCATTAGTATAGATGCGTAGCCTCTTCAATCCAACAAGTGACTCATCTTATGTTACACTGTGTTATTTCATGAGAGCCTAAAGTTTAAAACTTGGGGAGCAAAGCTGATTGGAGCTTTTACATATATGACATGATAAATCTCATATCTAATTTTAATGTACTTGCACCTTAACTTACTCTACCAAGCATTTATTTATATTCTCATTTCTACCTATTGTGTGATCTTTCAATCCAGATTGCATGTGCATTACTCAAAGATTGCATGTGCAAATTCATAATATAACTTGAGAATGATAAGGTAAAATATTCTCTTTTGGCATGATCTATCACCTAGTCCATTGTAATTATGTGAATCATATCTATCACTACCATAACTTTAATTTAGATAAACTATTACCACGTAGACCAAGCACCACCAAATATCTATTGTACTTATTAGAACATCTCAAAAAATCAATAGATGTATAAGTGAAAACCATTAAGATAGGCCTAGTTTAGAAATTCTTTCTATTGGATACTTAAGCAAGAGTTTGTTGTTTAGAAACTACTAAGAGAAGAAGAAGAAGATGCATAAATGTTGCATTGGAAAAGTCAATAGGTATTATCATTTTTAGGATAATGCTTTATGGTCACCTTCGAGATGATTAGGTGCATCGCTTGAAGATCCAACTTTTGATGTGGTCAAGGGTAGGGTTTCTTTGATTGTATCTTTGAGTGAAACTCACTTTTCCTTGCATTTTTCTACATCACTAGCTGCTACTTTGGCATAAATCTTCTTAGGCTCACGCTTTCGCAGTTGTTTATCATCTGTATGAGCTTTGCCTAATTCCAAAGGCATGTTAGTGTACAGATTACTTGGTTTCCGATAAGATATGTAAGTGAACGTGACTTTTTTTGTTGTTTCTTAGACTACGTTTCAACTTTACATACCTTGCATTCCAGCTGGGTCTGCCACTTTAGATGAACTTGCTCGCTGATCTTCAAAAGGATTAGAAGTTGTGGCTTCTGCCGATAGCTACTCATTGTCTGACGATACAATGGTAGAAAGCTTTCTTTTTCTTGCCATTGTCACCACTTCTTGCATAGTGTGAATACTTACAATGGCAAGTCTAGGAAATGAATATATGTATTTGGCACATGGCTTGATTCCAAAGCATTTTGTAGATAATCAATCTGCTCATAATGTATATAGACGGTATAAACACTGCTGTTATTACATATTCATAAAGTTATTATACGAGAGTAAATTAAGTTTGGAAGCATATGCAGGACAAGGCAATGTTTAAATGCATATCAGAAAAAGGTGATATCTCGACAAACTACAACAAGTCTCAGGCTCGTCCCTGTCCATGCTAATCATGTTGACAAATTGCAATATTTCATGCTAGACAACTTACTATATGCAAAGTGCAAACTATAAGAAGGTCCGAGCAAGAAGCTGATCAACGTGCTTATACAAATTCTCAAGCACTCATGATTAGTGATCAAGATGGTTTCTGCAAATTCACCCCGCCCGTGGAAATAAACTTCGACAAGATCAACTCACAACAATTATACATTGCCATTTTCCACAGTTTAACTACTTTCTAGCATACTTTCCAATCGGTTGATAGAAAATCAATTCGCAAATGACACTTGAGGCATTCTTGCGCTAGTATAGATGCAGAGCCTCTTCGATCCAACAAGTGACTCATATTTTATTACACTATCTTATTTCATGAGAGCCTTAACTTTAAAACTTAGGGACCAAATCTGACTGGAGCTTATACATATGTGGCTTTATAAGTTTCATATATGATTTTAACTACTTGCACCTTAACTTCATTTACTTTATATCATTCTTCTGCTGGTTAACTGAGAATCCACAACACAAAAACACAAACATTTGAGACTCGTGCTCTTTAATTTTATGTTTATATTATTCTCTGAGGTGGTCTTATCAAAGCTAATGGATGGCAAAGTCTAAGTTCAGGTTTGCAAATTGTTTCTTTTATTAGCCAAGGTAAAGGCGAGGGAGAGTATCTTAAATGATAAAGTCTCATCATTTAGAACCCAAATACTATGTCACAGGAGAAAAGAAGATTTGGAAAACAAGACAACTTATATACAATCAAGTAATTGCATGACATACCTTGAATTTCTTGTTTGTTGGGAGCTGTTCAAAGCCCAGGCACAACAATAAAAAAAAAGTTATGTTGGAATGGGAATAGAGGCATACCTTCGGTTTAGTGCTTGGAGATTCAAAAACAAGTTGTGCAACCAGTAGTGGCCCGTGTATTTGCTCTTCCCAAACTGCCAAGAATTGAGATATTTTATACATGTAGAAGAAAAATAGTGGAGATGTGTGCATGCACACACAGTCACACTCTGGTTATGGACATTTTCAATCCAAAATGACACCATTTTCAATATAAGATTTAGTCCAAGCATGTTTTTGCAACAAAATAATTGTATGCATATAAATCACATATTCCTCCAGAATGAATCTCTCTTTCTAAAATCGTCTCCACATCTATTTGCTTCTTTTACATCAGAAATGTTGTGATGCCAGCAAAAATGAGTTTAACAACACATCTAAAGATATGGAATTGATTTCTTAGCACTGTAACTTTGCCAATTCAATAAACTTGATCGTTCACAGTCTGAAGCTTCTCTAATAAGACTTTTTTACTATAAATCATTGATAAAGCCAAAATGAAGGATTCACTGTAACTTTATAAACACTAAATCCGTAAAAAGGAAGCTAAGAGGTTGTCTAAGCCAATGTCCAAAACATACATGAAACAAACTTACCCCTTTTTGGTTCGCTAGAGTATACCGGGAAAGGGCTAATCTTTGAGGCAAACATACAAACAAGTGGTATACAATGTCACTTACCACTCACAAGATGTTAGATGACAGTTCTATAATTTGAAACATGATTGCGTGTGAAAAAAATCAGAAGTCAAGCAGATTGAAATATGCAAGATAGATTGTAACAATTAAAAACAGGAAGAGATATCAAAAGCTCTTAGCAGGTGGTCGAGAGTTTCCGGTGATTGTTGAATGAGTTGATGATAGATATATGGTTATGTATTCATGGAGTTTGAATTTAGGAGTCACGATTTTAGGGGTTGTCAATTTGAATTCACTGGTCACCATTTTGCCTGTTGTCTGATACAGAACATCCGCGATGCTTGAATTTATTTATCGTTGCCTGACAGTGTTCAGTTAATGAATATACTATTAGCTGTCCATTTTATTTACCAATTTACCAATAAATAAAAAGCCTATATTGACATACATAATCTAATAGGTAAAATGTTACTTGAGGATCCTCAAGTAACATGAATGTTGATCTGACGTACTCAAGGTCCGCCCATGGCGGTGGGCCTCGAGCAAGCAATTATTTTAACTCAGCGCGTAAGACCCATGCAACAAATATTAAAGCATGTAACCCAGTAAACGAGATCAGATGAGTATGGAAACAAATCGGCCAAAAAGTTGAGAAAATAGATTTTTGAAGACTGCGTTACAATTTTACAAGTGATTAAAAGGTTTGTCTATTACTGACAATTGATTCATAATAAGTGTAGGAAAAGTTGCTAATAAGGAAAAAAAAAAGGAAAAGAATAAATGATGGTTTAGTTTTTGAGGTGAGTATCTTATTATAGTTTGAGGCAGATTGTAATTTGGGACACATTGGACATTCTTAATGGTAAAGTCAACCTTTCCTTTGTAAGGTGAAGGGTTATGGTATTTTTTTATGGAATGGTCTCTCGGGATGATGCACACGTGCGGCATATAGCCCTTCACAGGTTACTCTAACAACTTATCAGCCACATGTTATACGCGACCTAGCTCTCGGTGTTGAACACTATTAGTATTAAATTTTGCTACAATCCTTATGCTATTTTTTCATGTTTCACTTGCAATATGGTTGGTTATTTTTTTTAGGTTGCGCATGAGACCCATGGAAAAAATATATAAGCATGTAAACGAGATCGGATGACTATGGACAAGAATCGTAAAAGAATATTGAGAAAATAGATTTTGGGAGGACGAGCTACAATTTTACAAATGATTATAGGGTTTCTCTATTGATGGTAAGTGTGAAAAAAGTTCTAAAAGGGTGAAGAAAAAGAAGAAAACAATGACTTAATTTTTGAAGTGATTAGCTTATGATAATTTGAGGCATATTATAATTTGGGACACATTCGATACTCTTAATGGTAAATCTCTGCCCTTGCTTTGTAAGGTGAAGGATTGCGGTATTTCTTTGCTCAATGAGTCCTCTATTTGAATTGAAGTTTTTTTTCTTCGATACAATTGGTGGCATTTAATAAGTGGCAATAAGCATTGTCGCTAGGCTTTGATGCTAAATGTGCTGTTAAAATTGGATTCCAATATTTGTAACAATCAAGTACAACTTGTACATTTTTATTCAGAGTAAAAAGAGCAAACAACTGAAAGTGTTTTTGTATCTAATTGTATTGGGACACAACTTGAAACTCGTATGTTGCTTTTATGTACTTGATCAATGGCGCAAAAGTTGTCGCTGCTTTAGTAACACACAGATAAACCAAAATCTGGAAAAAGAATATTCTGACACTTCGCTTGGATTTGTTAACATGCCCTTCCAAGTATATCTGAAATGGAGAAGGAAACAAAAAATAGATTTTTTTATTAGAAATAAAAAATAAAAAACCTAGCGAAAAGATTCAGGGGCACAATCCGTAGTATGAAAATACAGCTATCTTGGTTCTGATATGATAATTTGATGAATTGTCTAAGCAATTCAATCTGTAACAGTCAAGTGGTAGAAGATATAACATGTCATTCTCATATTTTTAATAGTTAGACCTTGCAAAGATAACACCTGATTAGTTCCAGGGCTATTGAATCACTGCCGACACAAATGACATGCATATTGCAATATTTCTTGATATATGATGCAGATGCTCATTATGCAGTACATCATAGGAACTTAAAGAGTAACATAATCAAATGGAGAGGCTTAACCATACGAGTCATTAAGGACAATTAGGCTGGCTGGATCTGATGTTACTGGGTCTCGAATGCATTAAGCCAAAATTTGGTTATTAAATAGAAGCGAAACAAAATTATAATAATACACAAACAACAACAATAGGTAGTTTAAGTTCTGCACAGGATATGGTTAATAACATAACCAGGTAGTTGCAACCAACCTACTTATGTAATCCTTATCCATGTTGAAAAGTTTATTCGATAGGTCAGTAGCATAAAATGTCGAGCTTATCAATAGCTAACAACTGCACATACAAGGCCATATTGCTTACCTATGATGTGTTGGGCATTAGGTCCCAAAGAAGTGCCAAGGTCCAACAAACTTGTGATACCTACGGTAGTGAGAGCTGCAGGAGATTTCAAGTTATCAGTAAGAGTAAGACAGTAGCTATTTTGTAATGAAAAGCGTGATGTCAAAATCACTTTGTGATTGCTTAGTGATTTAAAAAATTAGAAGGCAAAGAAGCATTTGAAGGAAGGAGAACCGAACCCATGCCCTGTAACATCTATCAAGAGAGATGTTTCCAAGCTTACCTAAATACTAAAAAGCTCGCTTTCTGTATGGAAAAACTTATGTTAGGAGTGGCCTTCTTGGGACTACCTAGCCACGCATATTGCGTCTGGTAAATGCATTGAAAACTAAGCCAAGTGCTCTTTACGTGAGAAAGGGGAAAAGTTCTTGATACAAGCTTAGAAATCAAGATAGAGGAGGCAAGGTCTAAACAATTATATATAACTAAACAATTATTATATTGTATATAAAGAAGTAATCTGATCTATCAAGAGTACTGTCATTGTTTGAAAGACATTAGTAGAATATGAGTACAACATAGATCTTCTAGCAAATCATTCCTTCTCAACCTTAATGGCTTTGAACTTTTGATTCTTCAAGCTAGTCTTTTCATCCCGGAGATCAGTTGTCGTATTTTCTAAGTCAATTACCCCTTTGGTGCCTTTCAAGCTCACCCCATTTGCATCTCTGTGTACTTCTTCGGCAATTAGCCTTTGGCCTATGCGATCACTTTTCTTACCGATCTTCAGTAAGAATATGTAAGATAGCCCATACTGATGAGTTAAGTCCTTATAATATTTACTGTTCACGCCCTCCTGTATGAGAGAAGAAAAAATTATTAGGTCAAAGTAATATAATATCACAGCATAGTCGTTATAAGGTAATGCTCGTGGATTTACCTTTTCCTTTGAATTTATGAAGTCATATACAGGACAGTTAATAATTCTTTCGGCTGCCTCAAACAATGTCACATAAACATTTTGAATGCCATTTCCAACAGTTAGCTTTAGCATGTACCTGGTAGTGGATATATATACTTATCAGACACATATATTAGTACACATACATTAAGTTATAATGCTATCAAGGGACAAAATGACATCCTAATAAGTATATTGAGTACAGGCTAAAATGTCCTCTATCACCAAAACAAACAGACTATGTACGTAACCTGAATTTGCCACATCAAGTTGTTTGACATAAGAAAAATAGTACACAGTTGTAATCTAGTTGTAAAAATAGTATACGATCTATCACTTTTCTTCAATGCCTCCTTTGCAATCTGGCCATGTTCATGGCTATTATCACATGGATATTGACCTTTAAGTTGATATGAGCAGAGAAATAAGCATGCCTTCATGATCTATGGAACAACATTGTGGTGCAAATAGCCACAAACCCTGTTTCGTGTCCAAGCCCAATTTTATCATAGAGCCAAGGAATGCCATCGAAACAATTACAAGACAGGTACAATATCTTTAGCTCCGTGGTTTCTGCAATCCATCTTGAGAGTTATCTTTGGAGGTTACAACCACCTAAAGCTAGAACCTTAAGTTTTTTAAAGCTCTTAATTAATATCAAGTCTTTGCTTGTTGTCTGGCAGTATTTCACCATTTTATATGCTTTGAAAAGATGACAGCTCAAATGTTCTTGCGACCCATAAAAACATTGATAGCCCCTCTAATATTAGGAAGGCTGTTGCTGAAAAGGGAAAGGTATGACGATAATTACAGTGTGATGGTGCCGAAAATGGTTCGATGATACGTGGAGGTGCCACAAAGGATGCGGTCTGAGTTGGCTTCCAGGTAGGCAACGTGGGAGACAGCAAGGACGGCGCAAGGGCCGAGGACAAGGCTCCCCAGACAGGTCGTGAGGGCTGGCAGTGCTGCGCAGGCAAGGTGACGATGAACAGGACCGACAGTCTGCAGTCCGTAATGAGGGTATGGCGTCCAGGGTCCGTAGACGGGAGTTCAAGTATATTTCTCTCACTAGAATTCCAGAGAGAATGTTTCTTTTAGAGAGAGAAAGTGACAAGTCCAAATGAGAGAAAGATCCTTGAAAAAGCTCCAAAGTCCACTATTTATAGGCAAAAATGTGCATGTGTCATAAGTTGACATGTGTCGCCCCCTGGGAACGACACGTCACCAGGGGGCCAACGCACTGACCCTTCGTTGGACTGCCGGTTCTTAAGTTCGTGCTGCCCTGCCCTCGCAACATCTCTCTGCCTGTCTGAGGAGACTGATCATGCCGCGGTAGCATGGTCAGAGTAGCCCGTTGTCCCAGCCTCCAGTCCAAGCCCTTACTGAATCCCACAGGTCTGGCAGCGGCGGGGAAGACCCGACGCCCAGCTGCCAGGTGGACTAGGCAAGATGCCCTTCCGAAGACCTGCTCCCGTCTCCGAGTGACCCGGGGGTCATAGTCCTTAGGGGTGCCGACGCGAGCCCCCAGTGCCAGAGCACGTAGGCTAGTCACGCAGGCACCCTGGCGGAGATAGTGTCCTGGAGGAGTAGCCTATCCCGTAAGCATATAACATGATTGCAGCGCATGGGGCGCGGTTGAGTGCGGGCGACGAGGGTCGCAGAGTGATCTCCGAGCGACGAGGGTCGTTGCGCGGATGGCGCGCGACCGTGAGCGACGGTTGTCATGGCGACAGAGCGGCCACAAGTGACGGTCATCGAGACTACGGGCGACGGTCATCGCGACGAAGGGGCACGGCCGAGAGCGACGGTTGTCGCGACTATGGCGGAGTGCGGCCGCGAGCGACGGTCGTCGTGACAATGGGGTGGGGACAAAGGTGACGGCGTCGGTGTTCAAGGCAGGTGGTTGACCCCCATGGGGTGGCCGACCCCCAAGGGAGGCCGACGCTTGGGGGAGGCCGAGCCTAGAGGGAGGTCGACCCCCCGGGGGTGGCCGACCCCTTGGGGGAGGCCGAGCCTAGAGGGAGGCCGACCCCTCGGGGTGGCCGACCCCCAGGGTGGCCGACCCCCTTGGGGGAGGCCGACCCTAGAGGGAGGCCGACCCCCCGAGGGTGGCCGACCCCTTGGGGTGGCCGACCCCCAAGGGAGGCCGACCCTTGGGGGAGGCCGACCCTAGAGGGAGGCCGACCCCTTGGGATGGAAGGCACGCCGAAGTCGCTTCACGAATGGTTCACGTGGCTTGAGCATGCGTTGCTTTGACCGGCCCTCGAGCGTTGAAAAGTTGACCGCTGACTGGGTGATGTGTCGTGCAAAGTGGGTCCCTTGGCGGGTCTTGGGGTGCGACCAGAATAGGGTATGAACATAAGCCCCCTGCGTGCGGCGGGCACGGAGGGGCAACCCGAGCGGGCGTCGCATGCATAAACGATGTGGTTACAGCCCCTGTTGCTGCGGGGGCCAAGGTTCCTGGTAATGGAGCCGGCAATGACGCTAAGCCCGTGTAGCAGTTTGATTGAGCCGGCGATGGCTTCAAGGTTGTGAGCCCATCCCGTAGTTTGATTGTGCCGACGATGGCTTCAAGGTTGTGAGCCCCTCCCGTAGTTGATTGTGCCGGCGATGGCTTCCAGGTTGTGAGCCCATCCCGTAGTTGATTGTGCCGGCGATGGCTTCAAGGTTGTGAGCCCATCCCGTAGTTGATTGTGCCGGCGATGGCTTCAAGGTTGTGAGCCCATCCCGTAGTTGATTGTGCCGGCGATGGCTTCCAGGTTGTGAGCCCATCCCGTAGTTGATTGTGCCGGCGATGGCTTCCAGGTTGTGAGCCCATCCCGTGGTTGATTGTGCCGGTGATGGCACTAGCCCGTGCTGGCGCTCAGCCCATGCCGCAGGGAGGGGTCCTCGTGCAGGAGCACTACGAGCGGAGCCTCCAGAATGCCGCACACTCTAGAGAGTGGGTTGAAGGTCTTCCATGCCCATGGCGGGGGCGCATGGTGTGGTGAACGGGTGTTATGCCCGGAGGCTTGTAACATGGTCGTGGTGCATGGACATGGCGACGATTGTCGCGGGGACAGTACATGGTGCCGGAGCACATGTCATGAAAGTGGTGGGGCGACGAACGTCGCGAAGCAATACTTTGTGCCGGGGCACATGTGATAAGAATGGCGCATGGGTGCGGCGACGAAGGTCACGGAGCATATACTTGGTGCCGGGGGCACGCATGATGAGAATAACGCACGGGCGCGGCGACGAACGTCGCGGAGCTATACTTGGTGCCGGGGGCACGTATCATGAAGATGGCGCACGGGCGCGGCGACGAACGTCGCGGAGCTATACTTGGTGCCGGGGGCACGCATGATGAGAATGGCGTACGGGCGCGGCGACGAACGTCGCGGAGCTATACTTGGTGCCGGGGGCACGCGTGATGAGAATGGCGCACGGGCGCAGCGACGAACGTCGCGGTAGTGCATCAAGTGACCATTGGCGTTGAGCGCGTGTTGTAAAGAGCGCGATGAGTTGGCACAAGCGACGCGATTCAAGGAGATGGCACGCGGGCGACGGGGCCTGTCGCGGAGCTGTCATGTGAATGCGTGCGACGAAGGTCGTGGAGGTGGCGCGCGGGCGCGCAGTGCGGTCATAGCGGTGACGGCGCGTGGTCGACAAACTGTGGCGAGGCGCCGGCGGACGGGAGCGTAAAGTAAAGGAAAAAAGAAAGAAAAAGAAAAGAAAGAAAGAAAGAATAGAAAAAGAAAGAAAGAAAGAGAAAAATAAAAAGAAAAAGAAAAGAAAATTGCCCACCCCTATATAAGGAGCGGAGGGGGGCAGGGCGGAGGCACCGCCATTTGTGCCTACGCAAGTCAGAGAGAGAGAGAGAGAGAGAAAGAAAGAGAGAAAAAGGGATGGTGAGAGAAGAGGTGGAATTGGGCGAGGGGTCGTCGGGGCCACGGAAGTAGAGGAAAAAAGATGAAGGGGAAGAGAAGTCGCCGGCGGCCATGGCGCCGTGGGGCTTGCGGGTTCGGGGAAGAGGGAGAGAGAGAGAGGCCGAGGAGGGGTCGGCCAAGGGGCCGAGGGGGGGGTCGGCGGGGTGGGGGGGTCGGTGGAGCAAGGTGGTCGGCGCGGAAGGGGCCCGAACTGCCGTCGGCGGCGTGAGGCAGGTTCGGCGCTTGGAGAAGATGAAGGAAATTAGGGTTGTTTTGCGGGTTAGGGTATCTGGCATACGGGTCGGAGCAGTCGGGTAAACGGGTGGGCGGGTTTAACCCACTTAAGCTGGATTAAAATGGAGGGAAAATGGGCCGAAGCAGGTGCGGGTCGGGGCCCTCGCGGTTCGGGTTCTGCCCACCTGGACTGCTTTTTGATTTTGACTTTGGAAATAAAAAAAAAATTACAATGCGAAATTTTTTTTTTGTGGAGCCTATAAAAGGAGCATGAGAAGGGATGTAAAATTTGGAGGAAGAAATAATTTTGAGATGAAAGGGAGAGAAAGAGGGAGGTTGGGGATTGATGAAAAATTTCGTGGAAAATTTTCTAAGTGTTGGAGAGAGCACCGGAGGGTGAAAAATTTTTGTGAAAATTTTTCTAAGTGTAGAATGAGGGTGATGACCCGACCGCGAAAAATGGAGAAATGTTTCTAAGTGTTGAAGAGTGACAAGGGCGACGAGTGAAGTCGCGGGGGTGATGACCCGACCGCGAAAAATGAAGAAATTTTTCTAAGTGTCGAAGAGTGACAAGGGCGACGAGTGAAGTCGCGGGGGTGATGACTCGACCGCGAAAAATGAAATTTTTTTTCTAAATGTCGAAAAGAGGGGAGGGTGCCGAGCGAAGTCGCGGGGGTGATGACCCGACCGCAAAAAATGAAGAAATTTTTCTAAGTGTTGAAGACGGAAGAGGGTGCCGAGCGAAGTCGCGGGGGTGATGACCTAACCGCGAAAAATGAAGAAATTTTTCTAAGTGTCGAAGAGGGGGGAGGGTGCCGAGCGAAGTCGCGGGGGTGATGACCCGACCGCGAAAAATGAAGAATTTTTTCTAAGTGTTGAAGACGGAGGAGGGTGCCGAGCGAAGTCGCGGGGGTGATGACCTGACCGTGAAAAATGAAGAAATTTTTCTAAGTGTCGAAGAGGGGGGAGGGTGCCGAGCGAAGTCGCGGGGGTGATGACCCGACCGCGAAAAATGAAGAAATTTTTTTAAGTGTGGAAGACGGAGAGTGGAGCTCGGCGGTGGGTCGGCATCGACGACCGACTAAGTAACCGAGGCACGGATGGGTTGGCAAGATGTGTTGCATGCATGCCTGCGAGGTCGCACTGCCCGAGGGGGATGTCGGCTGACGGAGTTGGGACTTAGTAGCATGGCTCGAGCCACCCCGCGCACCACGTATCAAGTCACTGCAATGAGAGGCATGCAGAAGCGGTAGGGAGCTTGGCTTGCTTGGGGTAGGCAAGGGGTGAAGCCCCCAATGAAGTGAGACATAACACCAAGGGTGGTGCCAGTAGAACAATGTTAGCTTGAGTATTCTCCAAGTCTGGAAATGACTGCCTCTTGGATGGCTGGGTAGAGGATGTGACCGGTAGTTCTAGTAGCCATACGTTGCTGAGGCATGGTTGCGTGAGTGTGTCAGGCAAGGAATGAACTGCACTGTTGGTAGTCCTCATAGCCCTCCGCTGCACATGCATGGTGCCTGAGTCTGGAAGATATGCAGACTGCAACACGATGCTCACCTCCCCAGCGGAGTCGCCAAAATGATGGTGCCGAAAATGGTTCGATGATACGTGGAGGTGCCACAAAGGATGCGGTCTGAGTTGGCTTCCAGGTAGGCAACGTGGGAGACAGCAAGGACGGCGCAAGAGCCGAGGACAAGGCTCCCCAGACAGGTCGTGAGGGCTGGCAGTGCTGCGCAGGCAAGGTGACGATGAACAGGACCGACAGTCTGCAGTCCGTAATGAGGGTATGGCGTCCAGGGTCCGTAGACGGGAGTTCAAGTATATTTCTCTCACTAGAATTCCAGAGAGAATGTTTCTTTTAGAGAGAGAAAGTGACAAGTCCAAATGAGAGAAAGATCCTTGAAAAAGCTCCAAAGTCCACTATTTATAGGCAAAAATGTGCATGTGTCATAAGTTGACATGTGTCGCCCCCTGGGAACGACACGTCACCAGGGGGCCAACGCACTGACCCTTCGTTGGACTGCCGGTTCCTAAGTTCGTGCTGCCCTGCCCTCGCAACATCTCTCTGCCTGTCTGAGGAGACTGATCATGCCGCGGTAGCATGGTCAGAGTAGCCCGTTGTCCCAGCCTCCAGTCCAAGCCCTTACTGAATCCCACAGGTCTGGCAGCGGCGGGGAAGACCCGACGCCCAGCTGCCAGGTGGACTAGGCAAGATGCCCTTCCGAAGACCTGCTCCCGTCTCCGAGTGACCCGGGGGTCATAGTCCTTAGGGGTGCCGACGCGAGCCCCCAGTGCCAGAGCACGTAGGCTAGTCACGCAGGCACCCTGGCGGAGATAGTGTCCTGGAGGAGTAGCCTATCCCGTAAGCATATAACATGATTGCAGCGCATGGGGCGCGGTTGAGTGCGGGCGACGAGGGTCGCAGAGTGATCTCCGAGCGACGAGGGTCGTTGCGCGGATGGCGCGCGACCGTGAGCGACGGTTGTCATGGCGATAGAGCGGCCACAAGTGACGGTCATCGAGACTACGGGCGACGGTCATCGCGACGAAAGGGCACGGCCGAGAGCGATGGTTGTCGCGACTATGGCGGAGTGCGGCCGCGAGCGACGGTCGTCTTGACAATGGGGTGGGGTCAAAAGTGACGGCGTCGGTGTTCAAGGCAGGTGGCCGACCCCCATGGGGTGGCCGACCCCCAAGGGAGGCCGACGCTTGGGGGAGGCCGAGCCTAGAGGGAGGCCGACCCCCCGGGGGTGGCCGACCCCTTGGGGGAGGCCGAGCCTAGAGGGAGGCCGACCCCTCGGGGTGGCCGACCCCCAGGGTGGCCGACCCCCTTGGGGGAGGCCGACCCTAGAGGGAGGCCGACCCCCCGAGGGTGGCCGACCCCTTGGGGTGGCCGACCCCCAAGGGAGGCCGACCCTTGGGGGAGGCCGACCCTAGAGGGAGGCCGACCCCTTGGGGTGGCCGACCCCTTGGGATGGAAGGCACGCCGAAGTCGCTTCACGAATGGTTCACGTGACTTGAGCATGCTTTGCTTTGACCGGCCCTCGAGTGTTGAAAAGTTAACCGCTGACTGGGTGATGTGTCGTGCAAAGTGGGTCCCTTGGCGGGTCTTGGGGTGTGACCAGAATAGGGTATGAACACAGTGTAAGCATGGCTATTGGCTAGTAGAACAACAATTAAGGAGTTGCTAATTTTGATTTGAAGGCCACATGATGCGTCCGATTAATGATATCTCTTAGATGCTCTCCTTAAAAACCAAATTATCATCATTGAAAAATGAGCATATGATGCGTGGTAAACAACTAATAAATCTCAATCACTTGGTCCAAAAGTCAATGTAGTTCAAGCATAGTTCTCAAAATAAATTGAAAACATTTAAGAAATTTAGAACTTGTTACCTCGGTGAATAATGCACAACTTTGTTTGTACCACAACACCTATATCCATGGCATTTTGCTCCTTGTTCAGTGAACACAACCTTTTTACTGCATTCATTGCATGCATCGTACCAAGGTTTTTCCATGTTGTCAATACTGACAATTGTTCCTTTGAAGGAACAATAGTTTTTCTGTTACAAGTTAGATCATATGAGTTATGTTAGAAGGGAAGCAGTTAGTGCATGTACTTTAGACAGTTACAACATAACCAATTACACGTGTTCATTAATAAGTAAACACTTTAAAAAGCACCTGGAACTCGTTTAGAGGTCGTTTGATCAGTTCTTCAATATTGACTCGTTCAACATTTTGAAGTTTCAATCCCCGTAAAGGAGTTGCACTTTCATGGTTTGCGTTATGGCTGTAACAAGTACTATGTTAGATTCATAGTCAACAAGCAAGTCGTAGCATTGATTAAGTATATATAGTATCTTGACTCTCGCTGCAAGTGTTTTATACATACCACGATTTTCATGCTTCAACTTCTGGCAAAGCTGGATTTATATGGAGTGTCGTAGTGGAGTGTGTGGAAAGAGATACGAGACCTAAATTTTAAGTAAAACATACATAATTAAAGGAAAAAGTGGTTTTTCGCTTCAACTTTCCAGAAGTTGCAATATTAGAGTTCATTATCTAAGAAAAATGTAGCTCCATATCTTGTTACTTTGGCCTTTGAGAGAACAACAATAGGTTTATCATCTGCTAGCTCTGATAGAATATTGCCTTCATTTTTAGCCAAATCCGCCCATAATGTTATGACAACAGTGTCAAACCTAAAGTTGATTAGATACTTCAATGGTTAAGATTCATTGCTGTTAATACGAAAGAAAAATAACCCAATGAACATGGAACATTACTCTGTGTTTATGAGTATCATATCCCGCTTCATTACCCCACCACCTCCGGGCTTCTTTAGCAATGATAGGTTATCAATGTCTGCCAATAAGCCAACCACATCTAAAATAGAGAAGAGGGAATATATGTTAGGTAAATTTATAGGTGACACATAATTTGTACAAGGTCTTCTATAACATAACAATGATACCATTGTCTTCAACACAGTGCTCTAGATCGTTGAATGAGACAAATTTCAATCGAATTGTGGGTTCGCTGGTTTGACGAGTCCAGTGGAAATCAGATACGTTTTATCCTTTTGAAGAGATTGTTGTAAGATATCTGCAACATCATTGAATACAATAGCTTGTATTTTTGTACCCTATCATTACAAACCAATGTGATACATTATCGAGCATAAGTACGTAAGGAACAAATGATTAATTACATAAAGTTTTAGGATTAGTGTACCTCTTCGTCCATAAATATGATTTTCCACATCTGCCCAAATCCCTTCGAGGTGCAATAGGGCTCCATATTACTCCTTCGCAGTACCCTAACTTTTACCGCCCAGTCTCTATCATATTCTTGAAGTTGATCTATTAGCACGTATGATCGAGTCGGAGACTCTACTTTGATATTTGTACAGGCAGTTTAGTAACAACATAAATATATAAGTGAAGAGCATAATGATAGACCTTCTTTAGACATTTTTCCTATCGGATACTTAAGCAAGAGGTTGATATGTTAGAAATTACCAAGACAGAGGATATATATAAATGTTTCATTTGAAAAACTAATTGCTACTATAATTTGTAGGATAATGCTTTATAGTCACCTTCGAGACGATGAGGTGCATGGCTTGAAGATCCAACTTCCAATGTGGTCAGAGGTAGGGTTTCGTTGATTGTATCTCACGTGTCCTCGACTTTGAGTGAAACTGACTTTTTCTTGCATTCTTGTACATCACCAGTTTGATCTTTGGCATTACTCTTCCTAGGCCCACGCTTTCGTGATTGTTTATCACCTGCACCAGCGTTGTCTAGATTCAGAAGGTGTGTTAGTGTACATAAAACTCGATTTCAGGTAAGATATCTAAGCGAGCGTGACTGATTTGTCATTTCTTAGACTATGTTTCTACTTCTCGTACCCTGCATTTCAGTTGGGTCTGTCGCTTTAGATGAACTGGGGTGGTGATCTTCAAAAGTAAAGATTGTGGCTTTCTCAGATAGCTGCTCGTCGTTTGCACGCTTTTGTGACTGTTTATCACATGCACACGCTTTGTCTAGATTCGAAAGGCGTGTTAGTGTACATATAACTCGATTTTCATATAAGATATGTAAGTGAGCATGACTGATTTGTCATTTTTAAACTATGTTTCTACTTTTTGTTCCCTGTATTCCAGCTGGGTCTTTCGCTTTAGATGAACTGGGATGGTGATCTTCAAAAGTAGAGATTGTGGCTTGCTCAGATAGCTGCTCATCGTCTGACGATACAATGGTAGAAAGCTTTCTTTTCCTTGCCATTGTCACCTCTTCTTGCATAAATTGAATAGCTACAAAAGCAAGCCTTGGAAATGAACAGAGGCATTTGGCAGATGGCTTGATTCGAAAGCCGTTTTCAAGTAACCAATCTGCTCATAATGTATATAGCAGGATATACATAATGTGGTTATTGCATATCCATAAAATTGTTGCAAGAAAGTAAATTAAATTAGCAAGCATATGCATGACTATGCAAGGTTTATTTGTGTATCAGAAAAATGTGATATCTCGACAAACTACAAAGACTCATGTTCTCGTCCATGCCCATGCTAATCATACTAACGTATTGCAATATTTAATGCCAAACAACTGGTAAATGCAAAGCCAAAGGAATATCTGAGCAAGAAACTAATCAATGTGGCTTCTGCAAATTCTCAAACAGTCACGATTATTGATCAAGATGCCTTTTGCAAATGCACTCCGCCCCATAGACATGAAATTCAACAAGCTCACCTCATAATAGTTATAAAGTGCCATTTTTCCACAAGTTAACTACTTTCTAACTTACTTTCCAATCAGTCGACAGAAAATCAGTTCGCTTACCACACTTGAGGCATCCTTGTGCTAGTATAGATGTGGAGCCTCTTTAATCCAACAAGTGACTCATCTTCTGTTACACTATTATTTCATGAGAGCCTAAAGTTTAAAACTTGGGGAGCAAATCTGATTGGAGCCCTTACATATATGCCTTAATAAATCTCATATCTAATTTAAACCTTTTTGCACCTTAACTTACTCTATCCGTCATCGATGTTCGGCTGGTTAACTGGGAATTTACAACACAAAAACACAACCATTTGAATCTCATGCTCTATAACTTTATGTTTATATTATGCACCGAGGTGGTCTTGTGAAAGGACCATATCTTGTTGGTTGCTAGTTGCTAGAAACCAAGGTACAAGAACGAAAAAAAGTTATGTTGGTATGGGATTGGAGACATACCTTTGTTTAAGTACATGGATATTCAAAAACAGTTTGTGCAACCAGTAATGGCCAGTGATTTTGCTCATACCAAGCTGCTTAGAAATGATATATTTTACTCAAGCACAAGAAAATCAGTGGACACGTGTGCATGCACAAACAATCAAACATTGGCCATCGACATTTTCAATCCAACATGACACCATTTATTAACTTAGCATTCACTCCAAGCATGTTTTGCAACAACATAGAGATCACATATCCCTCTAAGAGTTATATCTCTTTGTCAAATCAATGGGTATCAAAGCACAAAAATACAGAAAAATGTTTGGGATCAAAGTAGTGGATAGCTTTAGAAATAGGGTGAATTGCACTAAACCCCTTGAGATTTACACCCGAGTCTCACAAAGGACCCCTAAGGTTTCAATTTCAACAACTAACACCCCAACTTTGCATTTTTGATCCAATTGGACCCAAAATTGATTTTTCATTACAAGAGCTGTGGATGGCCGTCCGCCTTGAGGGGCATTTTGGGTATTCCATTTGGGTATTGGGTATTTCCATATGATATGCGGGATTTAAGCTCCTCCAATGGAGATGGCGGTGATCCATTTTCAGACCATGAATGCCCACAAGGAAACAAGCTCGAGGAGGAACCATCAGATTGCAAAGAAAACCCACTCGCAGGGGAGGCACATGTAAACTTACAATTACTCAATGGGTCATCATCGTCTACGCCAGACAACGTGCCACCATGAACATGATCATGACCATGACCATTGTTATGTGGGTTATGAAGATTGAATGATGTTGCTTGAGGGATCTCACCCAACAACATTTCAAGCTCCTCATCATCCTTCATAGTCGCCCCAATGCCCCTTCTCCTTCTTCCTTCTTCCTCCTTTCCATCTTTCTTCCTTTGCCATTTCCAGAGCTCTAATCAAGTTCCCCAAACAAGCATCCGCATCATCTTCAGCCGACTTGGGCATCGAATTCTCCGCCACATTGGCCGACGCCATGTCAACTTCCTCCAACAACGCCCTAATTTTGTCAAACACATGGTGTGCACCAACATCCAAATAATTCCTCACCAAAAAGCTTAAACCCTTCAAAGCAACAGTAGGACAACTCAACATGCTTGTCCATCCTCCCCCTCCTAATCAAAGCGGGATCCAGTTTATACACATGATTTGTCGTGAACACGATAATCCGCTCCCCTCCACAAGCCGACCACAGCCCATCGATGAAATTCAATAGCCCAAATAAAGTAACTTTACTGCTAGAATCTTCATTCTCATTTTTTCAGCAAATCATCCCCTTCCTCCCTTTCATCTTTCTTCCCCTTCTTCTTCTTCTCCTTCTTCTTCTTCTTCTTCTTCTTCTGCGAGTAAGATCAACAAAATTTCAGAAAAGTGACTTTGGGTGAAGTGGGTTCATGGAAGAAAAGGGTACAAGATGGAGAGAGAGAGAGAGAGAGAGAGAGAGACCACCAAATATTGGTTACCCAAAATGCCCCTCAAGGTGGACGGCCATCCACAGCTCTTGTAACTGAAAATCGATTTTGGGTCCAATTGGATCGAAAATGCAAAGTTGGGGTGTTAGTTGTTGAAATTGAAACCTTAGGGTCCTTTGTGAGACGCGGGTTTAAATCTCAGGGGGTTTAGTGCAATTCACCCTTAGAAATAATAAACTCTAGAGTGCTGAAATTAAGCAAAGAAGAAACTAATTTAGCATCACCAAAGAAACCCCAAACATTGAGGAAGCAAAAAAATGAAAATTCATCTACCAGACATTTATTTCTTTTCTCATTTCTACCTACCGCATAATTATGCAATCCAGATGATCTAGTAATGGCTCACTCAAAGATTGCATGTGGAAATTCAAGATATAACTTAAGCATGATGGGGTAAAACACTATCTTTGGGCATGATCTATCACCTAGTCCATTGTAATTATGTGGATCATATCTACTACTACCATAACTTTAACGTAGATAAACTATTACCACGCTATCCACGTAGACCAACCACCACCAAAATCTATTGCATTTTCTAGAACGTGTCAAAAAGTAAAACAGAGAGCTGAATTCCACGGATAAAGCCAAAAACCAAAGGAGACACTGTAATTTTATAAACACTAAATCCATATAAAGAAAACTAAGAGGTTGACCAATTCAAAGGTCCAAACATACATGAAACAAACTGATCCGAATTTGTTTCGCTAGAGTAGACCTTGTTTTAAAGGGCTATTCTTTGCGGCATACATACAAACAGGTGGTATACTATGTTACTTAACACTCACAAGATCTTAAATGACAGTCATAGTAATTAAAACGTGTTTTTGTGGGAAACAATCAGAATTAAGGAACACAGAAATAGGCAAGATAGATGGATCAATTAAAATACTATCATCATTGTTAGTGAAGAACTAAGTTTATGATCATTGTTACTGAAGAACTGGAAGAATTATTAAAAGCTCTCACCAGGGGATTGACGTTTTCTGGAGACTGTTTGTAGGAGTTGATGACATATATGTGGCCACATATTTATGGAGTTCGAATTCGGGGGACATGATTTTGGGGTTGCGAGTTTGAATTCACCGGTCATCATTTTGGCAGTTGTATGATACAGAAATGCGCGACCTTTGAACATGCTTCAACGGTCTTCAAGTTCTGTTTCCCAGAATATGTTTTAGATACTGTTGCCAAATATTTCTATTAGTAGTTATTAGTTAGTTAACAAAAGTATTAGGTTTTAAATCAAGTTCTAAGAGGGAAAAAGAAAAAGAAAAAAACAATGACTTAATGTTTGAGGCGGCTAGCTTATTATAATTTGGGACACATCCGACAGTCTTGATGGTAAAATCCCTGCCTTTGCTTTGTAAGGTAAAAAATTATGGTATTCTTTTGCCCAACGAACCATCTCTTTCAATAAAAGCCTTTTTCGCGAGTACAGTTTGTGGCATAAAACAAGCAGCAATAAACGTTGTTGTTAAATTTTGTTGTTAAATGTTCTCTTAAAGTTTGGTTCCGATATTTCTAACAATCAGGTACAACTGGTAGATTAAAAGTAAAAGAAACAAACAGTTGGAAAAGCCATGAATCAATGTGTTATAAGTAACCACATTAGGTGGAATGTACTTCTCAATCATCTCGGAGAAAGGGTGAAAGCATCCACCATTTTGTCCTTGCAAATACCATCTATGACTTGTCCTTGTAAATACTATCTATGACCGTATTGTAAATAAGTGATAAACATTTAATTTTCAAGAGATGGACTTATATAACACTTTATTGACTCATTAGTCAAGAAAAACCTATGTAAATTAACCTAGCATCTACTAATTAACCCTTGTAAATTAACATAGCATTTACAAAGTAACCCTGGACCAATTTTTTGTTTAATATTATCTTAGAGATTTTCCAGATTAGCGATAATTTGATAGATTCTGATACTTGAAAATGAAAAATAATAACGTGGTCTCAATCTTCTAAAGATCACAAGACGAATATAATTAAACTTTTAATGTCAGGGCGTGTTTATCAATGGCCATATGTCCTCTTAAAAACCAAGATGAAATAAGAATTGCATTAAGCTACTCGTGTGAACGAATTTTCAATGATAAGCTCCTTCATTTCAAGGTTCAAGATTAAAATCCTTCCGAAAACTCAGGATGAAAATGAAAACATATCTAAAAGTACATACTTTGTTTAAACAACTTTTCTAAGCCAAAGCATACAGTGTAAAAACTGTTTTGACTTGTAAACTTAACTGTGGGTAATGCACGCCTGATATGATAAGCACGCACACAATTTGAGAGATACTCTAACTCTCACCGGCTCTTTAAGTGATTCTCTTAATATTTAAAAATACATCTCTAAGGCAAATCAGAAGAGCTTATGCGTGTATATCACATAAAATATTGTTAACCGTAGTAACTCAATGGCTTAATTCTGCCTCACCATAAGAGCAAGTCAATGGTTTCTACTTTCTTACTACATCATTATATTTCCTTACGTATCATTCATATGCTATTTTTTCTTGGAGCGCTATCTCTCTTGATCCATAGTGATTGAGTTCAGTAAAATATAACCATCTCCTTCAAAACACTTAACGTGTAATCTCCTGTACATCAAAAATATCATTCAGTGAACCGGATGACCTATAGATTAGGTCATCCTATAGTCACCTATCTCAGATTCACCAAATCCCGAAGACCAGCCGTTGTCTTCAAGTGCATAAGCAATATGCATGTTTTCTAATTCAAATACAACATCCATGTAGTTGCACCAACATATGCATAAATAGATGCAGATACAAGTCTTGAATGACAAATATGATCATTCCACAAAGTATCCTCCAATATACTCAGCATGCTATAGTCTTAATGATGGTTCTCTGCTGCAACAACATCTTGTTTTCATGCATATCTGGCATGCACCTAGACTTTCCCTCATTTGTACTACCACTTCTGTTTGTACCTGGTTTATTTTTTTCAAGGTACTCAAAATATACACGTGTCCCTTTCTTTTTCAATTTCTTCCCTATTTGTTATAATGTGTACAAAAGTGATAGCTACAGGACTTTTCAATTTATCAGTAAGACAAGAAACATGTTTGCTTAGCTATTTTGATATGAAGAGAGTGATGTTCAAATCACTTTGTGACTGCTTAGTGATTAAGAAAATTTGAAGGCATTGAAGCATTTGAAGGAAGGAGAACTAAACCTATGCAAAGTAGTATCTATCAAGAGATATGTTTCTAAGGTTACCTAAAGTTTAAAGAGCTTGCTATCTGTACTGTAACTCATGTTAGGGTGGCCTTCTTGGAACTACCTAACAAAATCAAACAGAAATTGAAAAAAATTAGAAATGATTACAATATAGAAGTAGTTTAATAGAGTGATCCAGAAATTATGCAACACGAAAAAAGTAAATGCAAAGAGGTCAAGACCTTTAAGAAGTTAAGACTTCCTTATACACGACATTTCTTGTGTAGATGTGTCTATCGTTGTCTTGAAAAGCCGATTTCAGCAGTACCTCTGTCGTAGACATTGAAGTCCCACGAGACAATGCAACATACAATTGGCCACGAGAAAAGACAGGTTGAGGTAAATAAACTTCAACATGTGGTATGGTTTGCCCTTGAGCTTTGTTTATAGTCATAGCAAAAAAATTTCGTACAGGAAATTGTGTGCACTTGAATATAAAGGGGCTAAAACCATCCTCCGGCGGGAGAAGTGGAATTCTAGGGAGCAAGACCGGTTTCCCAGCAAACTGCCCCAGCGTTATTTCTGCATGAATAACATTGGGTTCAAAGCCTCTACAGACCATTCTAGTTCCATTGCAGAGTCCTTCAGAGGGATCTAAGTTCCTTAACAGCATAATTGGGGAATTTACCTTAAGGTCCAACTTGTGCGGAGGAAAACCATTTGGTGTCAGAGTTCAAAAACTCCTCCGGATAATAATTGTAAGTATCATCAACTGCCACATCATAGCTTCGATATGTCCATACTTCCATACTTCTCCTGGGAAAAATGATATAATCTTCTTGTTGAGCATATCTACTGTTTCATTTGTTGTTGCAAGAATTGCACGGTTAGTGATGTATTCGGCATGACGACAAATCTTTTCAATTGATGGGAAGATAGTATTAATCAAACAATTCTCGGCATCGCTTTTGTTGGCATGTCACAAGCATTTCGTTAAGAATCTTGACCATATTTTCCTCTATGCATGGTTCATCGCCATTCCCTACGCGTAAAAGGAAGTCACTAAATGTTGCATCTGATGAAGCCTTCATATTTCTGCTCAATTTCAGCTTCTCCATTTCAAGCCAAAGGTGCGATTTCACTAAACTTGCGTTCTCATTTTCAGCTCTTGTACTCCTTGGAACGAGAGGAAGAACACGGAAATCGCCACTAAAAACAAATATTTTATCTCCAAATAGTTTGTCATTACCCATAATATCTTTCAAACTTCTGTCCACTGCTTCGATAGACCATCGTTTTGCCATTGGTGCCTCATCCCATATGATTAGAGTAGCTCTTCTTAACAATTCTGCTCTGCCACTTTGTTTAGGTATGCTACACACTTGTTTCGTTGCCATCAATTGGTGTTTTAAATGTTGAATGTGTTGTTTGACCACTGGGCAGAAGTGAAGCAGCTACACCAGATGTTGCTGTTGCTATTGCAATTAGTTTTCTTGATCTAACTGTAACAAGTAGAGCTTGATACAAGTAGGTTTTACCAGTCCCCCCAGGACCATCAATGAAAAATGCACCACTCCGGTGGAGTTGAAACAGCTAGCTGATCAAGTATTTCACGCTTTTCCATGTTAATTGCATCTGAAAAAAGTTGAGCCCATAGTTGGTAGATCATACTCTGTTATGCTTCTTCCCATGCTTTCCAAGAAAAAGTCGACCCCTTGCAAAGTTTTCCATTCTCGCATTTTATCAGTCATTGATGACATCTTCAAAAAATCTTCTGACAGTGAACTGAAATGAATGTCCCATAGATTCCTAACATCATTTGGCTCACAGTACACTAAGATGATTGCAAAAAGGCGACGTAAAGCCTTCGGCATTTGAAAGTGAGCAGCTTCATGTAAACATTCTGAAATACTATCATGTGATTGCAGCAGTCCTCTCTTTGCCGCAGCCTCTTTGAAAGAGTGATATTGGACACCATTATAGGTTAACAAGTACAAAAAGGAGGTTGGACCCCTTACATGGTTCAGTAAAAGTCTCAAATAATATATTTCCCCTTCCGATAGATTTGCTCCGTTGACACGGCCAATCACTTCTCTTGACTTTCTTTTGCTCCAATACTTGCCGTTCTTGTTCCAGACATAATGCTCAGGAAATTCTCTATAAAGGTAAGTCTTTGCTTCTTTATCATCTTCATTACTGCAAGCCTTAAAAAATTCAGTTAGCATGGTTCTCGATGCAACATCCGAGCATAATAAACTCTCCAGATTTTGATTTTCCCAATATGAGACACATTGCTTGCTTGGTAGATGTAGTTGCAAATTTATAACAGCCTGATGCATCTCGTTCAAAAATTCTCCACATAGCCTCTTGTGCTGATACCCACCTAGCATCTTGGAACTGATGAATTTCATCAATGACAATATCCTCTGCATCATGAGCGATGTGGACTGCAACTTTATCATGCCCCTTATATATATATTTGTAAAGATATTTGACAGCTTGAATTCCAGAGCAAATTTTGACATTGAGGTGGCAGTCATATCTTGTCAATAAAAATGGGTTATATGGTACAACCCAACGGTTATCCAAATATTTCTTGCGAATTAATACTTCACGCTTGTCATTTCTTCGCTTGTATATTGGATAAGAATCCTCCCCTTACACTGTCTCTGGGCAAAAAGGTCGTGGGAAATGATTCTTGCATTTCCCTTCACGCATACATGCATTTTTTGGATTCTTTTCTCCACAAGGACCATGCATCATGTATCTAAGAACCTTCTCGTGCAGATCTGGTTCACTATTTACATCAGGGATTTCAGCACATATATAATTGTCAAAACTGTTTGAGCTTGTCATCTTATATTGCGACTTCAAAATGAGCAATATGTGAGCATGGGGCAAGCCTCTTTTTTGGAACTCAATAACGTAAACATAAGCAGAAACTTTACCAAACTAATTGTTTCTTAAGCAATTGTTACTTCAGATAATGTAGCTTTACTCAAAAAATTCTAGCAGTTAAGTCAGGCCTATCTTGAGCAGTTTGACCTTCTTTCAACTCCTCCTGTATCTCTTTCCACTCCGAGTTATGAAAAGATCTGGCTTTCCAAAATGTTGCACCAAAGCCATGGCATCAAGGTATCTCCATCGCATGTCCCCTAACCCACCAACAAAAGATGAAGGCAATACAATTCTTTTCCCAACCATAATTCCCCTAACCTCTCTAGCCAATACGCTATCAGCAATTCCTTGGTACAACTCAACTCTTAACTTGGATTGTTGATTTCTATAATAATCAAGCCGAGTCGTTTCAAGCTTAATATACATAGCTACTACATATTGCTGCAATAGCCTACCGGATAAAAGAATAATAGAGTCATCGTAATCTCGAATTTGCAATTTGTAAGAGTAGTATTGCCGGCATGATACCTTCCTCAATTCCTCACCACAAACACCTATAAAATTCTTTGGATCCATTGGTTAGGTGGTAAAACCTACAAGAGAACATTGTTATTCTCTTTCTCTACAAAAATTGAGAGCAGCAAAGAAGTAAAAAATCACCTTGTTGTTCTTGATTAAAAATATCTTCTGCTGATGTAAAGCTAGGGATATTCGCATTTTTAGTTCGAATGTGCCTACGAAAACATACTATTATATGCTCGAATATGCCTGCGAAACTCTACTCCATCATCATTTTGAGAGGTAAATAGGACCCGTAGATTGTCTAGTATATTGGGCTTTGCCAAAACTACTTTTCCACCATAATAGCAAAAAGTTGGAGGCTCATACTCAAATATCTTAGCACCACAAAAATTGCAGGGACTGCATTTCCGTAGTTCAAAAGTAGAAGAGTAGACTGTATGGCATACTGTTTCATCTGGTCACCAAAATTTGTACCAAGCTGAAAGTTTTAGTATATAAATAAAAAGAGAAAAAAATTTCTAAGAGGTGCTTAATATGTCATTTGAGAGCATCACAGTAAACAAAGAGTGCTAGGTACATCTTCATTCCTAAGACATGCAAGAATTACAATAATCATCTTGACTTATTAGTCTTTATCTGTGTTAAAGAAAGGCAAATTCCTTGCACAAGAATCTGCTTCCTTTCGTATCAGTGAAAATTAAAGTGTGACAGAATAGATAAAAATGTAAAGAGAGAAAAAAAAATCCTTGCACAAGTGTTCTCTATAGCGTAAGAACAAATAAGACAACAAAAGAACTACATGATGTACCTGGTGTCGTCTCTGGGATTTCTTCCATTTGAAGCTGTGCGATTGCAAGTGATTTTACATTAATGCTCCGCCTTTTTCTATTTCTGGATACTTCCTTTATATGCAGAGCTCTTTGTTCATTGGTGAGTTGAGCATATCTATTCTTCCGATAACTGCGATTGAAGGACATTTTTTCCTCTGCACATGTGTGAAAAATTCTCAATTCTCAGTTGTTATTATATCTTTACTTGACAACAAGGGCTAGACAGTAGCATAACATGGAACCCGTAGAGCAGTTGTAAAACAATCAGATCGAATTCGAATGCCATATCTTAAAACGACCCTCATGATTATTCCCCATATACTAAAGACACTGAATAAGCAAATCACAATCAAAAGTGTGTGAGCTAAATCATATCGCCTCCAATATCTCAGATTATACGGTCCTAATGGCTATTCTTCATAGGCTAAAGATGTTGGATGAGCCGACCACTATCTACAATATAGGAGTAGAAAGCCAATTCAGCTACCCATCCAAAAACCAAAAAACTAATGATACAACATACCTCGGGTCATCTTTGGCCTCTTTTTTGGTTCGAAAGCTTGCAATGGAAATTGAGTTTACATAACTGCTTCTCCATTTCCTGTTCTTGGAAACCTTCTCAACATACTGTGTTTTTTCTTCGGTGGTTAGTCGTGCATATCGATTCTTTTGGTAAGTACGATTGAGCACCCTTCTTTTCTCTGAATTTAATATGATGGTTTCCATTCCATGAGATTAAAACCAATTCGATTATTAGCTTTTCAGAAGTACAAAGAGATATAGAGTATAAGATAGCAAAACCTTCTCTTTCCATCTGGTACTACGTGCTAAACTCTTCCAGTAGATTTGGTTGCAGCTGCGACACATATATGCAGATACTAAGACACACCTGCAAGTCAAACACATAACATGTCAAATGTGAGGCAGTAACCCCTCTCTCCTTGATTCTGTCCAACACTTTCATCTGTCACATGAAACCTTAAAAAGAAAAATCAATATGAATGGCAAATGGGTGGTCTGAATCATGATATGTGGTTTCCCTATTTAGCCTTCTCTTTTGCTCTTTAATACAAACCACCAACTGTGAGAAATACCCTTTCGGTATATGCATTTATAAAATCACACTCATTTGGGTGGTGTGAAATAAGTAAAGTAATCTAGGTATAAAGACAAGAGATTAAGGTCAGGTGTTTGTTAAGTATCTGGATAAAGATTCATTGTTTAATGTATAAATGCCAATCTCCTTTCACAACTCCATTCCGTTGTCTGCTTCTTTCTTGTTCAGATTTACAAGACAGTATAGAGAGAGGGAATGTTAAAACTCTAAAGTTTCTGCCCTAAATTTCCTCCCACACCTCCCTTATTTCCTCACCAGGTTAGACATGAGCTCAAAAGATGGATACAACAGCAGCTTATAATTTTAGTTCTAATGATTCACCGCTTTTCTACATCAATGCAAAAGCAGTTCAGCATTTCTTACTTACATGGCAGTTTTAATTTATCCCTATACTTTAAAATATATGAAGATTCTTTGAGCTCTCTATTGAGTTCGGTTATGTATATAACTCCTCAAGCCAAATGGTTGATGGGTATAACCAAAGCATGCATATTCGCACACACTTCAGTGTACAATACCTATGTCAGAATCTTAACTACGTTAACCCCTACCAAGACCTACCACTGTACATCAACTCCATCATTCACCTGAAGCTTCAAATCAACAATCCCTGCCACCTTGGTAAAAGCTTGAAACTTTTGTTACTCTTAACCTAGCCAACATATCTCAAAACTTCTTCGCCATAGCAAGTTTTTGGCTATTTAGTGAAATTCGACTTTCTTACTTCATCATCACCCAAGACTTTTATGCATCACTTATGACATTCTGGTTTGTTTGAGCTCTTCTGTCAACTCACAGTGCTCGAGTTCGGTAAGATAAAACACCCTTCAACCAAACAAATGATGTGGTCATCTCCTGTACATCAAACGCATTATCCAGCAGACTACGTGACTTAGTGGTTGGGTCATCCTACAGTCACCTATCTCAGTGGCACAACTATTGAATCCTTTGCAATTTAAGAGCAGCCACTGGCTTCAGGTGCACATCCGCTAGTAAATAAGAATAGCACAACTAAGTCACTTAACTACATCCTCAAGCCACCCGCAATCAGAACCCTCCCGCCATCATATCATAGAAATCTTGATTAATGCAAGCTTAATTTTGTTCAAGTCCTTGACCTAGCCAGTGCATTTCGAAGTTTCTCTGGCATGCCTGTTTATCACAGTTTCATTAGACTTCACTTGGAAAGAAGATAATTAAATTCTTCTTAAGCAAGAGAATCGAATAACCAAAAGATTACTTATCTTCTGCAGCTGTAAAATTATGCAAACTTAAGCACCCGACTTTTAAAGAATCAAAAGGAGAAGTTACCACGACATCGCTTGTTTTTAAAACTTTAAAATGGAAAGGATCCCTTCGAGTGGTTACCTACTGATGCAGAACGCAGCAGGAAGTAAGAGACTATAGGGCCTGACTACGTGGAGGCAATATTTTCAGGATTAGAAGGGTAAGGAGAGGTGTCTGCAAGGGCTGCCGGACTATGGGCTTATTATCAATATCAAGAGAATGAATTGAATATTAGAGCATATTAAGTACTTTTGCCTTCAGTATACTCGATATATTAAGGCAAAAATTTCTTCAAAGCATTGCAAGGGCTCTTCCTGCAATTAGAATACTGTTTAAGGACTTAGTTACGTGGTGTACAAGTACTTGAAGCTCCTGTTGGTCTCCAGGGGCTATGTTTGTAGGTCATCAACAAAGAGACGCCCCACGAGAAGAGCTGAGCAGTCCTAAAGAGCCAACAACCGGTTCTAGTTCTCAGGTAATTTGAAAACATAACCTTGCATGTTATAGAGCTTATTCTAACTTTTGGCTGAAGAAAACATTCCCACAAGAATAGCTGTTAACTGAATTCACAATATGAGAAGACACCAACCAAGATATCCTTGGACTGAACCACTTGTATACGAACTCTTTCAGCAACAAGCAACATGATAAGAAGCTGAGTGACCAGCTGCCGCAATCATAGACACACAGCAATATCTAAAAGAACTGATCTAACTCTTCTACAAAACATCAGAAACACAGCCAACCAATTCAAAATTGACTAAATTCTCCAGTCAACTCATCTGCAGAAGTGGTTTTTGCAGCTTTTTCCAATGTAGTATCGGCAGTCATTGCTATCAGTGAAAATTCGAGAATCCCCTAAAATATTTCTTTTCTAGCAAAAGCAACAAGGAATCCTAAACAACTTGAAAATATAATCCATGAAATTCCCCAGTCTAGTCTAGTCATCTAAACAAGTTTCCCATACTCAGTCTACAATGAATCAACCAAGGCATAATTGGAAGCAACACATGTTGTAAGCTCATGTACTTTTGCTAAACCAAAGAAATATGTGCACTTGCATTCAGGATCCCCTAAGCCATTGGCGACGTTCATGATGGTTTGAAGACTTAGTTCATCTTAAGCAGCATTGGACTTCAAATACTATTCCATCTTGGTTAGTGTTGCTAAGTTAACCTACTGGTACACAAATTCACATAGATTTGATTCCTAAGCATTTCATTTTGGCTTCTATAGCTACAAGCATTGCAAACTATCTTTATCCCCTCTCTTACTTTATTGGTACCTACGTCACACACACCCATGGAGATAGAGTCTAATCACTTCTTGCTCTTATGTCATCGACGTAGACTCAGAATCTCATTCTTGCAAATTCTATCTCATGATCTGACTCCCGACACTTATTCATTTCTATCGTAAGTAAGAGTTTATTAGGGAAAGGAAAATCGCCAATAAGGGTGAACCCAGGAATACATCAACTAACTCGTATTGAAACATATCATTTAAGAGTCAAAACTCTACGTCATTCGGTAAATTTAATTCTAACCAGGCTTGAATATGTAAGCAAGCTTTCCTAGCACATCATACAGAAAGAAACAAATGTTTCATTACTGTCCCAAAAAATGCTTCCTGACAATATGGATACTGCTGCAATTGAGAAGCGTGATCAAAAGGTATATGAGGGGGCATTTTGGTATCGGATCCGAGGATTGGCTATGGAGTGACTATGCCACCCCGCACCCCCATGGACCTCTTAGATGCTTTTAGAGAAAAGGTGATTTATGATGCAGCTAGTAACTGCAATGCCTTGGTTGTATCCTGCATTCAAGAGATTTCTTGGATACCTTTTCGCAGTCTTCCCAATTAATAACAATCAATGAATACCTCTATGAAGTAACTATCCCTAGCCGTGAAGATTTTGTTACTTAGCTACCTGCTGGGAATGGTGTTTTAACTGTGCACTTAGCGTATGAGGTATTACGCCCTTAAAGTTGACTGGGCTAAGCTGGTATAGAGCCATGACAATATTTCTAAAAATGCTCGCTTATACTCTGGTTTGTTTGCAAGGGTTGATAAAAAATCAAGAATAGATTGTGGCGCATAAAAATTTTCCAGAACGAACCCAGAAATGTAGCTAAGAAGAAACATAAACCTAGAGAAAGCAAAGGATCACAACTATTCATCAAACGAACAATGGGTCAAACTCTTGTATCAGCCATGCCACAGAAAATGTAGCCCATATAAACCACACTCTCTTACTTTTGCAGGGGTACTCTAATGTACCAAACACTAATCACCATCCACATTTTTACAAGTTCTTGCAATTCACATGATCTACTGATAGTTCAAGCAGAATTTGCAAGATGTCTCACCTACCTTTACAATTATATGCATTATATTCATAATTACCATATGGCTCATGCAGGTAAACATGAATAAAATCCAACATAATCAATGTAGTATCGACAGTAATTGTTGGAAGTAAGTCTTACTTTTTTAGCAAGAGCGACAAAGAATTCCAAACAAGTCGAAAATTTATTCCACGAAATTCCCTAGTCTATTCTAGTCATCTAAACAAGTTAATCCAGGAAATTCCCCAGTGCAGTTTAGTTTCCACGAAATTCCCTAGTCTAGTCTAGTCATCTAAACAAGTTAATCCAGGAAATTCCCCTGTGCAGTTTAGTCATCTAAACAAGTTCACCTATACTCAGTGTACAATGAACCACCCAAGGCACAATTGGAAGCAACACACTTTTTGAGCTGATGAAATTTTCCTAATGATTCCTAAATCTGCTTTTTCCTATGTAATTGAGTAAGACAATATGGCATTTTGCATATCTTCAAACACCTTGCATGCAATGGTAAAAGGGGACGAAAGCATGAAGCCCTTTTACTAAGAACTAATGGAGGGAAGACATGTATGAGACATGTAAGTAAGAAGTGGAGATGCTAACCGGAATCAGAATGTCTCTTTGCACAACTTAATTACTCAGTTTGAAGTAGGTGTAAATCATGTAAAATATGATCATATGCTGTGCTGATCGACTGAATGGCGGTAGTGGTAGATGATGCAATCTCATGTGCGTAGAGTGATCGGATGCATGATAGATACTCGACATTGAAGAGCAGAATGTATAACACAGGATAATAAAAACTGAGAGTAGAGTGTTTCTGTTCATCATTCATGAAACGCGATTCTGTTAATGCAATAACTGACCTGTAGATGAAGATTTGGATGAAGTGATTCCTAAATCTGCTTTTTCCTATGTAATTGAGTAAGACAATATGGCATTTTGCATATCTTCAAACACCTTGCATGCAATGGTAAAAGGGGACGAAAGCATGATGCCCCTTTTACTAAGAACTAATGGAGGGAAGACATGTATGAGACATGTAAGTAAGAAGTGGAGATGCTAATCGGAATCAGAATGTCTCTTTGCACGACTTAATTACTCAGTTTGAAGTAGGTGTAAATCATGTAAAATATGATCATATGCTGTGCTGGTCGACTGAGTGGGGGTAGTGGTAGATGATGCAATCTCATGTGCGCAGAGTGATCGGATGCATGATAGATACTCGAGATTGAAGAACATAATGTATAACACAGGATAAAAAAAACTAAGAGTAGAGTGTTTCTGTTCATCATTCATGAAACGCGATTTTGTTAATGCAATAACTGACCTGTAGATGAAGATTTGGATGAAGTGTTGTAGGAAGAAGCGGGAATACTTGTAGAGGCAACGCCGGAGTGTGCGTAGGGAGGGAGAGAGCCTGGCGAAAGAGAAGGACCGTTTCTTTTGCAACCATGGCGCCTCTTGGAGGTGCGTTGAGCGGGTGGCAGGCTGTTCCTCTGTTTTTGAAAACCGGCGGGTAGTTGGTCTTAAGTGATATTACTATGGGTATTTTGGGGAAGAAAATGTTTAGAAACATAAAAACATGTCCCAATATTTCAGACTTTTAAGATTAAGATAAGATAAGAAAGAAAGATTGAGATGAGATGATGATGATGATGATGATGATGAGAGAATTAGTGGGTCTCATGTGACACCGTGCAAGGGTAGTACTGTTAAGCAGACGGTGGATACCGAGTTAGGGCCGGCTGCGAAGTTTCAACCAACGATATTCACGGTTACCGGGCGATAATCCAGCAACGGCGAGGTAGTGGTGGCGATGACAGATGGAGTGTGCTAGATCTAGAAGGACAAACCAATCGGGCTAGGTCTACTGCACCTAGGGCCGGCTGTGGAACCAACTCCGACGACAATCTGCGAACTCAGCTCTAGAATAACCCGGCTGAAGTAGCCTCCGGTGACATCTTTGATCGATGGCAGAATGTCAAAAGAAGAGTTTCTGTTGCAGATCTACCCTTACTTAACCGCGAAACCGTGGACCGGCTCTAATTCTTGGCTGGGTAACCTTTTGCAGGAATGGCCATTGATGGCCGGAATATATGTCGATGGTCACCAAAAAAGATGCCGGCGAATGGCAGAACCTTTGCCAGTGTATTAGTCACATTGCGGTGGCCCGAGTCTACTCTTCTGGTCCCTGATCTTTGCCCGGAAAATTACAGTTAGTGTCATCGGTAGCGGTTACTGTCTGGTCTCTCTTTTTGAACCGCAACTATATCTGAACTTTCGGACGTCACCATAAAACTAGATATGACTTGTACACTTGCTGGACAGTTTTTCACTATGCTTGGCTTGATTGGTTTCTACTGCTTGTTCGGATCGGGGATCCTACCTACGTGCTATCGAGGAGTGAGTAGGGAGCTTCAATCTGATTGTCATGCACTTATCTTCGGCTTTTGGTATTAATGCCTCATTGACCGAAAGAAGAGAGGATTTCCGTAATTCCTGTTTAATACGTTCACCTATCTTTCCAAATAAGCAGAATGGTGTTTTTTTTTTTTGTGGGGGAGGGAGATCAGGTGTGGGTGGTTTCTTTGAGGTTTGTTTAGACAGGTTTGCCTTATCTTAAGTTCTCAGTTATTGCTAGGGTTTGTCAGTTTCGAGCTTGGGACATTCTTGTCGTAGTGCCGACAGTTTCCTTTGCGACTCTTTTCCAATCGCGTTTCCTGTTAGGTGCCTGACCGTATTTTCACATTAGGCGCCGTCTTTGCAAGTGTAATTTTGAGCTTCGATGATTTGGTGTTGATCTGAGATGGCGCTGCTACAAGTGCTCAGATGTGTTCCTATGAGCCTTTTCCGGCTTGCTGCAAGGATTACATCTAGTATTGCTCTGAGTCAACTGTGAGCTTCGAATAAATGCACAACTGGGTTGAGCTGTGAACTTCGAGTAAACCACAGGAATGGGTTTCTAGTGTCTTCTTGACGAGGGGTTCTGAAAGATGGAAATGTTACGATGCGATTGAGGGACTTTGGAAGAAACATGGGACTGCTTCTTATATGTTGTTTTAGATTCTACTTGTTGATGTACTATGGATCCATCTGAGTGAAATTATCCAGATGTTAATTGTAGTGTAGCTTAATATTCAGCTACTTGAATGCCGCTAGTCTTATTCTTGCAGGGTTTTGGATAGTGGAATGTTTATCTCGGTGTAGCCACCTATGAGACACCCTCCTCTTATAACTGATTCCTTCTTCTTTTGAAGTGCAATTCTATTTTTGAATAAAAATATATATTAAAGACTATGAACTTATGATCTTAAAAAAAGAACATGATTTTGACCGAAAAACAAACTAATCATTAACGACATCATACAAAGTTCATATCATACTAATATAAGAAACCTTGCATTACTGGTTAATGTCGCGGTAAAAAAAACAAAAATCAGTCATAAATTGACTACTAAGATCTCAACATGCCAAAAATAAAACAACCAGTCACGAGTTAAGTCTAACATCTAAAAGAATCATCTCTTTGTAAGTATGATGGTAAGTTCTCGTAAGAAATTCTAAAACATAAAAGTCATCAAAAAATTTAGTTTTCATTATCTCAAGGATAAGATGAACATTACTAAAATATTACTTATGCGAGTTCCCTTCTCTTTGTTTCAAGAAAGATTTAGAGACAAAATAAGCCGAAACTTTCCTCCATTTTTGCTTCATTTCTCTTCTTAAAAAACGCACATCAGAGAAAATTGAGAAAATGAGTCATTTTCCTTTCTTTTCCTCTCTTCTCTCCTAAGAAAACTCACAAACAAGCTAGTCTTGTTTGCTCTAGTCTATCCTGCTTAACCATTCAAATATCAAATTCGCTTCACAACTTCGAACGCTCATTCATTATCCTATAACCCAATCCAACTACGTTTACCATCCTCGGAGCTGACATGGTAAAAAGTACGTAGTTTGAGAAGTCCATCACTGCATGGCATACTTCTGCAATCCATGAATCGCAACCAACGCCAACATGTAGTACAAAACAAATTCTAGCCATCCACAACCTCAAATGAGTAAGCTTCAACTAAGGTAACCAATGCTCCTTTCTACATTAGGCTATTTCTACAGAAATTCCAGCCGCTTCAAAATGAAAAACTAATGTTTGCACAACTTAAGATTCAATCAAAGAAATAACCAAGCACGTCCACTTCAAACATAACAATCAAGGATAATAAACAAAAACATCCACTTCACTGTAGCATAAAGTACCATTCTGCCGGGCAAAACATTAGTTCTAACACAAAACACATGCCAGGTGAAATTTGTGAGAACCATTGCTGCTTCTAAGGCAACACACTGCATAAGCACTCTGCATCGAGGACACCTCACGGGACCTCACTAGCAACTAAATTTTGGAGCTCCATTAAATCCTGTAAACTGGTTCTGCAACGACGACCAACCTGTAAACAAAATCATGGTAAGGTGTAATAGAAAATGAGTCCTGATCCTGAAAAACAGGAATAGCTGAACCTGCAAAACTCGTGAAGTATGTAAGATACAGTCTGTGGTGGAAATAACGCTTAAAGGCAAAAAAAAAAAAAACTGTAAGGATCTGAGTATCTACCCTATTACTTTACCGGCACTGAGTACTCTTCCATCTGCTCTTGTGAGGAACGAATATATAAGCTGGAAAGAAAGTGGTTTGCAAATAATGCCTAAAAGTTGCTTGCAAAACGAGTTTCAGAAGGTATGCTCTATATCAGATATACATATCATCATGATATACAAGCTACCTGGCAAGCCGGCAACACTGGCATATGTAGGCTTTTGTCCAATCAAGGAAAGAAAACTTTCCAAAACAATTTTATGACTTCCTTCAGGAAGCTTTCTGTGATAATGTAGAAAACACTGCCTGAACGGGAAATTCGCTTGAAAAATTTTGGACAGTAAATGCCTTAAAAAACAAATAGTGATGGAGGTAAGAGAGGGGCTCAAATGCTAGAAAATTCATTCTATATGCATTCAGGTGGTGGCATTTGTCTTGATTTCCTCATTAAATTCAAGTTTAATTTTCCCAGTAAACGTAAAAGAAAATGTGTTTTTGCTTTCAATATCATGGGACAGGGAACCTGTACTCCACCTGCAGTGTGGAAAATGTGCAGTAAGCCATATTTTCTAAATGAACTGTTCTGAAAGAAGAAGAGAAAAAAAAAAAAAAGGACTTGCAAATCTTTGTTGTTTCTTTGATATATGAGCTTTGAGCAAGTTCATCAGTTAGAGAGCAAGGAAACAAAACAGACAATGCCACTTTGATCAGTAGCTGTAACCTCCATGGTCCTACTGCTGCTGAGGGTCACTATAATCTTCTTCATCCTGTGCGCCGCCATCGCTATTGCTATTATTGTTAACCTTACCATTATCTTTCTTGTTACCAGTTTCCGCCTGTTCCTTTTCCTTATTCCATTGCTCAATCTTTGCCCTCCTCTCAGCGATGCCTTCCCTATCTGGACTCTTATTTCTCCTTCCTCCAGGGCTTCTGCTATGCCTCCCCTCCATCCCGGACCACTGCTTCTAGGCCTCCTACCCCTATCATGGTTTTGATGGTCTCCGCAATCACCTCTTCGACCAAAACCACGGCCACCATGTGGACGGTCATTGCGGACTACGACTTCTGCTTCGACTGCGCCTACCACATCTGTTCCTCCCAAATAACTGCCTCCTCAGCTCTCTACAAGTAACAAAAACATCAATCTAGTACTTAAATACCAGTGAAAGACGAAAAGGGCACACAAAAAAACTCGCCTGCTAATGTTTTCTGCTGCATAAAGTTACAGTAGCCACCGTGACCACATACATTCTCCTCATACTACCGACAAGTAGCTTCACGGCCAGGATGCACCGACACCTACCTCATACAGGTCGAGGTATGGAGTTCGATACCTACCGATACATCGACACCTCCGGATATGTGCCAGACACCTTTCGTCCAAATTTATTGATTTATTTTTAATTACTGGACACCGTGTCGGACACCACTTGAAGAAGTGTCCACACGTATGGGGCAAAAATATAATATTTCGAGGACTATTTAGAAATGAATTTTGAAGCCGAACTAATCAAATCGACTCGAAAAAAAGTACCCTTCTTCTTTCTCTCTCTCTCTCTCTCTCTCTCTCTCTTCCTTCGTTTTGTTAACAATGGCACCCATACTAACCAGTTCAGAGGAAGATACGTCAGCATATCCGACCACATCTAGCTATATATGACCTCTCTTTGATCCTTTTATCCCATGTTTTTCCTTCTTTCTTGTTACTGTTGAGACTCTAATCTTATTATTGTTGAGACATTCATCTTATTATCTTTCTTTCTCATCCGTTTGGAATGAAATTCAGCTACTCAAATTAATGTTTATTCTTATTATGTACATACTTAATACATATACGTAAATGTGTGTATATATTATATAAATATAAATATATACATAAATAAATAAAAATATATTAAAAGATTCAGCGGTGTCCAAAATCTGATTTTTTGAAAATTGTGGTGTCCGGTGTCCCGGTCAATATCGGTGTCAAACGCAGTGTTCGTGTCTATGCTCTCTAACTTCACGGAAATCAGTCGCTGGTGAGAAGTCAACTTTAATTTCAGTGTCAGCTGGTGTCAAACGCAGTGTCCGTGTGTCTGTGCTCTCTAGCTTCACGGAAATCAGTCACAGGTGAGAAGTCAACTTTAATTTCAGTGTCAGCTGGAATGTAACTGATGGCATTACCAATCATTTTCCTTAAGTTTATAATTATTATTAGCATTCGCCGTTAGATTATCTATACGATCAGACACTGAAAGGAATAACTTAGCAGCAAATGGGCCCAAAATCAACCTTGGAAGAAATTGGGCTTATCCAACTAGTAAAACAGTGACTTCAAACTCTTAAAGCCAATGGGTAACCTCTTCAGCTACTGGTCTCGGAAGAGTTCAATCTCATGCAGTCATTAATTCTTTCAATTTTGAAGGAAATCTAGAACAAGTTACATTTTTTAAGACAAGTTATTGACAAGGAAGTCTTGTTGAAACTAACCAGTAATCCAACTAAATAGCTTTATATAATTCTTCTACAAAAAAAAACTTGCACGCCATGTCGACTTGCGTGGAAAATGCTCTCACGTCTCTTCTCTCATCTCCTCACCTGAACACCCACTAGTTTGTATGATCCCTTTTTCATTTGCACGGACAACTCTCCTCTTCTACTTCTGAACACACAATTTCAAAAAAACTGACTACACTCAACCACCTTCTCCTACTAAAGCCTCCTGTCAACTTACTCTCAACCCTGCGCGTTTACTACAATCTGACCACTCTCATCCATTTCTCTTTCCTGATTCCTCATAAACCAAACAACAGTTCATTTACTGCGATCTGCTCCTTCATAAACAACATTTACACCACCCACTTTATGCAAAAGTAAGCTACCCCACCCATCAAACATGGAAGACCCCTTTTTCGGGGATGGAAGTGTTCATGAAGACCTTCTATGGACATGCGTACCTACTTGCTCCCTCTCAACGAACATCAATTCTGAATTCTCGTATTGGCAAGGAATTTGTCCTGCTTCGAAAATTCACGCGATTTCTCCCGATCGCAAATTCAAAACAGCGTGGATATGTGATGGGCGCTTCAAGGACCTGTGTTGGTGACTAAAGTGCCAAACCTTTTCCTCTTCCCATTTTCTGTTATTTCGGATGCCAGACTGATGCTGTCCAACAGCCCTTGGAACTTCTTTGGCGCCTTATTGGTCCTTCATGAATGGTCCCCGCATGTTGCCCATCGCACTGTAAAATTCAGAACTGTGGACCTTTGGATGCAGGTTACCAACATCTTGAGTGATTGCCACCACTATTCGATTGCTGAGAAGATTGGGTTGGCGGCTGGCCAACTTCTTGAGATTGATTGGTCAAATCATAAAACCATCAACTATGACTATTTTGTATAAAATTCGTGTTCTTCTTGATGCCCCTCTACTACCGACAATCTTTCTTGGACTCCTGGACAACACGGGTTCCAAATTCTCAAATGCATGTACGAGCGTGTCTTTATGGCTTGTTTCAGGTGCGGCCGAATAGGGCATGAGAATACCAAACGTAGTGCCTCATTCCTTGAGGTGCTTGAATCTCTTACAAGACGCAGTGAGCATATTCCGGGACCAGCTTTATATGAAACTTTCATCTTAGAAGGACATCCCATGTTCTCTAAACCCCTTCGTGCTTTCCCCAAGTTGGATTGGAACCATAATTCAAGGGTCATCATCTCAAACAATGGACCTGGACCTGTGTTAGCCCATATGTATGACGCCTTTTCCCCAGGTCCTTCGCCTATTTCCAGTAATGAAGAAAACTTCACCGCCGCTCCATCATCCCCTGTTTCAGACCCTGAATCCACTGAAAATACCGATAACCCCAACAACCCAGATGCCGATATGGAGGACCAGTTCACCATGAAGATGGATTTTTTCCTATAGTTGGGGATGGCTTAGGTGTTGTAATTGAAGACCTAAACCTCAATCAGATCCTCGAGGAACCTGTCGTTGCTCCACTTCCGATTGCTCCTGACTTTCAGACGCCACACATTCTTCCTCTTGATTTTCTCCCCTTTGTAGCTGATGAAGAAGCTTAATCCACTGGAAAATCCTAGCTCCAACGCTAGTGAAATCGAAACTGAAGAACCTGAAGAGCTCGAATTCACCCAGGACGATGGTGTCGAAATCCAATCGGATATTAACTCAATCTCATCAGAAGATGATGCTGGTGCTTTGCAGCCGGCAAACCGAAGTAGCGAAGCAGCGGCCACGTCATCAATTGAAACTCTACTTTTTCTCTTGCGTCACGCACCGACCACAATCTGTGACACAAATCTGGACAAGCTTTCTTTTGCTGGACATTCTCTTGATCAAATGATGGCTGCAGAACGAGTTGGAGAAGATATGAATCCAATCTTTAGCTATGAAATCTCTGAAATATCTTATCCCCAGTCTCTGTCGCTCCCACTTGCAAATCTTCCAAATACTATTTGTTGATGAGGGCTCTTCTTCTCAAGCCCAAAAAAGTATTATGTGGGCTGGCCCAAACTCCCCACCATCCCAGCCTTCTCCGCAACCCACCATTAACCTTGCCAAGTTTGTGTTGGGCCTGTCCGACTTTGGCCTCTCTCTTAGCTCACCCCATAAATCACCATCCATACAATATCAACTGGTCCATTTGCACTTCCCGAACCCAAACGAATTCCCCCCTAAGCCTAACAACTCCACAAAACCTTGATGCCTTGGAAGACTTACAAGCCCACTCTCTAGCAGATATATAGATATATATATATATATATATATCTCTCTCTCTCTCTCTCTCTCTTCAAAACACTCCTGACATCCTACTTGTAACGGTCCCTTCCCTGCCAATACCAAACATCCCCATGACTTTCAATCATCCGATGCTCTTGCTCTCAGGCGCCGAACAACTCTCTCTGCCCATTGCAAATTCTGACCAAGAAGAGTAAACAAGATTCAGCACTCCATATCTCTTCCTCTAATCAGCCATTTTACACCCTCGCGGGGGGGCATTCCACACACACCTCCCTACCTTGAAAATGACCCATTTTGGCGGGCTATACTTGGCGAAGCTTCGGAATCACATCTCAACCAGCCAAAGAGGAAGATTTTCACAGCACCTGAATTCGATATCTCAAGTGATGAAACTGAAATATTGGGTGATCAAAATTCTGAAGCACAAATTCATCACATGTCAGGGACGATACTGGACATTCAATTTGGAACTGAAACTGGTCAAAACAAGAGAGGATCGGGCAATACGATGAAGAAAACTGTATGATGGCCAAGAAAAAGCTGAAACAAATCTTCGTGCTTCATCCACCAAACCTGCCATCTGACCCTTCCTCCTATCACCCCCTCTTCACATGTTTCTGTCTTTCTTATATGCCTTTGCTATCACACGCTAGTTTTACACTATTTCACTTATTTTCACCATCTCTTTAAACACACTCGAAAAAGGAAATTGCCTAGTCTAGACTCAGTAACTTGACTAATGCTACCTTACCAAGAAACAACAAAATTAGAATACTTACATTTGTCTTGGAAGCTTCTTGTATCTTTCCCATAGTTAGGATCAACCAGAATTATCAACCTTTTCCTTGCCTCTCTCCTCTAAAATAGAGGGGAAAAAATTCTGTCAGCCGTAGGCTTTTGCCTGCAATGGACCATATGGATTATGAGCTGATCGATATGTTACTCGAAGCTCGTCTTCTTCGAAATGCCAGAAGTTTGCTCCTATTTTACACACATCGGTCGCCCCTCTTAGCTCGGTGGTCTCCCCAATTCCCTTTGCTATGTGGGGAATGTACATACTAAGACCATTTTCAATGGCATCTGGACAATGATGGTTTGTGATAGTCGCCATCGACTATTTCAAAAAATGGACTACGATAGAAGCATTAGCCATTATAACATCGGCTAAGTGTGAGGATTTCTTCTAGAAGAATGTCATCTGCGGCTTTCGAGTACCCAGGGCCCTTATTGTTGATATCAGGAAGCAGTTCGATAGCACCAGCTGTTGAGCATTCTATGAGAATCTTTCGGTCAACCTTCGCTTTACTTCTGTGGCACATTCCCACTCCAATGGCCAAACGAAGAATATGAATCAAAGTATCCTGTAAGGACTAAAGAAGAAGTTGGAGGATTCTAAGGGGGCCTATGTTACATGGACTCTTCGGTTTTGCGTGAAATACCCGTGTCGGACACTCGACACTTGGACATGGGTATGGGATATGTGTCTGACACATCTCATAGGATATGCCATTATGATACTATCTTATAGTCTTTTGTTTAATTAGTAGTTGCTTTGAGTGGAGATAAGTTATCAATTAAAACCAAATACATCACATAAAATATCTTTTTGCCTTCGAAATAACTAAAAAGCAATAATAAATATGAACATTTTGCCGTGTCCCCGTGTCCTGTGTTTTCAAAATTAGACGAGTTCGACACTTAGACACGTATCCGATCTGGACATTCATACCGAGTCCATGTAACATAGAAGGGGGCACGGGTAGATGAACTCCTGAAAGTGTTATGAGCTTATCGCACCACTCCACATTCTGTCACAGGAGAAACACCTTTCCGCCTTTGCTCTAGGATAGAAGCAATGCTACCAGTTGAAGTCAGGCTCCCAACAGTGCGAACTCTTCACTTCACTACAGAAGACAACGAAGCTAGTCTCCATGGAAACCTTGATTTTGTAGATGAAGTTCGGCCTCGAGCCCATGAACATTCCCTCGTTATAAAACGGCGAGTTGCTCATTACTACAATCAAAGTGTTCGCTCCAAGCTTCCTCAAGTTGGGGACTTAGTTCTTCGTAAACTACAAGTGTCAAATCCAAAATCAGCCATGGGCAAGTTATCTCCAAATTGGGAAGGGCCTTATCGGGTTTTAAACGCATTGAACCCCGAAGCTTACACATTGGAGACGCTTTCTGGGGATCAAATCCCTCGCACCTTGAGTGCAAGGCAAGACACTTCTTTTTTAGAGGAAAGGGGCTCAGACTTTGTTAACCCTAGTAAGGCTTAGGATTTTTAAAGCTTTCAAGACTAGTCTTCAGATAAAGGGCCACTAAATAATTTCCATTTTTTGCCCAAGCAATAAAGTTATTTTTCTGAGCACGATTGTATGGTTACAATGGAAATGAACTATTACTCTCAAGAGTATAATGCCTCTGCCCGAATAGAAGGCCGGTCTACTCGAGCAAGGAGCAAACATCATCTCCTCTGTGCTCGAATAAAGCACAGGGAGGGTGAAGCCTCTACTAAAGCAGAGGGTCGATCGAGATCCCTTCCCAAGAAGAGATCAAACTTCATCTTCCCTATGGCCTGGATAAAACTTGGGAAGAGCAAAGCCTTTGCTAGAGAAGAAGGCTGGCCGAGCCATTGGCCTGAACAGAAAGCAAACTTCATCACCTGAGAGCTTGGGTTAAGTCGAGCGTCGAAAACAGTAAGATAGTACCCCAAGTATTGTCTGGACGGTTTAGCTATAGATCTAACTCATGAAATGGCAAAGTCTTTACGGGACCTTGTCACCCCACCTTACTCTGCTACTTCAAAACCTGGCCAAGCGAGAGTGCGAGGCCTCTGTGCCAGCTCTTAAGTAACGATAAGAGTTCGTGTCAAAGTAAAAAAAAAATAATGTTGGGAAGTGTGAAATGGCACAAGCTGATGAACGCACCATAGCATAAATAAACACCTTTCATAAAGGAATGGTGACAAATAGGAAAGAAGTGATTACAAGCCCTCAAAGGGTGTTGAAAAGTACTCAGGTAAGAACACATCCAAAACAAGCATATAATATAAAAGCCAAATGTCTACTCTCAGGCTTGGGGGCAACGCCAGGCTGGTCATTCTTCTTGGCCTGAGAGGTAACATCTTATGCTTTGGAAGGCATGACAGTCAGTCTCTCCAGATGGGGTCCCAAGGCAAGCACAATGAAGTCGTCCAAAGGGATATCTGGAAACTGCTGAGTGAATATCCGTATGGCCTTGAGGAAAACCATTTCATAAATCTCCAGGCCATCATCAGAGCGTCTCTTCAGCCACTCGCCCCCGGCATTTCCATCAAGGAAATCCTGGTTGCCTTGTTCTTTTGCTTCGGAGGATAGGTCTAGAATGCCAATGTTTCGACCGAAGACAATACAAATGCACTTTCCTTGGTGCAAAACGAAGCATCCAGAAGTGTCCAGAACATGCCTCAACGTACATCAAGTGTAGAACAATAGAGGGAGCTTCAAAGAAATACCAAAACCTTAAGTATCACTGACATATTTCAATCTTTAAATATGAAATAGGCTAGGTTCGATAAATGAACCAACTGATACAAAGGATGTACAGACACCGCTAAACCGATGCATAGATGGATACATAGAGAGTTGGTATTCAATCGTGGTACTCACCCAAGAAGAATGTCTATTGTCACGAACGAACATCATCAACCACAAGCAAGAAACGAATAAATGAGACAAAAAAGAGAAAGTAGGAGTGATGAGCAAAGAGAAGTACACCACGATGGGACAACTATTGACTATGCACATCGTAGGTCTCAAAGCTAATGTTCCAATAGGAAAAAATACAAATGCACTTTCCTTTGTGCAAAACGAAGCATCCACAATTGTCCAGCACACGCCTCAACGTAAATCAAGTGTAGAACAATAGAAAGAGCTTCAAAGATATTATCACACTGAACGAAGACCGCGGATATTGTCCGGACTACGAGACACACACTTACAAAGACGTCGTGTAACTTATTAGCCACAAAGATCGACAACTATTCAAGGTAAGATTGGTGATGGACATTGACATTGTCTTTATTCCGCTTATTATTACTAAAGGCTTCAACATATAATCATAGTTGCTCAATGGGAGTCGTATTACGTAAATAGAAAACGATACTCCTCGGAGTTTGCCACAAATAGGTATGAATGGTAAAAGCACACTTTATTGTTATTATTCCTTCAAGATATAATCTCACTTTGTACTTTAAACTCTCTGTGCTATAGCCTATTTGCCTTCGTCAATAATAACCTACACCGAAAACACCATAAGACATAAGAGAGGCCATTCAGACATACCTTACAGATTTGGAATTAGGATGTTAGATTCAGATAAAGCTAATGCCAACATGTCCTCATTGCGCTCCATGCCTATCCTACCACGGATCGTATGATTTCTATTCCTCAAATAGAAAGACTTATCTTCTTCTCGCACTATGCCCACCAGAGATGGTTGCTCTTTACTCTCATCAACTTGAAAGTGAGATGCATTTCAAGCATCATATTCGAGCATACAAACATGTTTTTGCATTTACACACATGGGTGTACATATTGAGGAGGCATTGGCCACGAGTGGGAATGGTAGTGTATATAGATTTCATGCACAAGGTGCAATTTGTCATAAGATAGGTAGCCCACTTTCGGACTCAATTGCTAGACCATGTTATCTGTAGATGTGCATTTACGCTACTGAACATGAAAATGACAATTGATGAATGAAAAATGAAGTTTTGCAACGTGAGATTTGTGACAAGTTAAAGCGAATCTTGGATGCCATAATCCTTTTGTGCATATGTTCAGATATTTATCACAAAGATCACATATGAGAAACTGTATGCTACTAATCAAAGAGCAAACATTAGAGTTTCGCCAATACAATCTCCTATCTACGCAGGTGGTGAAGATGAAGGCAATTTAAATCCAAGAGACATTGTGGTTCAAATAATATCTGAAAACCATTGAGTTGTTCACGATTGTGTTTCTTTACCATCTGAATTTTAATGTACTCTTGTAGAAACATTGCCTTTAACACTTAGAAAATTTTTCTAAGTTTACACTGTCTGCTACACTATGCTGCGGATGGTCAAGCAAAAACATTTGCCTCCAACACCTAAAATATTTTTGGGCATTTAGACCGTCCGCAACATAGTGTAGCGGACGGTCAAGCAGAAACATTGCCTTCCAACACTTAAAATTGTTTTGGACACTATATAGCGGACGGCCAAGCAGAGACATTGGCCTTAAACACTTTAGAATTTTTTTGGCATTTATAACGTAGTGAACTGCTAAGCAGAAACATTGGCCTCCAACACTTAAAATTTTTTTGGTGTTTATACCTCCCGCCATACTATGTAGCAGACGGCTGAGCAGAAACATTGACTTCCAACACTTGAAAATTTTTTTGACAGTTATACCGTCCGGTACACTATACAGCGGATGGCCAAACAGAAACATTAACCTTCGACACTTAGAATTTTTTGTGGACGGCCAAGCAAAAAGATTGGCCTCCATTACTTTAGATTTTTTGGGCATTTAGACCGTCCACTACACTATAAAGTAGTGGGCCAAGCAGAAACATTGGCCTCCAACACTTGGAAATTTTTTTGGCATTTATACCGTCTGCTACACTATGTACGGCCAACGTTACCCTCTAACATAGAATTTCTTGGGTTTTTGGTCGTCCACCACATAATGTAGCGGACGGCCAAGCAGAAGCACTTTCTGGACATTTAAACCATCTGTTATACTATGTAGCAGACGGTATAACGTCCGTTACAGTATGTAGCGGATGGCCAGGCACGGTATAACGTCCGCTGCACTATGTAGCGAACGGCCAGGCAGAAAGAATGAATAACACTTAGAAATTTTTTAGGCGTTTCAGCCGTCTGCCACATAGTGTAGCGGATGGCCAAACAAACTAATTTAAATTCTTTTTCCCTCATTTTTTTACCTACCATCAACCTGTCTCAAGTAGGACTCAACTCAAAAAACCACAACACACAAAATTCTATAAAGAAATACTCAACCACAACACGAAGCCATAAACACATTGCCTTTCATAAACACAAGAAAAGCAAACGACAGTGCTTTTTATTACATAAGAATAAAAAAAATTTCAATGTCATTTGGTCTCATCCAGAGCCGGATTTACAATATCCCTAACTAGTCTAGGCCATCTGCTTTGAATTTGCCAAGCTATCCTATATCTAAAGTTTTCTACGTCTGCTTGGCTCCATGCAACCATCCTAAGGCTCTCACTCTGACAAATATAGTCCATGTACATCAAGACAAAGACGTCGTAGTCAAACTGGTTAGCTTGCATGGGCCTCTGTTTCTTCAATCGAAATACAAGATTCGGCTTTGTCGATACTCTTTATCCACTGAGAGAGTGGACCATGGCACAAAACAAATTATGTGGAGAAATAAAAAAAGGCGTAAGCTACGAGATAACAATTACAATAAGCAAATTAAGAAATAGAAAAACTCTTAACAATAATCAAAAGATTACCATAGCGTCAAATTGTTCTTTGAAAAGGTCCTTCATGGGCATCATTAAGGCATTGTTGTGGAGACTGTCAAGGATCAATACGACCATAGCCCGTGGTTTGTAGCAAACCAAATACCAGTAGGAGTGCTCCAAGAAGGGTACTAGGAAGACATCCACATCATGGATGCTCACCAAATTCAAATTATTCAGAAACCATGCAGTAAGTGAACTAGGCTGATGCAAATGGATCAAGTTTTTCTTCAACTTCACAGATTTTTACCGTTTCCATTCTCCACAGAGCATGCCATGAAAAAGTGCATCCATTATAAAGGCATGGGGATATGCATTTGCCATATCCCTCTCCCAACGCAACAGAAGTTTGGTGTAGGCAAACCACCAATCTTCTAACCAATGACCTGGACTGAGGGTGGACATTCCATCCCATGAGACATAGTAATCTTCAGCAGGGTAGTGCACACCATTTTCTGAGAGTAGCTGGGGGGGACCACACTAAAGTAACATTGGTAGATTATGGCACGTTTTGCTGACTTTAGAGGTTTCAACGGATACCCTTTGGGATAAGCGGGAATGATAGGGAGAGAGGGGTCGACCAGGGGATATTGTCCTCCTTGAGGCTCTTCAGTATCCCAAGGCCAGAAGTGGAAGGTCCTACCCACGGGACAAGCAGAAGTGACTCGTAGAGATTGAAGTTCACGAAGTTGAAGTTTTACGTGACTTGACTCTGAGAGAGTGGTGTAACCTCCACGTCCCCAAGCAAAGCGAATGAGGACTGACCTCACTCGTCCAATGAGCCACTCCCATACTCAATGGCAGCCACCAAGCATGACCCATCCCAGGTACCAAGGGACCACCAACTCTCTCGCTCACCCCCAAAGTCTGCCCCGAGGGATCACCGTATCTCTCACTCACATGGGGAGGCTGCCACCCTGGATAATCCATTCCCGGGCTCATGCCCGAAGGCTATCCTATTTAGCGGCTCACAAACTCCCAGCAGCCCCCAACACACACACACGGATGTCGTCTCGGCAGCCTCACCACGCACGTACACACACAGAACGCACACACCCAGCACACACACACAGACACACAACGTTGTCTTCAAGGTAGCCTCAAGCACTCACCCCTCTCGTAGAATGCCCTAATGGCAGTCTTCTCTCTCTCCTCCAAACATAAAAAAAAAAAACATGGCAGATTTCTACCCAATTTCACAACAACAACAAAAAACCACCTTAAACCAGACATCTGAACACAAAGTTATGTCATTCCAAAGTTTTTCATTATGCATTCCACTCTAAACAAAGTGCCTTTCTACCGGTCATATGCATCTTTTTCATTCATTGGCCTATTCCATCTTATGGATAACAAGAAAACATGCAACCTGGAAAAATAAAAGTGCCTAAAACAGACAGCTAAGAAGGAAATTATGCTTCTATGAGATTTCTCAATACTTCCACTTGCTAAAATTTGTGTTTGCTTTGTCTTACGCCTTAGTCCCAATCTTGTGCATGCTTTCTCGGTTATTGCATCTAGCAGCGCTTACAAAAAGGAAACATACATGCCATTGTCCAGGAAAATATCCTGTAGTGTAATGTTCAACCTCAATTCACACCTGCGACGGACATCGCAAAAGAACGTAATTATTTTAGAAAAATATCATCTTTTCTACACATGTTTTTGGTAGCAGTAAAATAACTCACTCAGGGATTCTTAAAGTACCGTAAAAATTAACTGCCATTGTGTCACAGTGTGACATCCCGAAAATTCGGAGCTCTGTCATCCCGAATTCCCGGAACATTAACTTAAAACATCACATCAAACCTGCCAAATCCTGTATATTAACATATACTTTAAGTTTCTAATCCGATATCAACTCAAATTCTTCAATTGTAAGGTTACAAAACTGTTCAACTTAAACTCTTGAAACCTAGGTTCTTTGCAAACTCGAGTCCTTATAGAATGAGTCGACAGTATCAACCCACGCAGGGGTCTTACTGCACAATAGTGGTTGGCTCACCGGAATCTCACACAGACTCTAAACCCCATTAAAATGTGTGCAACTAGAAGTATATGCCTTAAATAATGCTCATTCAGTTAAAGACTCAATTGACACAAACAACCTACTAAGAACGGAGGTGGAGCATACTGGCTTCAAATAGGGATTAGTCTTTGCGGATTCATTTTGGTCACAAGTTCAACTCCTGCAGCAAGTGTATTTTGCCCGAAAGTTTCAAATATTACGTGGGCATTTTTGGATCTCTCCAACACAAGGGTAAACATGTGGTACTTCTACACCCCCTGTACATGTATGTTGTACCACAATAGTAAGGGGCAAACAATATGCTCTTGGAAGTATATGTCTTGCATTGCTTGTTTACGGAAGCGCAACATTATCTAAGAGCTAGACTACTGGCGATGGATCCGTGAGTAGTCTCGGAGCATTTCTTTCTGTCCCAGGTTTAGTTCCTGAGAAAAATGTCACAAACGTATCTATGAGCATTTTTTTCTTTAACACCCGTTGTCTCTCTAACGGCTTTTATATCTCTCTATCTTAAAAGAGTGATGAGTTTAAACATTTTTTAAAACATTTTTATAACCAAAATGCCCTCTGAAATCTCCTATATTTCAAACTACCCGCCTTTTTCAAAAAAAAAAAAGGCCCCCTGTCACCCGCTTACAGGACTTTGAAGCAGCGCGAAAGTTTAAAACTAACGTTGTTTCTCCTACGCCAACCTCTCTCCCTCCTTACTGACACTCTCCCTATGCCTCAACAAAGACATCATGTTGTCGAAGAACCATCTTCACAGAAGATATATCAGTGCGTTAGATAACAAATCTAACAAATTGTTCCTGCTTTCTCTGCTTCGGACTTCCTCTTGCAATAATACTTTTGAAGGTCAGCTTTCGAATTACCAGAATCGCATAACACTATATTCTCTGGTTTGAATCTTCTCAAAATACATTCACCCATTCAATGTCAGTGTTATTAAAGGTGCGCCTAGGCGCAAGGCGCAGCTAGGAGCACAAAGCGCGCCTCGCCTAGGCCTAGGCGCACGCCTTGTGCGCCCAGGCGCTCAGGCGCTAGGCGTATAGCTGGGCGGGAGGCACATAGCGGGGTGCACGAAGTGTAACCGTTCGATTTGGCTTCTTGTCTTCACGTGGACCATTGATTTCTCTTTTAGTATGTTACCCTTTTTGTCTTTACCAAGTCAAAACATTTTTTTTAAGACTAAAATATAAAACCTAACTAATTTGTTAGCAATAAACACGTTTTATCGTTAATTGCTCACCAACTACGTTGACCTTTCTATGAAAGCTGTTGAAGACAGAGTACACATGGCTAAATTAGGAGACCTAACTGATTTGTTAGCTTCACTTTATATTGTTCATAAGGCCAAAGCTCAATCTTGAGAAAAGATTTGAATTTTTAGTCCCTATATTATGCCCATTCCCATTGAGATCGATCTAATTTTTAAAAGCAGAATTTATTTTTATTGTTGGAAGCTTGTTAAATTAGAATGTTGGTATTTGAAACTTTTTCTAATGTTTAGAAGTTTGTTAACTGTCATGTTCTAAATTTTTTTTACTTAACTTTTTTTATTTAATGCACTTTTATTTATTTATTTTTATATATTTTAATATTGTGCCTTGCTTCGAAAAGGCGCGCGCTTGCGCCTAGGCTCCAGGGACCTTTTGCACCTTAGGTGCGCCTGCGCCTTAAGTGCGCCTGCGCCTTTAATAACTATGCTCTAAGTACATGAGATTGCATCCTTTACCACTATCGCCAGTCCCTCGATCAGCAAAACATGTGACCGTGATTTACATGTACGCATACCTGTGACGCACTTCGAATCACTAAATTCATGTGTACAAACAGAAATTCTAGTTTGATTAGCTTCTCCACTTCTCTCTACATGTCTTCCCTCCATTAATCTTAATCAAGGCCTTCATGTTGTCTGACCCTTTTACCATTGCATGCAAGGTGCTTGCAGATTTGCAATAGCACACTATGTTACTTTGCAAATTCTAAGCACGTCACATGTGTCTCGATTTTTTTCCAAATTGCTTATTGTCTTACCCAGTGCTAATAGAGGAATTGATGATTGCTTTTGTTTCTTAGGCTTCAAATATAAAAAAAAAATAGATTTAAGAATCATTAGGAAAAGAACAATAAGTAAAAAAGGTGTTGCAAGCATATCCTAATCAGTTGAGATGAAAGTATCAGTAATATTAGTTTACAAAAGAAGGCACGAACCAGAGTGAAGAGAAGAAAACTTATAGTGGAAAGGCACTTCTGTTCCCTAAGGACTAACCTCTACCGTAACGATTGTGGCTCGTATTCAAGCCATTATGGCATAGGTAAGCAAAGGACTGATCTAAACTAGCAAACCTGCACAAGCCCCAGCTCACTTCACACTTCTTGCATAATTCGGTCATGTGCTAGTCGTTGTATTGCAAGGAAATCCCGAATTGCTATTCCGTTGGGTCGACCTCATTTCCCCCAAATCCATATAGTGAAGTACTAGATGAGCATTAGAGCTTAGGGAGATCCAGTCCATAATCAGGACCAACAGTAATTGGTAGATAATAGACACGAGAAGTAGAGATCGGTGCATATATTACGTTCCAATCCAATACCTGTTACCCATAGCTATCAAAGGCGCAGGCGTACCTAAGGCGCAAAGGGTCGCTAGAGCCTAGGAGCAACGCGCAGGCACGCACCTTTTCGAAATGAGGCGCAAAATAAAAATAAATAAATATTAGTGCATTAGACCAGTAAAATCACATAAAAATTTCCAAACATGACAATTTAACAAACTTTAAACACTAGAAAAGTTTCAGATCTAATGAGAAGTAGTTGATCCTAATTAAATATGACAACGTCATCCTTATCATTAGGGAAAGCTAAAGCAACAATGTTTTTCTCAAAAGGGATCATAGGCTCCAAATTTTTTAGAGATTACTCCCCAATTTCATCTTCTTTGTCTATAAGGTGAAGTGAAGGAGTATATTTATTTAAAAAAGAATAATAATTGGATACGAGACGTTAGCACAATGAAAAATAATACAACAATCGAGTGGCTAGGGATTTGGGGTTTTAGGTTTTTTTGTGATTTAGATATTGATTTGTTATGTTACGAAATAAAGAGCAAAAAATAGTGAACGGTTGGGATGATGCCATCATGCAAAAATAAAAAATTAGGATTTTGGGGTTTTTCTTTGCGCCTCCACCACCACCTTACGCCTTGCACCTGGGAGCCTACGCGCACAAGGCGCGCGCCTTTTCGAAGGGATTGTGCCTAGCCCTAGGCGAGGCGCAGGTTGTGCGCCTTGCGCCTAGGCGCGCCTTTGATAACACTATGTTACCCCTTGCAAGAATACAAACCTTGGGTCAGATACAATAAGAACTATTGCCTGCGTAGTCTATTGAGGACAGTGTGTAAATGCCAATGCCAGTAGAGAACTGAAGAGTCCCAAACTACATTTTTTGTATGTGGCAAAAGCAGGGTGGCTGCAACCAAAACCTGAACCAAAGGGGGACTTTAATGGGACACTGCCACATATCATGACATGTACCATTTCTAGGGAAGACATGGGAAATGGCTTGGATGGGGCAAATTAAGGGTGCTAACAGAAAAACTTTTACGAGTTGCCAACAACATTTTTCAGGTGACATTGATGAAGGTCTGGAAGAAAGAATGTTAAAGACATGAAATGTGAAGCAAATGATAGAATGACAGACATCTGAAAAGCAAGAGGAAAGAAATGTTCTTTTCTGTGGAGGTGATCATTTTCAACCTATTCCTGAAAAGTAGAGCCTATCTACATCAGTAGTTCTAAGAAGCACTAAGAGAATTTATGAAGACTTAGAATGGTCATATAGACCAATGAAATGCAAATTTACATGGTACTGTAGCTTTCGTATATCGAATCTTACTTTTCTTCCAAACTTGATTCGTGAAAACTCTAGCATTCAATTCTAAATATCCTACCCAAAAATAGTGGCATTAACAAAACACATACACACGATCTCTCCCATTAAGAAATACCTAAAATTGTGTGTCAATGAATCAATCTAAAAATTCAGCCAACGTTGATGTAAGAAGAGATCAAACCTGTAAAAGAAAAGGAAAGGGGTGTTAGAGAGTAGAGATAGAAAAAATTACCAATACAGCAATGAACATGAGGTAATGACATTAACTATTTTGGTATGAATTCTTAGGCCAAGGAAATGCCACTACATTTTTGGTGTTTGGCAAAATGCCTATTCTGGTGTAAATTCTTAGCTACACAATGTTGGAAAAGGTTGGAAAGGGTTGCAAAGGTTGGAAAGTTATGCTTCAGAAGCATAACAAGCAAATAAATTGAAGCATCAAGAGTGGGAGAAAGAATGGAGCAGCAGGAGTTTCTTTACCTAAATAAAGTTTGCAACCCGAGAATGTATAACTTCTGTCTACAACGCTTTGAAATTGAGTCCCCCTACCTCTTAAGGCTATGATATGAGCACAAACGTTAGTAGCCTTTCTTTGATACTTAGAAGCGGCCTTATTAATTTGGGCTTCAAAAGATGGCCATTTTTTTGGCATTCATACGTAGTTACACCCTAAAAGAATCGACACCGTTTTTGGCACTCTCATTTCGTACAAACTAAGTACAACAAAAATTCAAAAAATCTATCTTTCCCCACCTACCCAAGCATTTTCAACTCTGCTTGACTAACAGCTTAGATGTCAATATGCGATAATGATTTTTATAATACATTATTATGGCACAGTCCAAAAAAAAAAGAATAGTTACACTTTTCATATTTTCGTATTACTCTTATCGCTTGGCGGCTGTGAGAGTTAGTCTGCGATAATGAGTTTTATACTGCATTAGCATTGCACAATCGAGAAAAAAACAGCAATCGATCGATACAGCTCGACAGTCTATGTCTCAGTCACTGCGAACGCCCCCGATCAGTTAGATGGACTGGACTTCGATGGGCTTTGTTTGGAAAGCCAGGAAAAGGTCCGGGCCAGGGCTGAAATTTACAGTAAGGCTTTCACATGGTCTTAGAATCTAAAGCTTACTTCTTCTTGAATTATGTATAGCGAGTTACCATGTACTAATCAACATAGTATTCAGATAGTTACACTTATCATATTTTCGTATCACTCTTATAGTTGGTGATTAATGTACGACACGCTTGGCGGCTGTGTGAGTTAGTCTGCGATATGGCTATTTTGGTGAGAATTCTCGGGCCAAGGAAATGCCACTGAAGGGATGATGTGTAGTAAGGAATGGAAACAATGGTAGTGGCATGCCAAGAACTGTGTTAAGAGTGGATCCGAATCGCATTAATATGGTCAAAGGCACAAAACTCTTAGATGCGAGTGACATACAGAAGTGGAAAGCCGGACTAAAAAGGTGACGATTGCATATTTATAAGCTCTCACTCTTTGGTGTTGTTACCTTTCCGTTCAAAGGCATTAAAAGTTCTAAGTTGGTCGGATAACTAGATAACATTTATGCCATCAATCTGGAATGAGGTTTGCACCAGGAATTTCACCCATAAGAATTTGGTACCTTTGCTCAATTAGTTAGTAAAGCTCCAGAATAAATAATGCTCAAGCCACATAGTCATACACTGTAGGTGCGAGAACAGCTTATGCTCTTTAGTCAACACTATACTTGCACTGCCTCTAGGACAATATTGTTTTGCAATTAATGGCTTGGGTGTGACTCTTGGGCTGTGATTAGTTGTGTATCACCTAAGGTGAAGCCACAAAAGATAAAGAAAATGGTCAAGAAAACTGCAATTGGTGATGTAAAGGTCATTGTTTTTCCCATTATTCAATTTTCTATTTGTAGTGCCTTATGTTGACCCCCTAAGACTCCGTGTTAATGCTCTTTGATGACAATAGAAATATCCTTTAAGAGATCTACAAACTTACGCCTAGCACCACACCCGTTGATTTACAAACCTGCCCCTCCACTCAGAACTGAATCTATCAAATTTATTAATTTCTATTATCTCATCCGTAACTATCAAATACTATGTTATAACTTCATGATTGGTAGGATTTAAACAAGGTTAATGGGGTTAGAAAGACCTACACGTCACTAAATTCAGGGATTTTTCCATCATCTACCAACAATCAAAGAGCTCATCCTGAAACCAAGCAAAGAATACCTCACATAATATCATGTTAGCAGCACCCTCGTATAGTGAATTCAACATACTTCACCTTATGAAAAAACTCGAGAGGCTATTATCTTGCCTAGGTACGAAAAGTTTCAGTGTAAAATAAGGAGGATCATGAATCAATGCTTGAAAAGACATCATGGTAACTGAAGATGCAACACTAAAGTGGAACTCTATGGCTGAAAACCCTATTATAAACAATGAAAATCCGGAACCATCACTTCATACTCTGGCTGATATATCCCTAAATGCAGTGGTGGAATCAGGATTTTATTCCAGGGGTGCTAAAAATATATCAAAGTCGGTAAAAATTTTTATAAGTAAAATAACACAAAAAAACAAAGTACAATTTTCGATAATACAAAAAAAAAATAATAAGTATCCAAAAGGTCTTATTAAGTTTCATAAGAGTCACTAAAGACTCTTTACATCACAAAAGAAACGAATACAAAATAGACATTTCAGTGTTTACAAACGAAAGCACTAAATAACTACTATTGGTGATGTCAATTTGAGATTCTAAGGAGCATTTGACAACGTGACTTTTTTCACGTTTTCATTGTGATCAGCAAGAAACTCTAACAGTTCTAGAAAATTTCCCTAATTTTCAGTTTCATTAGATTCAACGTGCCCACGGAAAGACAAGCCTTGACATAAGAGGAACCGAATGACATCAATTGATGCAGTCAAGCGAGTACGATATTGAACCTTACTTTCATCTGCTTGCTTGGACAAACTACTTCAATACTCCGCTTAGGGTTATCAAAGGCTTACACTTAGTTAAAGTAAAGGTTGTGTGCACTACTAACTTCTCCAACATGTTTTTTGAATTTATCCTTCTTTCTCCAATCTTTAAAACCATGCTTAACAAAAGTACCACCACCCCTTGCTCCCCATGAGCACTTCCGAACAAGTAGCAACACAAACAATATGCTTCATCTTTTGCTACACTATACTCCAACTAACTCGAATAAATGTCAAACCAAGAAGAAACAAATCGACAAGATTGAGTTCCTAATTGTGTAAATGAAAATTTGTGGTGACAAGGTTGGCAAGGACCTTTCGACCAATACGCTCGTTGAACTTTATTTCAAGCATTAGGACCATAATTCAAAATATTCGGACGCAACCCAGGATCCGCAATAAGCTCGTAAGAGTTGAACTCATCGCTAACTCTGCTTGAATACCCAGAATGAATATCACGATGCACAATGGGAGCTTTGTCCCTTACTGTTGGAATTGGAAACTGTTGAATAATATCTTGATCTCTATACTCATTGTTATTAGACTGCAATAATTATTCCAACTTTGCTTTCTTTCTAAAGAATCTTTCCATTCTAGAAAAAAAAATATTTTATTTTAAGTATCAATCAAATAACCTAATTAATCAAAAATATCTTATTCTTTTACTTTTTCAGTCATGTTTCATTATCGCGTTAACCTAATTAACCTAATTTCAACCTACCATTCAACTAAATCAGATATCCGATATCTCAATCCAATTGGGATTGGGTCACATCCTCCATCAACAATCTAATTCTCAAATGCTTAATGCACAATTAACAATCTAAAATTAGCAATTAATAATCTCAATTTTCAAATGCATAATTAACAACCTAAAATTATCAATCAGATAATTAATGACCAAATGGGGTAAAATTTGTTCAAAATACACATATCCGATATCTCAATCCAACTGGGTCACATCCGCCATCAACAATCTCAATTCTTAAGTGCTCAATGCACGATTAATAACCATAAAGCATCAATTAATAATCTCAATTATCAAATGCATGACTAACAACCTAAAATTATCAATCAAATAATCAATTCTCGAATGGAAAAAAAATTGTTCAAAATGCACACTGACCTCAGTCCTCAGAAGTCAGAACGACGTCGTAGTCGCAATGTCGTCGGCAGTGGGTTCTTCGCCGCCGGTGGAGTGAAGACCGAAGAAGATGTTCATCACCGGTTGAGGTGAGGTCGTCACTTCGTCAGTTTGTCCCGTTCATCACTTCGTCCGGCTTGTAGGCGGAACCTTCATGTTCTGAAAAAGTGGCAGTTACAAACATTAGAGCTTACAGCCTTGCATACCATTTGAACATTTAGTATTCTGTTGATTTTTGACAAGAAGAAACAGAAGTCTTAGACTAAGACTTTCAATTCAAAGTTCGAACCTTACCGGAGTTGGCCGGAGTTGTAGATCTAGGCAGACTATGCTAGATCTGGCCGGAGTTGGTGAGGCTGTGAGGGCTGCCGACAGCCGTCCGTGACCGGTGACTGAGGCTCAGGCGCCGTAACCGGTGAGGTTTGTCACTTTGTCTGCCTACTCGTAGATCTAGGCTAGATATGGCTAGAGTTGGTGAGGGCCTTCGGGCTTGACCGCTGTCCGTGACCGGTGACTGTGAGGTGAGGCGCTGAACGCCGTGGCCGTGAGACACTGAGGCGGTGAGAGGTCGATGGTGGTGAACTGTGAGAGTGAGAGAAGAGAGAGAGTGTGTTGCGAGTGAAAAAATATAATTTTTTTTCTTCTCAAAATCTGAGGGGGTACTTTAGCCCCCCCCCCCCCCTCCAGTTTGGTTCCGCCCTTGCCTAAAAGTGGCGGTAGTGTAGCAGTACTACTGTGGAAGCCGACTAAACATATTACAAAAATATTAGAAGCAGTATAGTCTTTGAATTTAGGTAGTAAGCTAAAGAAGTAAATGGAAACACAAACTCTATACACCAACAAATCCAAGTCTTCCTACCATGTGAAAAGTGTGTTAAAAAACTGCTGAAGAGCAAAATGCCAAACAACATCAAAGAACTTGCACCTAAAAACAATCAATGCAAGACAAATATAACAGCAGGTCAATCGCTTAAAGAACATTCAAGTGGAGAAGGAAAGGAACAAAAGATAAGGGACCTGCGGAAGAAAGAGATAATCAACACAACCAGAATATGCCTTGATTTCTTCATATAAATCATCATCAAAGCAGCCTAAGAAAAGCACACATTCAAACACACGTGCCAACCATGAGATCAGTTTTCACCCTTTAAAGATCAAGAAAAAAAACCAAGAATAAATGTAACAAGCAAACCTTTTTAAAGATGGTAGATTTCGGCAGAACAATTAAAGCTTGAAAAGGGCATTACTTGAATGTATGTTCATAGCTTTGTATCGCAAAAGAGAAAAATTAGAACTGTGTACTTGAAGCACTTTAGTACACCGTTTCCACTAAGATAACTGCACAAAACAAGCCAAACAATTTCTTCAGCCCAGAATATACTGCAATAGCACGATAATGAAGTCATGCCTACTTTAAGAATGATCCCAATCCACTGCTTTGTTTAAGATCCAACATATAGGAGAAGAATGGGTTTAGGAAATAATTGAGATAATCATTTAAAATTATGAAAATCAGGAGTCATATTTGGATAGACCCATTCTATACATTATGCCAGATTCAATTGAAATTACAGATACCATATTCTTTTCCACTTGGTTGTAATGAATAATAATAAAAACATTCTTGACAAGAAAAGAAGAAGATAAGATCAAGAAAGAATAACTTTTATCCGACAAATCAAATTTAAGCAATGTTGTTAAATAGCTGAGCAAATATATACAACTTGAAGAGTCACATGTGGAGTGAATTTGCAAAAGATGTCTTGATCTGGATTGAAAGTTAAAAGCTTTAGCCAATAACAAACATGTTTCGTTTTTCAAGAATTCTCATTAGGGTCCCTGAAGCTTCACCTCCACAAGTGGTGCAACACAAAACAAAATCATTATCGAATCCCAGAGCCTGGATGTGGGCTGCACCATATCTAAAATAGTATAGTATTAATGCCATTTCTCCTTGAACTATTCTACTATAGGATTTTGTCAGAAACTCATGCATTCTCCATCAGGGTCCTATTTTAGCCCCAGTTTCCTACTTTGGCTGGTGAGAGTTAGAGACGATTCCTATTTCCAAACTCTGGAAGTACATATTCAACTTCCTTCTAAACCTACCATACTCATCATCATCAATAAAAAGGAACCTGGTTACAATAAAAAAAATTGCAGATTATTTTGACTGCTTTAATCTGTAGGCTTATGATTTGTTACTATGGCCTTGAGAGTTAATAGCATTTACAGGAGTGCAGATACTCCTCACCAAATTAGTCTATACCATGGTATTGGCATGTGTAACCTTCCAAGGCAGTGTCAGACTTGGTTATTCTAGGATACTGTGCTACTGAGATCTACTGCCTCACATTTCACGTGTTATGTGTTTAACTGGCAGGTGTGTCTTAGTATCTGGGTATATATGTCGCAGCTGCAACCAAAGCAACTGGAAGTGTTTAGCACGTGCTACCAGATGGAAAGAGAAGGTTTGGCTATCTTATTACCTCTATATCTCTTCATACTTTTGAAAAGCTAATAATCGAATTGGTTTTAATCTCATGATCGTTAACAAAATGGAAACCATCATATTACATGCAAAAAAAAAAGGATGCTCAATCGTACTTACCAAAGGAATCGATATGCACGACTCACTGGCCAAGAAAAAACACAATACCCAACTTGTTAGAAGTTCTTATGTCCCCAAATCTTAGTCCTATGTTCGTTATAGGCGGTTTTTACTGACAAGTTAGGTTCTAGTGACAAAATTTAAGAAAACCAAATGACAAAAATTAGAGCATAAGATTAAGTGACAACATAATGCTTGTCACTATTGATTATATCACTAGTGACAACATTTAACAGTTGTCACCTAATGTCTTTAGTGAAGGACTCTTGTCATGCGAAAAATATTTGTCACTGAAACATGAGAAAGTTTCTTGCCACTAATAACCAATTTTCACCATAGCTTCAAACCGATACCTAAACACATGCACACATATAAAAGCATACGCAGTGAGCACAATTTTCTTACTTGCACATTGTCTATATCTCACAAAATGGATATATCTGTCTTTTGCGGCATAAATACCATTTGGATGGCCAAGATAGGCACCCGTAGAATGAAGGTAATGGTTTCCTTTAAGAATCGCCCCGCATGTAGAAGGCACAACCATAAAACACTGTACCCCGTGTAGAGTAACTTGCCATAAATCATAAAACAATCATACCAAAACATCGCAAGGAAGAAACCAGAAAATCTCATGCATTTGTGTTGAGTAACTTGCCATAAATTCTTTGAGCGAGTCCACAACACCTCCTTGATCGACCTTAGTAGTTCTGTGACAAGAATCACACCGTCCTCAGCAGCCACGGTTTTGCCACCGCCGCCAACACCGCTACCACCTGCTGCCCCTTTCTTTTTCCCTACCCTCATAATTTGATCTTATCAGTTTCTTGCACCCTTTTCTTGTGGGTTCGACGCCTCATGTGATAAGGGTGACCCACGAAGGCCTTGCAATGGGTCATCAATTGCAAGAAGCATATTCAAAGAGGCTGACGTCGTACTGTATATGCAGAGATGGAGCATTGGTCAAGGGGGATAATTAGTGACAACGTCCATTGTCATTTGCAACATTGTGTAACTTTAGATGGGGGATATCTGCATATAGCTGGTTTGCCGCAGCCATTGTTGGGGTTTGGAGAGAAAGAGGAAGTTTCAGTGTTGGTAGAGAGAAATGGGTTGTGGCGTGTGTTCAAATTCTTGAGACTAGATGACTTACAGGTTTAGGGTTTAGGGTTTTGGTGTGTTTTCAAATTCTTGAGATCAGAGGGGGGGAACATACCCTTCAGTGAATATCTCAGTTGGAATGTACCCTTTATATAAAAGGAAATACCCTTATGGAGGAAAGCATGGAATGAGTACATACAGAGTAACAGAACGTACTCCAACTTAAAGCTCAAAATGGGTCTTATGGAGACTGATGGAAAGGATAGTAAGACGATACAAAAAGGTATCATCATTATCATTAAAAGAAAAGCATGACCGGGGAATGGATACCATAAAATCTCCCAATCATCATAACTCTAAAATCCTAATGTCCCAATCATCATAACTCTAAAAGCTAGAGGCCCAAACATCTTTCCACCCAAATATTCAAACTGCAATTTCTAAAATGCCATCAAATCCAAACACTGACGTCAAAGACACCTTACTATCACAGAAAGAACTTTTTCCCTTAGCTAGACCGTGCGGCACTTAGCTATCAAGCCCCCACTTGTGTGCTAAGTCAACCTGACTCTCAAGCTAGGCGATGTTAGAAGCAAATGCACAGCGAAAGATAAGAGTTTGGGGAATGAATCCCACTATATTACTACTTGGAGAAAGCTTACAATGCTTTAGTTTAAAGATGTCTTGAATGTCTAAGGATGCCTTGGCCAACACATGGCTTTGACTATATATACTAGTCTAGCTCCTCAACGGATGGTGCAGATACATTTGATCTTATAGATAGCATTCACTATCTAGAACTCTCCACAATATTCACATGCCTCTCTGCTATTCTAGAAACTTACTAGAATGCTCTTCTACTATTCTAGAGATATCCCTCACTACTCTAGAACATATACATATTTACAAGACTTGGATGTGTAGAGAAGTGCAGAACCTTCTGGAAGCCTTGTCCATAGTTTGCCAGGTAAGCGTCCAATAAGAGTCCCCTAAGCGCCTAACGAGCGACCGTATGGCGGAACCTCCAAAAATTAGCCTCCCTTGCAAATGGTCCGTCACATTACATTCAAACCTTTAATTAAGAAACATAGAGGCCCAACGTCACCCAATCAGAAAAACCCAACTAGAACGCTAGTTTTCACAACACTAATAAATCTAAACACCAACCCAAAACCTTAATCTCCTAAAATCACTTATATCCAAATCTTTAACTCACGAAAATAGAGGCTCAACGTCCTTCCGCCCAATATTAAAAAAAAAAACAACCAATTGAAATCCCAATTCTCTATGTAGACACAGAATACAACAATTCACCCAACTCCCACAGTTGTAGCATCAGATTGAGGAGCATTATCTGTTGACACACACAAATGAATAATGAACTATGGCATACGAGGATGCGAAATTTAAGCAATTGTCACTTGATTATTGTCACACCCCCCGGAAGGACAGTGCAACGCTAAACCAGCTAGTTAACACATATACCTCAAGCATAAACAGAGCTTTACTACAAAACCTCAAAATAAAACAGCAGAACCATGGCTTAAATGTTACAATCGTCCATAAGTGAAAAGACTGAACATAACATTATATTACAGATCACCTCTCTCCTATATAAGTGTTACATTCCAAAACAAAAGAAGAACAACTAAAACTTTGCTCACACAGCGTAATAGTCTTGCTCCTCACCAAGGTACTCCTCTTTGAACCCTGGCAGATATTCCGACTCCGAACCTAAAAAAGTATCAGGAATGGTTAGCCTGATGGCTCGGTAGGGTATCCGGTGCTTTTAAGTCCAAACATGAATTGATTACATTATGAATGGTTAGTATAAAAATGCAAGTCACTTGAACAGACGATAGGTATGTACTTAAGAATAATTTAACATATCGAATACCACATACAACCATCTGCTCACACTTGCCTTCAAAAGAAATGAGAATAGCATATCGAGAAAGATTTGAAATATTGTAGAACATAGAAGAGGGAAGGGAGAAACAACCATGGAGGTTGTTGGGTTGCCCAGTGAGTGGGTTGGTTCCCTATGTGTGCGTGAAGGGGGAAGGGGAGGGAGAAAGAGCAACAGTAGGTGCTGCTACAGTCTGTGTGCAGGGAGCGTGAATGGTGAAGGGAAGGGGAAGGCAACGGGGCGGGGGGGTGGAGAAGGAAGTGCACGTGTGTGTAGCAGTGTGTAATAGTGTGTGTTTGATCCAAGCATGCATGAACAGTGACTGTAATTGTCACTAACAATAGTTAGGTTTAATGCAATCCATGGATAGAATTTTTAAAAATAGCTTGAGATAGATTTAAACAAAGTACAAAAAAGAGACTCTTGTAAAAATAAGCTAAAACTATTTTTCAGCAACAAAAAAAAGAAGTCATGATCTAACAACAGTTATTTTACAAGATCTATAATGTGGAAAATTTTTAGATTTTTTCCAAGGTCAGGAAGGGAGTTAATTGACCCGGTTATTGTTAAATTTTGCGGTGAATTTAAAAATAGCAAAGTAATGCGGTTTTACGTTTTTAGGAAGACTTTAAAATGCTGAGATTCTCCATTTCATAAAATTTCCTGCCATTCCGAAGTCAATAGCTATATTTAGCCGAACTGGCTTCTAAGCGTTCGGTCTGGACACCGGTTTGGGTTTTCAGGCAAAAATTTTCTAAAATATTTTTAGCCCAAAAATAACTTTAGGATGCTTAAAATAGTGTTTTAGAGTGTTTTAGAGATTTTTCAGTGTCTGGAACACCCAAAGTGTCTGGGAAGCTGTGTAAGACATCATAAAAGTTTTTTTTTGAAGTGATTTTAGGGTGGTAATGGCCATCAAGGGGTGTTTTGGTAATTTATCACGTCGACACCGAAATTCGGAGAACGCACGCGATTAAGCGTTCTGAGTGACGGGAAGCGAGGAAATGGGGTTAGTACGCTTAAATGAAGGAGTATTAGTACTCAGAAATTATCAAGGTTAGGTTAAAGACTTGACTGTCGGGCAGGAGCAATGGGCTGTCGTAAGACGTTATGAATAATTGATCAAAAAAGAGTAGAATAATTGTATATTTATGTTTGATTGGCACCTAATGAGTAAGGTCTTATTTTATTAGGTGACCCCGCTCGTTGTTATCTGAGGTTGATTGGCTCATCGGCTAAAAGCTAATCAGGTAAGGATAACGCGGTTCCTTGTATGCTATGAATTGCTTCGCTTAGCATATATGTCATTGATCGTGTTGTGGTATTGTGAATGTTGCATGGTTGATATGAGACGTCGGTGGTTGTTGTGCCGATGTCCTTCCTAGCTCAAAATAGTATTGAGGACTTGTGATTAATTTTCTCTCTGGTCCACTTTGTGGGTGATGTTGGTGTGAGTTTCAGTTGTAGTGTTGAACACCGGTCTGTTTCAACCAAAAATTCTGGTTTGAGTGATTGATTGACCAAGGATGTAGGTGAACTCATTTCCCTTAGTCCGTTCAAATAACTTATAGTTTGGCGATAGCATGGTTGAGGACAAACACTCTTTGTGAGCTCCCTTCTTGTGTTTAGCGTCTCTTTTAATTACCTGAGATTGAGATAAACATCCGGGACACGGGACATTACATGAAAGAAGGGCCTGTGAAATATGATCACCGGCAAAAAGGACGTATGGCGCACAAGTCGAGTCTATCATGTTTGGTCGGGGCCAGTCAGCCAGGTCTGAGTCTGCATTGCATTTGATTTTATTTTGATGTTAACGATTTAATGGATTGAATTTCTTTGATATTTAATTTGGATGTACTGATTTAATGTTCATGTGCATAGTCTATCAGTTGGTCACAGTTCATAAGAATGTGGAGATAATGTTGTTATGTTGGGCCTTAAAGCCGCTCAGTCTAGAAAAAAAAAATACTGCTCGGTCATTAGGTTGATGTGACGTTATTTATTGAACTCTTGTTTATTGATATCATTGGGTTGGTTATTATTTTTTCCAAGGCTGTCGCATCATCTATGCACGTCAATCCTCATGTTATATTTATTGGACGATTTGTGCTCACTCCTTATCTGTATTGTTTCAGGTGGTAAGGTCGAACTGGGTGAGACATTGGGTAAATGGAAGGAGAAGTCGGCATGAATTATACAGGAGACGTAAGACGGTGTCGACCGTATTTTGGGATCTAGATGTTCTATATTAAAACTTTTAGTGTGTTTATGCTGAACGTTATAGTGAAAACTTTTGTAAAGATGCCCCTTTTGAAGCTTTATGTATATAAGGTTATATATCTAGAGTTGCTCTGTAGTCCAACAGGGATTATGTTGTATTTATGATCGACAACTCAGCTCCAATAATGTCACTTGGGCTGAAGAATGTCACAAGGTGGTATCAGAGCATAGACGCATGATTCTGTAGACTATGAGTAGAATGTTATGTATTTACGGGGGAATTATGGCTGGAGTTGGGGGATGGTTAGAGGACCACGAATTGAACGGGTTCAATCAGGAACCCCTATTCGAGGAAGACCTTGAGGAGGATCCTAAAGAGGACCCCAAGGAGGACCCTAGTGATGTGGAGGAGGAGGAGCTAGAGGAAATGGATCTGCAAGGGCCAAAAGAGGAAGAGGAGGAGGAAATCGGACCAGCAATTTCATAAGGGTTTGCAAGAACTAGTACGGGACCACGTCGGGCACATAATGTTGAGGGTTTTTGGAAACAAAGATACATTGAGGTGGCGAGAGAGAGAGAGAGAGCAACTTGTGTACCAGTTAGAAGAGTTGAAGCTGAAGGAGGGCCAAGAGGTGGAGAGGGTAGAAAAGCACAGCCAGGAGGATATGGAGCGGATGCCTGGAAAGGTTAATCAGGTAATTGATGCGGGGGAGAAGGTTATTCAGAAAATGCATGATTGAATTCAGGAGAATCATCCTGGGAGGGTGATGTCGAAGGATAGTAGGGAGATGCTCCTCGACGATGGTTACTGGTATATCGTGATTTATCGCGAGCGAAATAGGCTCTATTTTGCTTGAGGAGAGAATAAGGAGTCTTAATGCATATATGTATAAAGTTGACTACTGTTTGTAAATGTTGTTTGTATTAATATTATGTGTTGTGTAAATAAAATGTTGAATTTAAAATGTTAATTTTTTTAATGGCAGAATGGCTTGTCAGTTACGAAACCGGGTAATACCTCTGGTGAAGGAACCTCCTAATCTGGGAGAACCACGTACGAAAGCGTCTTCGGGAAGTGCTGAAGGCGAGAGTTTGGGTCATCTAGAGGGTGAAATTGTGAACAATAATAGAGAGGATTTAAGGGCGAAGTTCGTGGGACTATAGCAGGAAATCATGGAAACTCCCACGCACAGCTAGCAGTTGTGGATGCACCTGTTCCTGTGGAAGGAAAAAAAGGAGTGCAAAATTGGAGATTTTCAAGAAGTCCGCCCTAGTGAGTTTTACGGGGGCAATGACCCAATCTGAGCAGTAGCTTGGATTCGAGAAATGGAGAGGGCTTTTGAGATAACGGGGTGTTAAAGGCATCAAAAGGTAGTTTTTGTAACCCATATTTAAAAGAAGCAACTAAGTACTGTTGGGATGTGCAAAAACATGTTGAGGAAGGAAGGAAGCTTAACCGACCTTATATTATCTGGAAGCAGTTTAAACGGGTATTTAACAAGAAGTATTTTCCCATAACTGTGCAAAATAAGTTAGAGATAGATTTTTTGAACTTTAAACAGAAAGATAAGACGGTGGGGGAATATATACATGAATTTGATGAACTAGCTCGTTTTGCCACCCACCAGGTGGTTACGGAGGACAGGAAGGTTAGAATATTTAAAGAAAGACAGAGACAAACCTTGAAAAGTATTGTCAAAAGTTTCCAATTAAATACCTTTACTGAAGTTGCAGAGAAGACTCTTCTAATAGAAGCATAAAACAAAGAAGCATGGGAGGAAAGGAAGGAGCAAGGGAGGAAGAGGAGTAACAACCAACAACGGGTAAAGGATAGTGGAAATAAATTTAAAAATAAAGTGGAGGAAAGGACATTCGGGCAAAGTTCAGGCCAAATGGCGAATAAGGAGTGTAGGTGGTGTGGATTGAAACATGAAGGTACAAATTGTATAAGGGCGACGGGAGTGTGTTTCAAATGTGGCCAGCAAGGCCACAAGGCAAATGATTGCAAGCTAAACTAGAGGGTTTGCTTCCAGTGCCAGCAACCAGGCCATAACGCGAAAGAGTGCTCCCAAAGAAAGATGATGGTTCTAGAAGGAAGGCCTGGAACAACAAGCCGGGCCAATGCTATAAACCTGAAGGTGACCCTAAAATTAGAATACGTGGTGACATGTACTTTTCTTGTATGTTCGCATTAGGCTATGATATTATTTGATTCGGGTGCTGCCCACTCCTTTGTTTCTTTAGCTTTTGCTGATAAGTTAACTATACCTTGGCAATCGTTGAGTATGGTGCTAGCGGTGAATATATCTAGTTGACATTCCCTTTATACCTAGTGGCGTATGTCGCTAACGTGGATTGCCGACGTAAGAAAATGCAGTTGCCGACACCAGGAAAACTTTAAATGGTTATACAGCGAGATCGATTAGTCCGACCTCCTTATTTAGTGTCAGCGATAGAAGCTCGCAATTGTATCTGGAAGGGATGTCGAGGTTATCTAGCATATGTATATGATACCCGTGTCGGTGAACCGCAGTTGGACCAGATTCCAATAGTGAATGAATTTTTGGATGTTTTTCCAGCACACCTTCCAAGTTTACTGTCGGACGGAAAGATTGAGTTTATCTTATATCAAAAGCCCCTAATAGGTTAGCAACATCAGAGATGGTTGAGTTGAGGACACAACTGGAAGAATTGTTAGATCTGGGTTTAATTAGTCCTAGCGTGTCACCTTTGGGAGCCCCGTTATTATTTGTAAGGAAAAAAGATGGAATGATGAGGCTTTGTATCGACTATCGCGAGTTAAATAAGGTAACCGCTAGGAATAAATATCCCTTACCTTGCATCGATGACCTTTTTGATCAATTAAAGGATGCAAAATATTTTTCAAAATTTGATTTTAGGTCTGGATACCATCAATTGAAAATAATGGAGTATGATGTAGCAAAAAATGCTCTCAGAACCAGATATGGGCATTTTGAGTTTCTGGTATTGCCATTTGGACTAACTAATGCCCCTACAGTGTTCATGGACTTGATGAACATAATTTTTTGGAGATATTTAGTTTATTGTATCATCGTGTTCACTGACGACACATTGGTATATTCGAAAAGTAAGGAAGAGCATGCTCAATATTTGAGGCAAATATTGTAAATTCTCTGAGAACATAAATTGTATGCCAAACTCAAAAAGTGTGCTATGGCTGGAGAAAGTATAGTTTTTGGGACATATAGTGTCAAGTGAGGGCATACCGGTAGACCCAGGAAAGGTGGAAACGTTTCTAAATTGGGAACGTCCGACTTTGGTGTTTGAAATTCAGAGTTTCCTAGGATTAGCTGGATACTGTTGGATCAAGCGCTTACCATTCGGCCAAAAGCTATAGCTGTTAGCAAGGGTGCAACTTTATTTCCTTAAAGTTTCTCAGAACCGCATCTAGCATAAGGGGCTACACCCATCCCATAATAGGTGCCATGACAGGGATGTTAAGCCCATCGAATCCTAAGGAAGACGCTGACCAATTTTAAGGCTAATAATCTCCCCCCCCCCCAGTGTCAACCGAGGGATTCGAACCCATGACCTTGCTCTGATACCACTTGTTGGATCAAGCGCTTACCACTCGGCCAAAAGCTATAGCTGTTAGCAAGGGTGCAACTTTATTTCCTTAAAGTTTCTCAGAACCGCATCTAGCATAAGGGGTTGCACCCATCCCATAATAGGTGTCATGGGCAGGGATGTTAAGCCCATCGAATCCTAAGGAAGACGCTGACCAATTTTAAGGCTAACAGATACTATCGGAGATTTATCAAGGACTTCTCTAAAATAGCGTCCCGATTGACGAATCTAACAAAAAAGAATGTGAAGTTTACCTGGACAGAGAAGTGTGAAAACAAATTTCCAATAACGGAAAAGAAGGTTGGTGACAGTGCCTAATCTTACATTACCATCAGGATTAGAAGGATATGTCATTTATTATGGTGCATCTCGGGAAGGATTACGTTGTGTACTTATGCAACGTGGCAAAGTAATTGCATATGCCTCCAGACGGTTGAGAAACCATGAGAAGAACTACCCGACACATAATTTGGAGTTGGCAGCAGTGGTGTTTACTCTAAAAATATGGAGATGTTACTTGTATGGGGTAACATGTGAGATATATACAGACCAGAAGAGTTTAAAGTATATCTTTACTCAAAAGGAACTGAATATGAGACAAAGGAGATGGGGGGAACTCCTTAAGGACTACGATTGTACTATAAAATATCACTCGGGAAAAACTAATGTGGTGGTAGATGCGCTGAGCAGGAAGCGAATAGGAAACCTAACTACGATGATTACCACACAAAAGGCTATCATCGAAGATTAGGACAAAATTAAAATTGAAGTTCGAGTTAGGGGAGAAAAAGTTAGTAACCTATTTCAGCTAGAAGTCAGATTGACACTCTTCGATCGGATTAAGGAAGCTCAGGGTCAAGATGAAAGAATACATGAAATTCAGAAAGGTTTTGAAAGGAATAAGAAAGAGAAATTTGATTATGATAAGGAGGGCGTTTACAAGTATGAGGGTTAGGTATATGTGCCACTTAGCGGCGAGTTGAGAAAAAAGATTATGATAGACACACATAACTCTAACTACTCGATCCACCATGGGGAAACAAAAATGTATCGTGATCTACGACAAAATTTTTGGTGGCCTGGTATGAAAAGAGATATATCAGGGTTTGTATCCCTGTGTTTGACCTGCCAACAGGTGAAAGTGGATCATAAGAAGATTGCCATATAATTACATCTATTCTGTGTACCTGAGTGGAAATGGAAACACATTACAATGGATTTTGTGTCAAGATTACCACGAATAGCTAGTAAATACACGTCTATCTGGGTCGTGGTGGATAGGTTGACCCAGACAGCTCAGTTTGTTCCTATATGAAAAAGGGTATTCTACTGAATCTCTTGCTTGCATTTATATCAAGGAAGTGGTTAGTCATTATAGAGTGTCACTAACCATTGTGTCCGACAGAGATGCAAGGTTCACCTTGAGATTTTGGAACAGTTTCCAAGAAGAAATGGGAACGAAGTTCACCATGAGCACGGCCTTTCATCCTCAGACGGATGGCCAATCTGAACGTACTATACAAATATTAGAAGATATGTTGAGAACGTGTATTATTCATTTTGGCGGAGCGTGGGATGAACATTTGTCTTTAATTGAATTTTCTTAGTACAATAGTTATCAAGCGAGCATTGCAATGGCTCCCTATCAAGCATTATATGGCCGAAGATGTTGCACGCCTATTTGTTGGGATGTGGTGGGGGAAAAAAGGCTGTCACGCATGGACCTGTGCAAGGAAACAAAGGACAAATTGAAGGTGGTTTGCGAAAGAATTCGTACTGCAAAGTTGACAGAAAAGCTATGGATAAAAGGCATAAAATACTAGAGTTTGAAGTGGGAGATTTAGTGTTTTTAAAGGTGTCACCTGGAAAAGGATCATTCGATTCGGGAAACAGGGAAAGTTAAGTCCGAGGTTTATCAGGCCGTTTGAAAATTCTGTCTAGATTTGAAATAGTGGTGTATCAGCTCGATCTACCGCCAGAATTGAGCCAATTACATAACTTGTTTCACATTTCAATGCTCAGGAAGTACGTTCCTGATCCTACCCACATGATCCAATTGGAACCGGTGGAAATTCAAGACAATCTTTCATATCAGGAGGTACCAATAGAAGTGGTTGATAGAAAAGAACATGTTTTACGTTCTATGGTAATATCAGTAGTCAAAGTCATCCGAAGAAATCACGCAGTAGAGGAAGCCACTTGGGAACCTGAGGCATTAATGCTGCAGAGATATCCGCATCTGTTCGCAGAGTGAGATTTGTCCCTATTTCGAGGATGAAATTTATTTAGGGGGAGGATGTGATACCCTGAAAATACCTTAAATTAATCTAACGGTGAACTAGGTTAATTGAGGGGGTTATTTTTGTTAGTAGCACTATTTTAATGATAATTAAGTATTAGGAAGTTAAATGAGGGGTTAGTTTGGCCTTTAGGCCACAAAATAATTTTACAAAAATAATGGGGTCAAAATGCAATTATGAAAAGTTGGGGGAAATTTTGGAAATTTTGATGAGTGGCATGAAAGGTGTCATGAGGGAGGAAAGATTTAAGGGATCTTGGCCACATCCTACTTAAAAAGGTGACTAAGCTTTTGTTAAAGAAATATATAATAATGTGAACTTAAACAAAAGAGGAAAGGAAAAAAAAAAGAAGAGGGAAGAATACAGGGCCTCGGCAGAAAGGAAGAAAACGGGGGAAGAGAAGAGCAACAAAAAAAGGAGGGAAAGAAGGAAGAAGAAGGAGAGAGAAGGAAATCAAACTCAAAAGAGAAGAAGGGTAATCTCTTCCTCTCGACGAATTTCTTAATTGATGTAATTTATGTGTGTAATTGTGGGTGGGGTGGCTTGATGTGTGTGCATGAGTGTGGGCAGGGTGTGCGGGAATGGTGAAGGGGGAAAGGGGAAGGGTGAAGCAGCCATGAAGGCTGCTGGGTGCGGGGTGAGTGGGCTGGTGCCCTATGTGTGCGTGAAGGGGGGAAGGGGAAAGGGCGAGGGAGAGAGAGCAGCAGTAGGTGCTGCTGCCGTGTTTGTGCAGGGTGCGTGAATGGTGAAGGGAAGGGGAGGGCGAAGGCAGCAAGAAGGGGGTGTGTGTGAATGTCGGTGGAGTGGAATTTCATGGGTGTAATGGGGTGTGTAGGTGAAATTAAAGGGGGGTGGGAAGAGAAAAAGGAAGTGCAGGTGTGTATAACAGTGCCTAATGCATTTCTGGCAACATTGTTTTTTGTGCCATTGGTGGCTCCATTGAGCCTAACGTGGATTTCTTGTATTAGGCATGCTTTCCTTTTTTATTAAAGGATCCCACTAAGCATGCCAATGTTTGCACTAGATGACAAACTTTAATTAATGTGAATCCTTTTCTGCCTTTGGTCTAAGAACTTCTATAAATGAAAAATTTTAATGAAGTAAAATTGATAAAAATAGAAACTTAGCATATTTTAGCAATCAAAGTTACAGACTGCCTGCCCAAGACAGATGGTAGCTTATACCAATGATTTGATTCACGTAATGAAACAGGGACCTCTATCGATAAGAGGCAAAAGCAAAGCATTCATAGGATATTTAAGAAAGAAAGAAAAAGATAAAAGACTTGAATTCAAGTCATTTGTTGAGTTTTCCGTCATGCAAACCCCACGCTCTGCGAAAACCTAAGCCGTCATAAATCGTCTTCCATCATTATCTCATTAATGGCGTATTACCCTCTAACTGTCATTTCTTTAATTAGCATTACCTTTTCGTCTTTTTATGTACATGAGTCCATAATTCATTGGCCATAGCTAAGCTAGATTTTACATGTCAATGTGATCTATATAAACTTTGTCTACAACTTGATTGTTTTAACCAACACCACAATGCCTACTCCTAGAATTTTTTTCATGCTATAACACGATTATGAAGCCTCATAAACTTTATTAGTGTATCCCTCCGGCATGGAGAAATTTTGTGTGGTCTTGGACCATTATGGATTAACTTGATGATGAGCAATCGTATAAAGAAAAATGAATAGAGAAAATAAAAGCAGAACACAAGATTTATAAAATTTACCGAATGCAGCTACGCCTGAGAAACATAACCGGTTTGTGACTCCATTATTTAACAATACTTCACAATGTAAAACCATAACTCTCAATGTGTTATCGTTCTCACTCTCTCTCATATATCTTTCTCGATCGAAAGTACAATAAGTGTAAGATAAAGCTTTAAATAAGTGTCACTGGTTGGACAACTTATCGTGGTCAATTTGTATCTTATAACTTACAAAAGGAAAATACTTAGTGTGCCACAGAAGTACCTAAGTTTGAAAAAATGATCCAAATCAGTCTTTCGGCTAATGAATTACAAATGTCGTTAAAAAGTCTAAGGGATATGACTTTCACTATAAAAAAAAAAGGGCATAAAGCGTGTCATGTCACCACGTGGACCGTCCTTTTTTACAGTCTCTCTCTCTCTCTCTCTCCTTTAATTCACACACAAAACCCTCACACACAGAGTCATGCACGTATGCCGCTAGATGGAACATGTTGCAGGAGGCCATATGCTGGCGCTGTTCAGATATCATCGTCCTTCTTGTGCAGTGCCACCACACTGCCACCTGCTCCAAGTGGCATCGGCGCCTCCCTCACCTCACCTCTGCACTTCGCCGCGCAAAGGACTTCTACATGGAGATATCCTTCCACTTTGAGAGTTTGATTGTGCCGTTCGTCAAGAAAATCGCTCCCTCTGACACCTAGAAAATTTGGAAGCACTACGGAAATATACCCGCATACACTTCACTTGTCGGCTACGATGAACTCAAAATCCGGCTCATTAGTTAAATCTTTCTCTTCCTCGATGACGGTAACCGAGATTCTAACATGCTGTCTACTTCCTTGTTGGTACTCAATCACGAAGATAAGAAAATCTTTTATGCTTTTTTAGAACGCCGAAGCAGCGTTGAGTGATTCCAATATGTTTGATCACAAAAGATCGTCGCTGGCGACAGATCGAGGAATTATGCTAGGGTAGACCCGAGTTTACGCGCATCACCTGAGCACCATTGGTCACACGGTTGCCGCTGGGGGAGTTTTAGATGCCCTTTATAAGTGGAAGGTAAAGTTGCTGACGGTGCCCATGCCTAACGTGCCGCCGATATCGTCGAGTATTCGATCCGGGCAAGGCTTCTAAGAAGTTTCCAGTGTGCCAATATATATTTATATATATATATATATATAAAATAAATTAAAAGTTTCTCCTGCTACTCAGCCGAGAGCCTTAAGCAATGTACAAGGACGTGCTGTAGGAGTAACCCATTACATTTTGGGTGGAATTGCCACAACATGGGCATTCTTCTTAGCAAGAATTATTGCAGTAGGATAATGGGTAGGAGGATTGGCTGGATCAATTATTCAATCAAATGATATTGAGCATCTTTCCCATCTCTTCTCTAGAAACGAGTGGGCTATTTCTTTGCAAAGTTGTGCTCAATTTCATATGTGGCAATTCTGCCCAGATCTCTTCGTTAGTTGGGGGAAGAATCGACGGGGATTCAACTTCCCCTGGGGGTAGGGTACTACGAAGAAAGTATCTACTATACGGAATTTTTGAATGAAGCTAAAGTCCTCCTCAAGCAAGCTCTTTTCTTTGGGCATGTGGATAGCGCAAAGGAACTTCAAGAACTTGTAGCTCGGTAGTCCACCGGGTGAGTTTTGTTTGGAGGTAGTGGGGTTCATTTTGACTATGGAGGAGGGGTAAGAAGGGGTGGGGCCGCTTGATGATCATGTCGGGTGTGGGGTTTTGGAAGACGAGAGGGGGTTGGCGGGGGTAGGACTGCATAAGTTAGCTATAACTAGTGTTTGTGTGTGGGTTGTGTGTGTCTGTGTGACTGCGTATGTGACTCTGTGTCTGTGAATTAAAGGAGAGAGAGAAGATAAAGAAAGTAAGGAAAAAGAAAGAGAGAGAAAAAGAAGAGTATGACTGTCTTTTTTCATAATGACAGTCCTACCCCTTGGACTTTTTAACGGCAACCATGGCCCGTTAGCGGAAGGATTGATTTAGATCATTTTTTCAAATATAAGTACTTCTTTGTCACATCTTCAAAGTTGGATATTAAAGCTGTACTGGGGATAAAGTTCAGAGTACAGTTATGTAATTAGTCCAAATGCTTAAAATAAGTGTTGTTGGTACCTTTTTGAGCTATAAGTTGGGTACAACACTTTCAAAGTTAAAATAAGCTGCAACCTACACGTACCTCCAAAGACATTTTTTCAGCTTATGCCTTTTAAATTTTCGGTGTACACTTCATATTACACCTGTCATGTGTTACGTGTTGCTGCTTTTTCTTCTTTTCTCAATTCATTTCAGCTTTTTCAACTCACTTGATGTAGGATTTAGATCATTCAATTTGAAATCAACTCGAAATTAAATTCTCATTCATTTTAGATACATGGAGATTACATTTAGATAATTTTCACGTTATCAGAATCTATGAACAAAGCATATATAATACCAATAAGTAAAATCTTGTTAGGTATTTTTTTGCCATTTCGACTTTGAGAAATTTGATTATATAAGTTATAGCAAATGCTACGTGCCAACTCATGTATTAAACTGCTTATACTTATTTATTCGATAAGTTGCTCTTAGAAAAAAAATTCCTCTTAGAAAAATGTTTTAGTTGCATTTTTTGTTAGAAACCTGACGCGACACTTTCTCTTTTTTTTTTTTGTGTGCATTTACAACCCCTACCAAGTCCAGAATTTAAGGATCCGTACGTTTACCATATTCGTTTTCTGCTTTCATTTTCATGATTTTCGTATTCAGTTAGAAAATACGCTCATGTACTTTTATTATTTTTACCAAAAAAAATAGTTACTTTTTTTTACATTGGGTTAAGTTTGGGTAAATTTTTATCTCTATTTGAGTAATATTACTCAAAGGGAAAATAGAAAATAGTAAAAGTTCACAATTTTTTTATCATCGTTACAAAAAAAAAAACGAATATGATAAACGTGCGGCCCTAAAGTTCCGTTGGGTTAAGTCTAAATTGGCCCATTTGTTTGTTAGGTTGGGCCACCCACTAATTCTTAGGGAAACACAGGCCCCATGATAAATGCTAGGACAGGCCCAGCCGGTTCCCTTCGGCCTTTTGCAGGCTGGATCGAGCATTAGACCAAACTCTCGAACATGAAGGTCCAGCTCAAGTCTCCTTTGGCCCTAAATGTAGTGCAGGGGCTTGCCCAAGATTATTTTATTTCTTCATTTTTGTACTTTTAAGCCCCTTAAACAATCATAAAGCTTTTCGGATTTTTCAGGCTCTACTCTGACGCCGCTTGTAAACAATCATGCAATGTTACCTACCTTTTTCTTATCTTACAAAGATATTATCCATGCAAAAAGGTAAAAAGAAAACCATGAAAAACTTTTATATAATAGTAGTGTGTACACATGATTCAGGTTGAGTTTCCCTTTCCTTAAATTTCGAATATAGTTGTTTTCGTTTATCAAAATATAAAAGGCGGTCAAAGAAATAAACTAATTTTATGGGTTTTGTACGAGCCTTGGGCGGGAACAAGGTGGACCTTGTATCAGGCTGGGGTGCGACGGACTTACGATGATCTAGCCCTAGCCCAAGCCCAAACCTTTGCCCGGGCTGCAATGTTCAAGTTATGGGTCAGGACGGGCTGAACTTTTTTCAGGCTGAGCTAGGCTGGCCCGTGGGCTGCCCGGACATAGAGGATAGCAGCCCCTCACTTGCTAATAATGCTCAACAAAAAAATCGAAATGAGAGAGATCAGAAAAAAGAAAGAATTTACACTTTGCGCATGTCACGAATCTGATTTTTGTTGGGAAATATAAGCATTTGTTTTTTTTTTCTTTTTGGAGGTTAAAAAAGTGTATATAGCGCTACTACAGACTTGTCTTCATAGTGTAGTTAAAAGTAACATACGTGCAGTGGTTTTCGAGATTTATGCTACAGAAATTAAGTAAATGCCTTTAACTCTCCAAATTAACATGATGAACAAGTAGACATCCATTTACTCAAAGAATCGCGATGCTAAAAATCCCATAGAACCTGTACTTTATGGTGGATAAGGAGTTGGATCATCTGCCCTGGCTAAAAGCATTTGGGAGCTATGTAAACTTTGTCAACAACTTGATTCTTTTAACCAACACCACAATGCTTAGTCCTAGGAATCTTTCATGACATAACACGATTATAAAGCCTCGTACACGATCAATCAATGTGTACCTTCGCAGATGGATATTATGTTGTGCGGTCTTGGACCGTTAAGACTTAACTCAGCAACGAGCAATGGTATGAAGAAAATATGAATAGAGAAAACCAACGTACAAGACAAGAGTTACGAAATTTATCAAATATGTCTACATCCCAGGAAGATAACCGGTTTGCGACTACATTATTTAGCAGAACTTTACAATACAATACCGGAACTCATACTATTTTGTCATTCTCAATGTATCTCTCTCGACTGAAAGTGTAATTTATACAAGATAAAGCTTGAAATGAATGTCACAGCCTGATCGGCTTATATCTTATAACTTAAGGAAAAGTATAAAATTAGTGTTTGTTGGTAGCTTTTTGAGTCATTAGATATAAGCTGGGTACAGTATATCCTCTCAAAGTAACAATGGGCTACAATCCATACTTACCTTTGGAGACACTTTTCAGCTTATGAACATTAAATTTTCATAATACCCTTCATTGATTACACTTGCCATGTGTTACGCGTTTATGCTTTCTTCTTTTTCTCCATTCATTTTAGTTTTTTCAACTCTCCAAATGTCGAATTTAGATATGTCAATATGTGATGCACTCAAAATTAATTTTTCTTTCATTTAAGATACATGAAGAATCTATGTAGGATTTTTGCGTTACAATAGTCAAAGAACAAGGTATATAATACCTGTATGTAAAAACTTTTTAAATATTTTTGTCATTTTAACTTTAAAAAATCTGATATGAACCAACATATTTACTAAGCTACTTAAACTTGTTTATTTGATAAGAGTATGTTTGAACTTAGCCTATTCAAGTCGTTGCACACTTGTACCTACCAATAATTTGCATTGAAGGTTTGATATCCGTGGTGTTCCATAGACCAATATCTTTAAATAAATAGAGGATGAATGCCCAATGTGCCTCAACAATAACTTTTTCCCCTCCAATATGATCACTATATTGACCTGGTGGCCTCTACCAGTTGGGCGTCAACTGTTTTCTCTTTCTTTTGTCTTGGTGGTTGTGGGGGTAAGTCGTGGTAATGTGGTTGGGCTTTCTTCTTGATGCCCCACTTGCAGAACCTTTTTGTTTTGTGGCTGTTGCTGCACTTTGTCACTTTCTTGAGATAACATCTTAGGTCCCGTTTGACAAAAAAAAATTTCCTTTTTTTTCAGTTTAAAAAACTGAAAAAAAAAGAGCGTTTGGTAACCATTTTTTTTTCAATTTAAAAAATCAGTTTTTAAACTGCAGAGTAAAAAAAAAACTCCAAAAACTGGTTTTTTTTTTTCACTTTTGGTTTTTTTTTTTCGACCACCACCACCACCCTCCCACCGCCGGCAGCCACCTCAGGCGACCACCGCCGAAGACTGCCAGCCGCCGGCAGCCACCTCCGGCCGCCGGCGACCACCGGCAGCCACCTCCGGCCGCCGGCAGCCACCGCCGGAGACTGCCAACAGCCACCTCCGGCCGCCGGCGACCACCGCCGGAGACTGCCGGCAGCCACCTCCGGCCGCCGGCGACCACCGCCGGAGACGGCCGGCAGCTACCTCCGGCCGCCGGCCACCACCGCCGGTGACTGCCGGCAGCCACCTCCGGCCGTCGGCCACCACCACCACCACCGTCGACCACCGCTACGCCCCACCACCGCCACCGCAAACCACCAAAAAAAAAAGTCAAAATAAAAAGGGTTACCAAACACAAAAAAAAAAAACCTCAAAAAAAAAAGGGTTATCAAACACCCACTTGTTTTTATAAAAAAAAAAATTTAAGCTGCTCTTTAAAAAACTGCTCTTTAAAAACTGAAAACCAAAAAAAAAATTTTGTCAAACGAAGCCTTAGTTTATGCTTTTCTTGGGGTTCCTTTCCATCCTCAAGTCAGATATTCTAAAGGGGATGCCTTTTCTTTATTCTTTTTCTGGGGACTAAGAACACCGCGGTTCAAAGCTAGAAGCAAATGTTGTCTAAATTGTTAATTTGATGTTGCTATATTGTGCAGTGCTGATGTGATACAAGAGACAAATATTTCTCCACGAGAGATGAGACATCCAAATATATTAGATGACCATGACCACAAACATTTGATTCTGCTCTAATTTTTAATAGTTGTGGTAAATTCCTAATCTACCCTAATTTTCAACAACTTTTTTTGATGGGTGCTGAAAATTGCAACATACCCATATCACCCTTAAATTACTTCAGAAAATAAAAAATAAATAAACATAATAATAATCACCTGAAAAAGTTCATTGAACGGGACTAGCGGACTTCACACACCGAAGAGGGAAAGACTTGTCGGAGATTGGCTCCAAATTTCATCACCTTTTATGGCTTTATGTTTCTCCATCCATCTGGAATTGAGTTTTGCTGATGAATTGAAGATAAATAATTCTCTAGAATACAACAAAGTTTTGGTGAGAATCCACATACAGCAAGTTTGAAGATTTCTCTCAAAACTCTATTTGAAGCAACGCAAGTCTTAGCTACAGAAATTCTTACAAGAAGATTAAGGGTGGAAATTCAAGTGTTCTGAAAAAACGGAATCACTCTGCGTTTTAAAACCCTGAAAGAGTGTCTTTAAATAAAGAGTTAATTACGCCATTGACCATTGAACTATTAGGCATATTTCATTTTGACCACTGGACATCAAATAGTGTCAAGGTGACCATTGATTTTTAAATTTAGTCCAAATTAGTCCATCTGTTAGGTTCCGTCAAGAACAAATCCGTTAAGTTTGAAATTTGAAGGGTAAATTTGTCACTCTACCTGTCCTTCATTTGTTTATAGACACACATCGTTTCCTCTCTCTCTGTCCTTCCCTCTTCTTTGATTTTCAGAGAACATGGTTATCCCTCACTAAAGTTCTCATCCACCTCCTTCCAGTCCTGCTCCTTCTCCTTCAAGTTCTCCTCACTCGGCCTTGCATTCCCAAACGGGTTCGACCCCTTCGGCTTCACTGCCGCTGCTGTCTCGCTCAGCTGATCTACCGCCATACTACGTGGCTGCAAATTCAGCCTCGGTCTCCCACCCCCACTTTCACTCCCCTCTTCCCTCTTCTAGTTATCTAAGTCCCCACCTCCCCCAACGCCGCCTCGCCTCTCCCTCAGACTATCGAAAGCGCCACCGGTACCAGTAATTTCCTTCTTCCCCCATCTATCTTCCAAATCTGCACCACCGCCACCGCCGTTAGACTCAAAACCCCATCTTCTCTCTCTGTGAGTATCAAACCCCCCGCCGTTAGAACCGAATCTCCGTGCCCCAGTCGACGGAACAAAGCTCTTGTTGGACACCCAACTGTCCGATTCGTCAGCCCTAGACTGCGAATCAAAAAGCCCTCCTCTCTCCTCCCTCTATCTCTCTAGTCAAATCCACCGCCAAACGTTGTAGATTTCTTCGCAGCGCCCTAGTCATCAATCTCGTCAGCGCTAGAAGGACCCGAGTCCCGACTCAGCCTCCGCGACTCGTCGGAAGCTCTAGAGCTGCCCCACCTCGAGTTGGATGACTCATCGTCGCCATTCGAGTACCGGCCGCCGTTCATGTTGCCTCCGCCGTACGATCTAAAGGAGGTGGATGAGAACATGGGAAGATAATAGGCAAATTGACGTGGTTACCCCTCACTAAAGGGAGTTAACAGGACGCCGGTAGGCTCTATTAAACGGAATGACCTTATTTGGACAAAATTTTAAAAACAGTGGTCACTTTGACACAATTTGATGTACAATGGTCAAAATGAAATATGCCTAATAGTTCAATGGTCAATGGCGTAATTAACTCTTAAATAAAAACATATTGTTGGAAAATCAGTTGCAATAGTTGTATATAACTTTCATAATTATTTTGAAATGAATTACAAATTAAAATAAAATAATAGTCATGCCTTTTCAGTAAAACATATATGTTTCAAAATTGATATATTTTCGAATAGAAAATGAATAATCACATTTTTTTGCTCAAAAAGAAAATACCGAGTGTTGAGTGTGTCAAAACGCGTCTAAAACTTGTACGCTTGCATGCAGATAGCATGTGAACCAGTACACTCTAACCTTATTAAGTACATTATAAAAAGCATCTTCTAGTTATAAACTCTTTCTAAAATTGTGTTTTATCTGAATCTCGTACACAGGTCCTAAAAAAGCCTCTAAGCGTACACAAACTTACAAACAAAAAAAGTACTCCCACGTCTTACATAATTTGATCAATTTTTTTTCACGTAAAGTAAGGATTTTAAGTGATATATTGTGTGTTTCTCATTCTACCCTTTAGAGAGGGGATGAGAAGAATAAAAAGTGTAAAAAGGGTAAATATATAAAAGTAATTATAGAATCTTTCTTAATTTAGAAATAATTAAATATTATAAGATGATTCAAAAAAATTAATTAAATTATGTGGGACAGAGTAAAAAATTAATAATACAAAATGACTCTTTATTATAATCTTCCCGCACTTTCTCCCGTAGAAAGAGTAAAAGATAATGATACAAAATGACTCTTTATTATAATCTTCCCGCACTTTCTCCCTGTAGAAAGGGTCTTCACAATTCGGCTGCTCGGTCAACACTAGCTATTTCAGACCCTTGAATGGATGATACCAAGTCTAATTCATGGCCAGCTGTTCTTTGTTCTTTGGTTGCTTATGTTAATACAAGTACTTAAATATAATTAGCTAGCTGTCACATGTATGTATGTTTGTACTTATCTAACCGGACTACGCGTAGGTTAAGCACGTTGACGCCAACTTAATTCGACGCGAGAACCGTCTTTTGAAGTCCGACGTGCACATGAAACGTAACTTTTTTACCTTGCTTATGAAAATGTAGACGCCACTCTTAACAATCTGTGATATTTTCTGTTTTACATAATTTGATTAACCCTTTTTTTAGACTGTTCTAAAAAAATTATTTTATTTTTAAATTAAAAAAGATTATGTATATATTTTTATATAATTATCCTTTTTACACTATTTCTCTCTCCACATTTAAATCTACATCAACTCATCTTCTCTTTCTTGATCCACTTTCTCACACTTATTTATTTATTTCTCTCTCTATATTTAACACTCGACTAACTCATTTTCTTTATCCCCGACTCACTTTCTTCTCATCCTCTGTCTAAAAGGTAGAATGAGAAACACACAATATAGCACTTAAATCCTTAATCTGCATGCAAAAAAAATTGATCAAATAATGCGGGACGCAAAGAATATAACACAAGAACCAGCTTTGGGTGCCAAATATGTAACCGAACGAAATCTAACCTGACCGGCACCCATTCATGGTCTTCCTAGAACAACCGGGTTCGGACAAGTAGGTGACTTGGCAAACCCAATACATATCAATACTATTGGGACTATAATTTTGCATGGTGAATATATGCAGTATTTGAAGTTAGAAAATGACAATTGATAATAGTGCAAATTGAAGGGTAGTGATGGCGTGAGAAAACTAGGAAATAAATTAGTTACATGTTGTGGTGAACCGTCTCGAAAAAAATCTTCTCAAAAAGGAGATTTCTATGGAGTCGACAGCTTATTTAATTAGAAAAAAATAAGAAAAATCTATAAAATGACTCGAAGGTGTCCAAGAAGAACAATTAATCTGTCGAAACCAAGAGATGTGTCTGGGAACTAAGTTAAACAACGGAGAAGTGTTAGGCACCCACCGCGCCCTTTCGGTCTCTACTTCGTTTTTAATGGCTATTTTGGCCTTAAGAACACACAGCATGTAAGATATGACACGACTAACAATAGGTTAATTTTTAGATTTTTGGCTTGAACTCCTACATTTCGAACGTAGACTTTAGACAGAGAAATGATAAAAAGACTCTTTTTGTGATTTTTGAAATGAAATGCGAACACAGGGAAGGGAGACATCTATATGATTTTTTTTTACACTAGGAAAGCTAGTAAAAATTACCTTGCGATGTAGCTTACTTGACCACTCGGGGATATTCCCCCACGATGCAAAGAGCAAAGAGACGTTTTAAGAGTGGTTTGAATGGTTAGACTTCTCGAGAGAGATAGTATGTCACTTCACAACAACAAAAAAATGCCACACAAGCTCTAAAGAGAATAAGCTTTTGGACCGAGACCAAGACTCCTAAAAATGAAGGCTAAGACCCATTTTTATAGTGCTCAGAGTCATAGAATCTGATAAGATTGGCAATGCTAATCAGCAAGGCTAGAGATATGTCAGAACAAATGATGAAATCATAGATTGACAAAAGTCAACTAATTGGTTGGTTCACCGCATTAATTATAGACGATTTTCCTGAATTTTGGGGAATTATTTGCCCCTATTTTCGGTAACTATCTCTGGAAGCGCAAATGGGATGTATCAGACCGGCGATAAGTCATTTTCAAACAAAAAAAATGAATTGATTTGATTTCCACCTCAAGAATAAATCGTGGATTATTTTCTCAAGTCATCTAGGCAAACTACATTAATTAGAATAATCTAGACCATGGACCGGATTCGACACAAATGGAGTGCATTAATGCAATTGGATTGAACTTTGACTAGACATGAGAAAATTTGGGATATCGAGGCCCTGTCCAAGCCCAAGCCTTAGGCCCTAACTTTAGGGCAGGGCCTGAATTTTTTTTTTAAATTCTTGTTTTGTGTTGCGAAAATATTAACACACAAAATAAATTTTTTGATAGAACCTCTTCCTTTTATCCGGCTTGGGACCTGCTGCTTGTAAATATGTAGGCAAAGTTACTTATAAAGGATTCGGTTTTCAAAAAATGTGAGGAAAAATATCCATTTTTCTTAAGCGCATTGTTTACTTTAGACACACTTAATTTGTTTGAAAATAATTTATACTAAAAACTTGAGAAAAGGAAAAAAAAAGAAAATTACCTAATCATCCGGGAAGTGTTTCAACGTCTGAGTCAATGCTCTTCTCATCATCAATCGGTTTATCTTGGTCGCAGTATTTTATATCAAGATAATATTTCCAACATACACATAACTCGAGTGACTCGAGATTAAGAGGACTCCTCCTGTCATTCAACACCTTCCCACTCGCTGAAAATGCCGACTCTAAAGCAACCATAGAGGCATGCAACGGAAGTACATCCCGAAAAATTTGGGATAAAGTTTTATAATTTTTTTTATTTTGTTTCCAAAAAGTTAATATGTTCTTTCATTAATAAAGTAGAATAATAATTAGTATTGGCATACAAACCAATTTCATCAAAAGAGAAAAAATAGACGAACCTACCATACTAGAAGTACCTTCCACTGGTAATTGTCTTACTACTAGATGAATAAGGCCCTTAAGGTATGTCGCATAATACATTTCATCACTCGACGATGAAGCTCGCCGGCGCACGTCAGCGAAATTATGATATAGGTTGTACAGATCCTCAAATGTCGTGCTCACTTTCATTGTAAGTTTGATTGTGTCCTCATCCATGTAGCACATTAGTCTTGATCAGTGTTATTAATGGCATAGGTGCACCTAAGGCGCAAAAGGTCCCTGGAGCCTAGGGGCAAGACGCAGGCGCGATCCTTTTCAAAGCGAGGGAAAATATTAAAATAAATATAAATAAATAATAGTGCATGAAAATAATATAATTGCATAAAAAAATAAAACATGATATTTAACAAACTTTCAAAGACTAGAAAAAGTTTCGAATTCCATAACATGATCAACATCATAATTAACAAGCTTTCAACATTAGAAAAGTCATAAATTCACTGAAAAATAGCAAATCACTAAATTATAAGTGAACATAACACCACCATCCTCATCATCGCTTGATTGCATTAAAATAAACATGTGGCTACCTGTAAGAGAAATGAACTCATTACTGCTCGCTACCATAAAATTGCATCAAAAGAGCAACTAAGATGAACTCATTACAGCTCACTTCACTACTGCACACTCTAAATATATGAACTTTAGACAAGTAGGCACAGAGCAAGTAATAACAATACTGGGTCAATTACAAAACCAAAATCCTAACTCATAAGTGGTGAATTTGGCAAAACCAAAAATTCAACACAAAAGGTTTGTAATTACACGTATTAGTGGGTATCACCCACAACCCATAAGGAGAAGAATGCAAAGAAAACACTAACAGTCTAAGAACTTCAAGTTCCAACCATTCAAAAGATAAAGTCTTGATTCTTGAAGCAAGAGATGACCAAAACAAAAGTTCAAGGCAAACCGCAAATGGGTTTTAGAGTCATTACTAATTAGCTTCTTCTACTACTTCATTCCCAAATTCCACTTCACAATCTAACTCAAAGGTACAGTTATTTGTACATAACTGAGATTTGAACTTTGAACCATACAGCTAAGCAAATGAGTTTTGAGTGAGGGAGTACGTGAGAGAGTGAGAGATTAAGTGATTTTTCCTGTGAGTTGTAACCTGTAAGTGACGGAGGGAGAGAGAGAAAAACTAGCAGAGTCTTCAATTGGAGCAGCCCAGCAGCAGCGGAAGAGAGAAGCAGTGGTGGTGGTGCCAGCGATTGGAGCAGCTGTGACCAACGACAATCAGAAGGGCGACGGCGACGATGACTGGCAAAGGGTTGCGACTGGAAGCTGTGAGTCATGATATTTGATTTGGGGATTTTAGACTTGGCATTTTAGAGTCGAACTTAATGTTGCCAAGAAAACAACAAAGTCTGCAAAAAAAAAATATGAATAGTCCATATAAACCCACGTAGCCTATCCAACGACTAGCATTTGTGCGCCTTAATTTGCGCCTCCGGCCCCGCTACGCGCCTGGCGCCTTGGCGCCTAGGCTCACAAGGCACACACCTTATCGAACGCGCTGCGCCTAGGCCTAGGTGAGGCGCGAGTAGTGCACCTAGCGCCTAGGCGTGCTTTTATTAACACTGGTTTTAATATCTCTTGTATTGAGACTTTCACGCCATGCAACTTTAACCTATGATCCAAATAAGTGGCTATAAAAAAAATAGTAGGCAATTCTGCACAATATTTATTAAACTTAATGCACATATGTTTTACTATTTTCTAAAAGGGTCATACATATCTCCATTTCGTTAACATTGTAGCCATTTTGAGAATTTCTACTACAATGATAGGATAGGTGGGATAATACATACCAGATAATAAATTGGTAGACATGTAAAATACCTCAAAAAATTCAGATAGATGTACTCTGCCATTCTGCATGAGTTGGCAAGTCTTATGGGAACGTGGTTAGTACCAAAACATGTAAAAGTATATGATGTGTGGAGTTCCACCTATAGACGACATTTGTAAGTGGTCTCCTACGAGGCAAATTATATTGAACACACAAAGCTTTAAATTATTGTGTTCTCGGACTAGAAACTATTAATAAATGCTGATAGGCCCCTCATTTTGAGAAGAATATCTCCTGCATCAGCTAAACCATCTTCAATAATTAAATCAATTATATGACATACACATGGAACATAAAATAATTCACCAGCAAGTATAGGTTAAAAGGCTTTCCTTTAAGGCTGAAACAACAGATTTATTGTTGGAAGCATTATCAAGATTGATACTCATAATCTTGTTCTTTATTTTGAACGTAGTACATGCATTAATTATAATAGTAACAACGTTAGCTGAATCATACAAATAAGGAAAGAGTTCGAAGGTGATAATTCTCTTATTCATAGTCCAATGATAATCAATCAAATGGGCCGTCACACAAGCATAATTAACAAAAATAAAAGGAGAGTTCCAAACATTAGAAGTAAGACTAACTCTACCATCAAAATAATTAATCAATAGTGCTTTAGCAACATTATACTGTCAAAGTGCATCGGATCTAATTGTGTTTCTATGAACTTTTTTATACAAAGGTTGCACATAAGTGTTCATATATCTAGAGTGCTTAATACCATCGACAAAATTAAAAGCTTGTTCATCATGAATAATAAATTCAGCAAGACCATCTTTGGTCTCGCTGATTATAAATAAATAACTTACCATCGAAAGATAACAACAGTTGGCTAGGTTCGACATGGTCTTGTTTAGGTGCAAACAGAGGGTAATGCCTATTAAGACGTCCATTACCACTATCACTACCACACAAAAATAATTTACCACAATACTTACATTGAACTCTTCGAACGATGTCAACTATAATTGTAACGACCCGGTCCACTGCCCCACCACAGGGCATTGCCTCCCTCAAAGGGCTAGCCAAGTAGGTACTTATGAGTTCCTTGGCAAGGTCTTATAAGGGTCATCTCATACTATTCCACATCCGATGTGGGATATTACAATCTCCCCTCCTTATACCTTAGCGTCCTCGCTAAGGCTCAATCACACATAGCCCAGAATCTTCCTCTCTAGCCAATGTGGGATATACCGGGCTCACCCTTCGTTGCCCCAACCATCCTCTTGATGTGGGATATACCCGGGCTTGCCTTCGTTTCCCCAACCATCGGCAACCCGACTGGATATCCCAGCCCGAGCTTTCGAGAGTCGGCTCTGATACCATCTGAAACGACCCGGTCCACTGCCCCACCACAGGGCATTGCCTCCCTCAAGAGGGCTAGCCAAGTAGGTACTTATGAGTTCCTTGGCAAGGTCTTATAAGGGTCATCTCATACTATTCCACATCCGATGTGGGATATTACAATAATATCATCAAAATGATTCCAACAAAGGGCTTTTTTTTTTTTTTTCCTTTTGGACTTCTGGCGGACTACTGGAAGGATTGCTCGGTCCTTCACCATGATGACTGCACATCGGGTTAAAATTCTATCCCGAAATAGTAGCTTCACCAACCGAGCTGCGTCCTTGACTATAATGTGGGGTATCTTGTGAGAGCATATATTCAAAATCTGAAATATTTTGGTTGAACTCCCAATTGGTTTGGGTATCTATACTCATTCCTGGAAAATCTTGAAAATCGAATGTTTGTGGTGGTGCTTGAATTGATGCTTGTTGTAGTAGTGGTCATGGTACTTGTGGTGGTGGTGGTGGTGTGTTCCTCCACGTTTGCTACGTGATTTGAAAAATTGAGACATATTTGATGTTAAATTTTTTTGGCAAGAATGAAAAATAAAACTAGTAAGAGTAACTAAATGCAAAGGAATAAGAGTAGTAAACAATTAAAAAATAATTTTAATTGAAAATTTGAGAGAGTTAGTACTTAGTGACAAATAACAATGGTAGCAAAACTTGTAGAATTTAGTAAGAGTAACTAAATGCAAAAGAATAAGAGTAGTAAATAATTAACTAATACTTGTTGAAAATTGAAGAGGGTTAGTACTTAGTAATAAATAACAATGGTAGCAAAACTTGTAGAATTTAGATAAGAGAGAGTGAGAAGATTGATTTGAAAAATATGAAAGAAAGGAGGTGAATATATAGATTTTTAAGTCCAAAAAAGACCAAAATGCCCCTTAAAACTAGCCATTTATAGTTGTTGGAGAGGGTAAAAGTGTAAAAAATCATAAAAGAGTTGTTAGAAATTTGTTGGACGAAAATACCCCCAAAACTAGCCGTTATATAGCTATTGGGGGTAAAAATGGAATTTTTCAGGGGGAATATAGCCATTGGGGGGAAATATGAAATTTAAAAATCACGTGGGGCCGGCCAAAGTCGGGCTAAAACTGGGCCCGGCTAAGGTCGGCCCTAAAAAATGGGCCGATTTCTGGCTAGCCTATTTTTTTAGGGCCTGACCCCGGCCATTTTAGGGCTGGGCCGGGTTGGATTTTTTGGCCAAAAAATTAGGCCTAGCCCTGGCCCTATGGTCCAGGACTTTCACTATTCACCTATAGGGTCGGATCGAACCAACCAGCGGGCGGCCCGGCCTGTTTGACATCTCTAAATCTAGCTAAATTATGGATGAGTACATTAGAACTCACAAGGGCCATAAAAGGGGACCCCAGATTGGGAAAATTAGTCGCCTCCGGCCGAAGAATAGGTCATGATTGCTCCTTGCTTACTCCGGAGCAAGGCACACATCTCAGCGCTTTCTTCTTTGTGGAAGAGTTAAGTTTTGCTTGAATTTTTCCTCATCATATACTATTTCACCTTCCTTTCACACACACACACACCATGCGTATGCACTATAGGACCCACATATTAGGTTTTAACGCAATTCCCTCATGAACCGAACGGTTCCTTAAGTTTTTTTCTTTGCTTTGCAATTTTACAGCCCTTCCCCACGAATATGTAGACCTGGCAAACGGGTAAACCCGCCGAGTACGGGTAATACCCGTTCGGGTCCGGGTAAAAACGGGCCGGGTAAATTTTACCTGTTTGTTTCAGGAGTCTTTTTTAAGAACCCGTACCCTACCCACGCTGGCCGGGTATTACCCGCGGGTAAATGCCTAATTTTTAATAATTTTTTTCCTTAACAAACAGATTTTTATTATCTAAATTTGCTAATTAATTGTTACAACTGCATATTCTTTTTTCCTTTTGTTTCTTTTCTTCTTTTTTTTTTCTGTCAAAACATTTCATATTTTTGGTCAATTGTAATTTGCAAGAATCTACTCCCAATCCCCAAACCCCAACCACAATCCAAAGTAATACAATCAAACATAAACACAGATACATAATCGATCGGTAGACCCAAACCCAACCCACAATCCAAAATACTACGATTAAACATTAACATAAATACATAATCACATGCATGAAGTCATTGAACTTCTCAATTGGCAATGAACTGGAAGATTGATGGCCGACGGTAGTCGATCTATGATTATGAGAGAAGATAAAGAATTTGTTACTGATTGAGGATGAGCACTGAGGGATATATATAGAGAGAGTGGCAGTGGCAGCAAAGCAGGGCGGTTGGGGTTAGCGGTCGACGTCGTGTTGAAGGCTGAAGGGCCCAAGAAGGCTGATGCCTAGGCTATCGGAGGTAGATCTCATCTCGGTGAAGGGGCTCACAGTTGGCGCTCTATCGTGATCTCGATCTTGATCTTGAGTGTGAATGTGTGATCACTGATAAATGTGTGATCACTGATAAGTGAGAAGGAAGAGGGGAAAGAGAAGAGGGATAGAGAGAAAGAGGCGGTTGCGGTGGGAAGGATGGGGCGGTGGCGCAGAGAAGGAGATGAGGCTGGGACGACAGTAGAGAAGTGGGAATATGAAGAGAGATCAGAGGAAAAATGAGAGGGGGTTAGGGATTAGGGCACAAAGAGGGCATATATAGTTCAAAAATCTGGGTAAACCCGGGTTACCCGTACCCGCCCCGAACCGACCCGAAAAATACGGTCCGTTCGGGTACGGGTCTAATTTTCACGGGTAGCACATATGTGTACCCGTACCAGGGATTTTTTACTGGGTAAGGGTCGACCCGCGGGTACGGGTAAAAAATTGTCAGGTCTATGAATATGCGATGTAGGGGCTCTCTATATCTTGTGAGAGAGTGGTGGGCAAAAATCCCCACCCCCATTAAGGATAGAGTAGCCATCACGGGTTTTTGCCTTTTCTGGATGGGTTACAAGAGTCAACCTGAAGTAAAAGATTCCTCCTGTATCTTGCCGAGCGTAGGTAAAACTCCACCAATACTTCCACATGCCATTCGGGTACTGTCACCCCATTCGATTTCGTAAACATCATGGGTGTTCACTCTCCTAGGATGCCCGTTCCTTGGGCCCATGATCATGATCTCGATAAAGATCAGGACCTCATGGTTCTTCTACTAGGCTAAGAACCATCCAACAAGAAGGGTGGTTTGATACTCTTGGATACCCTTCATGTCGACTACAAGAACATGAACTTGGAGGGGGGAAGAGGCTGCGATGGTGGATTAGTTGTTCAAGGATTTTTGCTATACACTTTGGAGAGAGACCCTATTTAGTAACGGGGACAATTTTGTCTAGCTTTGGTGCCCTCGAGCTTTGGAGACTCTTAAGGAGGTTGGGGAGTATGACTGTGGTTCTCCTGCTCTGGCTTATTTGTACCGATCTATAGGTGTAGTGTCCCGAAAGCAATCTCTCAGCTTCATTGGATTCTGCGATGTCTAAGAGGTATGTCTATGTTCTCTAGTGATTGTTTGATTATCCCATGCATATTCTAGACATGTTTCTCACACATGTCTTTGCGCTGTCACATATTTGGGCTTTTGAGGTCCTCGACTCTCGTGCTCTCTACCTGGGGGAGGCGCATGCTGGTAAGACAACACCGACATGATCTAGTGGAACTTTAGGGATGAGAGGGTTAGGGTCTCAAAATTCATGCATCAAGATAGCTTCAATGGGTTGAGAGAGTGCCCGGTAAGAAATGTTTTAAGCTTTGGCAGTTTTATCCTAGACATGCTTATCAAATTCTCATCATTTTTCTTTTATTTTAGGAATCCCTATCTCGGTGGTGGGGGAAGGTAGCAGACTATGTTGAGGAATTGGCCTATACTCGGTGCCAAGTGTTGTTGGTAGGACCCTCGCAAGAGTAATTCTACCTAGAAGATATCGTGCTTCCTCAGCACCATCAGAATGCTGCTGGTTTTAGGATTCCGACTACCCCTCCCAAGGAGATGTACCACGTGGTGGAATTGGACAAAGGGCTGAAGTAGAGTCTACTTAAAAGGATTCTGATGTCCTTCCTGTGATGGCTAAACAATCCTCGTACCTACGAGGTGTTCGTGAAAGAAGATTTGGCACCTTCCTCATCATCGGAGTGGTTGAAGAAGATACATCTAAAGAGGGCAGCCCAGTAGAAGAAGGGGAAGGGTAAGAAAGAGGCTGATGTGGCTGAGGGCATTTCATTCCCTCCATGGACAGTGTCGGTCTACCTTAGGGGGAAGACCAAGGAGCAAGAGCCGATTCCTCGATCAGAGAAAGACTCTGAAATGTATGGGTTCAAGGAGCTGGCTAGGATCCACACAGTAATCTCCAAACTCAAATTTATCGTTTCATTAATATTTATTCATGCTAGGCTTTAATTCTAATTTTTTTTCTTGATATAGGTCCCTAGTTCTTTTCTTAGAGATGCTTATAGGATGATCCATAGCATTAAGGACATGGTATCCGACTACAGGGACATGCTATATGTGTATGGATCCTCAGAGGAGGCTATGAAGGCGCCTACTATTACACCCTCGTGCCACCTTTAGGAGGTGGATCGAGTGGCCTGCCATGCTCCGCTGATCCCCTAGCCCTTGCTACTTTGATTGTTGTCACCCCTAGGGTGACTCATGTCGTTCTGAAGGGTAAACGTGTGAAGAGTGTAGCGGTGACCTAAAAATGGGAGAAGAAGACTACCCCGATGCCGGCCTCGTCCAAGGGCAAAGAAATGGCCGCCGAGAATAAGAGCAAGGCTCCAGCTCCTCCATTGAAGCGGAGACAGAAACAATCTAGGATCTTCATGGTCTTCGGACACACGTACAAGAAACCTCAATCTAATGAGACGGTGATATTGGAGTCTTCTCCCGAATCTGAAGGTAAGTAAGAGAAATGTGATGAAGAGAGTGAGGAAGAGGTAATAGAGACCGAATCCACCCCTGAAGAGGCTGAGGAAGCAAGTGAGAAAGTCGAAGGGGGAGCCAAGGTAGCTTTAGAGTCCATTTGAGAGAAGGTGCCCAGCCTTAAGAGGTCCCAGAGGAGGCCCTAAAGATGGATGCTGCCAAGCTTAGCTTAGGTTTAAAGTAGACCTAGATATCAGAGTAATTAGAGTCCTTTAGGGACTTTTATTCGAATCATTTGATGTAATCAACAATTATTTTTTCTGTGTTTTAATTTAGTGACTTATGTCAATATGCACTTTATTCATTTGCTCATGCACATGCACAAAAATAAAGGTAGATAAGATTAAACTAGATGAAAACTTTGAGCTTGAGTTTGATGATTGATAGGTCCAGGGTTTGGCCTCAAAGTAGGCAAACTTTGCAAACTTTCATAGGGACTGACTAACCGGCTGGTTAGTCAGAGATCAAAAATATTTTTTGTAGAGAACTGGCCGGTTGGTCAGAACCTAAATCTATATGTAAGACCAAAACCGGACGGTTCGTCAAAGCCAAAATTGATTTTTTAAGAAAAATTGGCCAGTTGGTCAGAAGAAAATTAAACTTTCTTGGGATAATCGGACAATGGGTCAGGAGGATGAACCATTAAATACGCAAATCAAACGGGAAAACTGACCGATTAGTCGAAAGCCGTTTGGTTTTCTTAATAAAATTTTGATTCCTAACCTTATACAACTTAGGGCTATCCGACAATATATTCATGATTCATTCCCTCAGAATGACGTTCAACCCTTATCCTCTTCAGGAACTCCCAATGGCTATTGAGGACAATCCCACAATTTTCGAGCTCCAGTTCCTAGCTTTTACAGACTCATTTAACAAGTTTTAATTGATTCACCTAGATGGGCAATTCAAGGCTAAATCCGTCATGAGCCTGAGAAGCATGGTGGTTCACAATGACATTCTTCGTACAACATGAAAATTCTGGGATGTTGATGATTATGTTATCTATTTTGGTCTAAATGAACTCTGCCTTACCTTTGAGGAATTCTTGGTTAGTAAATATCCTGGCTAACTTTTTGACTGCTATTCAAGTCATTCAAGATGGTTATGCTAAGGCCCTCAAGACCTTATTGAAGATAAAAAAAAAAATAGTGTGCCATATCTTTCATCTGGGGTGATGGTATTCAGCTACCTCCCTTGATAGAATATTTTTCTGTCAAATTAATTGGTCATGATCAACAGTATGCCCATAATTAGGTGGCCGCCTTGACACTATGCTTGGTAGCCAAATACCTCACCTTTTTTGGTCATGGGGTTGCTGATGTGAGGCTAGCTGACATGTTGCTCCAGGTTTCCACCAAAGGTAAAACCCTATTCTCCTTAGTGGCAGTTGAAACTTTGCTTGGTATTACTAATGTGCATAAAGATCCCAGTTTCCTTTAGGGGGTAGTTCTTTGCCTTTGTATATGTGGCTGCTGGACCATATGGCCTGATAGTCAAACATGCTGTGTTAGGGTATATCCCTAGTGCTTTCCATTCTCGCCTTTAAGCTTCTAAGGTCATTCGGGCATAGACAACTGGACTCGCTTCTTCTGTGTGCGGGAGTCCAACGATATATGTTGATACTGCAAATAGTGGAAGGCCCACGGGCCTTCTACCATTGCACCTTGTTTGGGAAAAGGTGTTAGCTTTGGAGAATAAGCTGTGAGTGGAGCTAAACTAGGACTTCCCAAGTGCTTGTGAAATAAGATCTTTGGAGCAAGCCAATGAGGAAGGTCGTGCTACAATGGGGTTGGGCCCAGAGGTTTCAGAGTTCAGCAAGTCTTTTCAGAGCATAGTAAAGACTTTACGTTGTCCTTAGGCTGAAGACAAAGTTCAGGTCACTTAGATTAAGTGATCTTGGATCGTTTCCCAGATGATCAAGGAAAAGTTTGATGTTGACGGGAATTCGGTACGTTCTTTATATATGGATGAGTCCCGACTACACCCTTCCATGCTACCAAAAGAGAAACCACCAAAGAGGAATCAAACTACCAAAGCTACTCGGAGTTGGGAAGCTGACATGGATGATTATCTTAAGGGTCCGTTTGATTGGAAAGGTAATAAAGAGAACGGGAAAGTGGACCAGGGACCGGCTTTCCTGGTGGAAAAGTTAGAGGATGTCAATCCGGTGTCTCAAAGGTCCGCTTAGAAGAAGAATATGGAGACATGGAAGTCAGTCATAACCGACAAAGACAATCCAGCTATGAAGAAGATGAAGATGAAGGACATCCCATAGGTCCTTCATAGGACCTAGAATTTTCATTTTGCCCTAACTTTTGCCTAGGCCACCCTTTGCTAAGTTTTGTCCTTGCGAGCACTTTTCCTTTTTTATCATTTTTTATTTTTATTTTTTTCTTGCCCTAAATTTTGCCTAAGGCACCTTTTACAGGGTTTTCATCCTAGCGGGCATTTTTATTTTTCTCAGGAATGTAGTCAGTATTTTAGCCAGTGGAGTAAAATACCTTTTATTGAAATTTGACCGCACCCGAGGTAACTCTATGGGCTGCCTACGTACCTCCATTTACATGTTACATCAATTTGTGTGTGCTGAAAAATGTTCTGAAGGAGGATCAGGTAATTCGTAATTCATTTATAAAGCCCGCTCAAGCATAAATTTCCTTAGTGGGTCTGGATTGACTAACTGTGATATAGGGACTTGTTCAGTTAGGTTCAAACTTTTCTTGTGGCTTTTAGTGTTTTCCTTCAACACCAGATCTCCTTCTTTTAGTCCGCGTCCCTTCACTCGCTTTTTAAAGGCTAGGGCAATCTGCTTTTGACAACCCTAAATCTGATATAGTGCTTTCGACCTTTTATCATCTGCTAATGCCAATTCCTCGAATCTGTGTCTCACCCAGTCTTTCTCAGCTATTTGGTTCTCCAATAGCACTCTGAGAGAGTTGACTTTCTATTCTACCAAGAGTATGGCCTTCGTGTCGTAGACTAATGAATATGGGGTAGCCCTGGTTGATGTTTTCACTGATGTTCTATAGACCTACACTGCATAGGGGAGCTTATTCGGCCAACTCCTACAGGAATTTGTCATTTAACTTAGCTTGATCTTGATATTACTATTGGCCTTTTTGACATCTCCATAGATCTATGGTCAGTATGGTAATGAGTGATGCTGCTGGATAATACCATACCCTTCAAAATATAGCCCGTTGTCTAAGATTAACTTCGGAGACACTCCATATTGATAAACGATATTGGTTCGAATAAACTGAGCCACCTTCCTGGCATTGAGGATGGCATATAAAGCGTCTTCCACCCACTTCCTGAAGTAATCTATCGCTACCTATATGAACACATGTCCATTAGAGGCCTTGGGACTGATCTTCCCTATCACATCTACTCCCCATACTGAGAACGACCAGGAGAATGTCATGTTATGTAATTCATGGTGAGTAAGATGTTGTAAGTTGGCATATATCTGACAATTGTGACACCTCTTCACATACTCGACACAGTCTTGCTCCATAGTACTCCAATAGTAACCCCTGTTAGAGGAATTTCTTCGCTACCATTCGTCCATTCATGTGTGGTCCACACTCTCTTGCATGTATATCTTCCATGATTTGGCTACTCTCTCTCTCTCTCTCTCTCTCTTACACACAACATGTGTTCCCATTATAATGTCGCTTATGCAATCTTTGATCACACATGATGAACTGTGCCACCCATCTTCTCAAAGCTACTCAATCTTTCTTAGAACACCCCTTAGGATATTTTTTTCCTGGATAAAAATCTATATATCAGTGTACCAAGGCTTAGCCTCTCCATCTTTTTCTATGGGGGCTATAATGAAGTAGTAAGCTAGTCTACCCTCTTTTATGTCACAAATGATTCTACCTTATGTCCTTCGAGTATATCAATCATCGATGCTAGGGTGGTTAAGGCATCGGCAAAATTATTTTTGACTCAAGGTAGATAATGGAGTTCTACATCTTCTGGCTGGTCTACAATTTTCTCCAAATGGGCATGGTATGCTTGTACGCACTCATCTCTGATCCTCCATATATGCTAGATCTGGTATATGATCAACGTTGAATCTCTGTACACTATGGTCTCCAAACTCCTAGGTTTAGGGTGATCTCTAAACCGATGATACAATTTCGTATTCACTGGTACCGTCAAAAATCAACTTGATGGCTATAGGTGAATGAGCTCCGCCTATGGAATTAACAATATCCCCATTCTAAAACCCTTGCTACTGCTCCATTGAAGTACAACTACCATCTTATTTCTGATTCAACAAAGCATACTTCTTTATCTGGGAACCTCGCCTCCCATCGACTTGTATCATCCGCATGACGATCTGCTAGCAGGTCAGCCACTGCTTTTCCTTTGATTAACTTCTGTGTGACATAAGTGATATCAAATTCAGGCAATAACAAAAACCACTTGACTATGCCATGAGATAGAACGGGCTTCTCAACAAATACTTTCTCCGATCCATTCTGGCCAACAAGCTGATGTGGTTCGCCAACATGTAGTGTCTCAATCTTTACATTACACAAATCAAAGATACACATGTCTTCTCTAGGGCTGAATAATTAACCTCTCATTGGGTCAACTTCTTATTCACATAGTATATGGCCCTCTCTACCAACGAATTTTCTAAATATTGAGCTAAGATGGCTCCAGCTATGGTATCAGTCACGGTTAAGTATAGCAACAAAAGGCTACTGGCTATATGTGGGCTTAGGACTTAAGAGTTACTAAGGTACTGTTTGATTTGTCGAAGGTTTCCTGGCCCAGGGGGTTCCACTTTTTGCTCGATTTCTTCGTCAATAGTTTAAACACGGGCGAACAGATCATGGTTAACTAGGATATGAATCGGCTAATGTATTAGATTCTACCCAAGAATCCTCTTATTTCCTTCTCAGCCTTGGGTGGAGGCATCTTAACTATGGCTCTAATTTTGGCTGGGTCCACCTCTATCCCTCGTTTGCTCACCATAATAACCTAGGAACTTCCCAGCTGTAACCCCAAACACACACTTCTACTGATTCAACCTCACATTGTACTGCCTTAACTTCTCAAAGTATTTTCTTAACACTACGCAATGATCCCCTCTCTTGCTCTACTTGATGATCATATCGTCCACAAACATTTCCACTTCCTTATGGATCATGGTACAAGGTGGTAGCAGCTCACTGGTAGGTAGCCCCGACATTCTTCAAACTAAAAGACATCACTGTGTAACACAAGGTACCCTAGGGGATTTCGAAGGCTGTATTCTCTTGGTCCTCCGGGGCTTTTTTTATCTGGTTATATCCCGCTAAACAATCTAGAAAGGATACCAACTCATGCTCCACTATGTTGTCTATGATCATGTATATGATGGGTAAAGGGAAATTAATGATGGGTAAAGGGAAATTACCTTTAGAAGATGCTCGGGTTAGGAACGAAAGGTAATTTCCCTTGAGGGAAAGGTAATTTCCCTTGAGGGAAAGGTATAGGAACGGGTACGATATTGGCTAGTCATGTAGGGTACTCAATCACTCAGATAAATCCAATATGGAGTAACTTCGTCACCTCCTCCTTAACCTTGAGAGACCAGTTTGGCCTCAACTTGTAGAGTTTCTGTTTGATAGGTTTGACTTCAGGTAGGATCACTAGTTCATGTTTCACAATTGATGGGTCTATACCGAGCATGTCACTATATAACCAAACAAATACAACAGTAAATTCCCTAAAGAGTGTAGTGATCTTTTCTTTTTTTCTTTAATCTAGACTAGTCCCTATTTTGATTTATTTTATATCCTCGGGAAAGCTTATGCTTACTTTGACTATTTTGTGGACCACTGGCTTGACACGACTGGATTCTTAGTTCTTAATTTCTTTCATCATTTCTTTTAAATATTTTTTTCTTCCAAGTCCATTAGGTGTGACTCATCATTAACCGAGTTGATTAATTCATCATAACCTATATCAGCAACCAAGGGATAATCAAAATGAATTATCATATTATTAATAAAGTAGTTTGGAAAAACATAATAGGTAAGACATTTTAGATTGGCTAAGGTGACAAAGCATCCAAGTCTACCAGCTTCAGAGCATATTTAGCGGTAGGGCTTCCTTCGGCAACCTTTCCCAACCTTAGCGGTCCGTACTCGATCATTCAATTTTGTATGTCGCTCTGTGCTAAAGTGATCAGGCATGTCAAATCCATGACCTGGTCGTCCATTTTAGAGATAAGCATTGAGACAAGCATATCATTGAAGCATGCTTCCGTTACTTCTGGCTCCATCAAATCCGTCCAATCTGAGGCTTTTTGGTTACCCGACTCGGTTGGTTCTAGAAGTTCTTTATCTTCGACCCACTCACAATTGTAGAATATCTCCTATCCTTTAATCTAGTTCATGGTCTCAACACTGTAAACTACTCTAGAAATCCATAGAAGGGCCCATTCTCTCCTTCTTTGATAAAGCATCCTATCTTTGGTCATGCTAACGTGCTTCTCGTTTTCTCATCCTTCTTGGCATGGGCGAGCTTCCAGATATCTTCCTTCTTTTTCTTTCTAGTTGGCTTGTATCGTAATTTGAACTTGTCCTTTTTATTCTTCATATCTGGGAAGACGGGGAATCATTGATAGTTTCGGCCTAAGCCTTTTCCAGAAAAGTAGTAGAATTTCCTCAACATGGGGAGCACGATCGTACAACTGTAAGGTACAAAGATGAGACAATTTTAATCGTGAGGAACTTCCTCATACTTGAGATACTGAACCGGGTAATCCATCCTGAATCCATTGAGTAGAATATCTAAAGAGTCATGCAGTACCTGAACATGACCCTTCTTAATTTGTCCGATCTAAGGTAAGTGCAAATCTCCCATTATGGTTAAGACGACATCATTCAACACAAACTTGATTTTTTAGTGCAATGTAGAGGGGATTGCGCCCACAGAGTGTATCCAAGGTCTTCCCAATAGAAGGTTAAAGGCGGCAGGTATATCCAACACTTAAAATTTAACATCAAAGATAGCAGTACCTATAGTCATCGAGAGCTTCACTGTACCAATCACTTCCCTCTGGGTGTTATCTTAGGCTCAGACGACTTGGTTGGAAGGGGTGAATTTTGACGGGTCAATGCCGATGGCTTCAATAGTGCATACATGATAGACATTTAGAGCAGAACCATTGTCTATAAGGATTAATGAAACGCTCTTATCAAGTGTTGGCGTAGTGATATGAAGCGGGTTATTATGGCTCGGTCCTGATTTGGGTAGATCAGATTCAAAAAAGGTGAAGACATTTCCATAATGTATAGCCCCAAGCATTTTGGACAAGCTTTTGGGTTGGGTCTGGATCGGTATTTGGGCTTTGCTAAGGAGCTTGACGAGGGCTTGACGGTGGGAGTATGAGGCAGATAGTAATCCCTAATGGAAATGTTGGCTTGGGTTTTCTTTAACTGTATAAGGACTTTCTCATCAGAAAGGTCTTGGAAAAAAAGGGTCAGAAGTGGCTAGCTGGGGTGGGGTTGAGTGCACTCGGCCAGATCGGATTAGGTGGGATACCTCAGCACTGGGTTGGAACATAAACCCGATTTCTTCCTCATACTATTCTTCAATAGTAAGGCCTCGCCTTCCATCAACTCTTCTTAATTAATCACATCGCAAAACTGTGGCAGAGAATTATATGTAGACAATGACTTCAAAACTGGTTGACTAGTTAGAAATGAGAGCAGTTGGATTCATGACTGGCTAGCTATCATAAATGTAATTAACCCTATGAGGCGGCGATAGTTCTTTTCGAACATTCGGCCTAACAGGATGGGAAACTTCGCCTTGGCAGATGAGGTCTTTTATGGCATGTAAAGTAGTGAGATACATCTATTTGTAGAGTGACCCTTTCCTTGGTGATAATTGCAAAAGGCTTGCACACCATATCCTTTGGGTATCACCGCTAGCATGCGGGGGCTAGGTGGTAGCTTAAATATCATTTCCTTCCTTAAACAATTGTTTAAAGAATTTGGGGAGTGGTGCATTCAATGGTGTGAAACTTCCTCTTAGGCTCCGTAATGGCTTCCCATGTCACTGCCCGAAGTGCATGCACAATCTTGACATTTTTGGCTACTGGTAGCTTAGGCTGGATGTTGGAACTCCTCAGGCTGGCTTGGTATACCCCTGGCGACTTCAACCCACGAAAGATTGTCCCTTGTTGATGGCATGTTCAATTTGTATGAGAGACCCCATAAAAGCCTTAAACGACGTGTGGTAGTGGCCAAAGATATAATTGTGGTAGACTGGAAGCAAGTTGTTTCTGACAATTTCACTTGTTCTTCCTCTGTCAGACAGTTCACCACTTGAGCTACCTTATTCCTCCGCCTCATGATGAATACTGAAACTGACTCTCTTGGCTCTTGCTTTGTGGTTTCAAAATCTCTCCGGGTGATATCTAGGTCAGTATTGTACTGGTACGGCTTTACAAACTCTCTCACAACATCTTCCCAAGTGCAGACTCGGGCTTCATCCAAAGTAAGGAACCAACCAGAGGTGGCTCTGGAGAGAGTGCGTGTAATGCCCCAAAATTTTAGAGGTGCTCAAAATAGTACTGGATGGTTGAGAGAAAAATGATGATGATGATTTTTAGTGACAATTGGGATTGGCACTGTCGTGCTTACTAGGTCTCATCATGCTATTATGACACCTCATGCTTATTGAGGAGTCAGTGTTGATTACTTCTCTAATCCACACCTCGCGCTACCTATCTTCGTTGTACTTGTGACGTGTCAGCATGCTTCCGCGACACATCATACTTCAAGCCTCGTCGTGCTTTGCTTAGCCTTGTCGTACTTGCTAGGTGGCACAGTCTTGTCTTGCCACCTCGTGCTTAAGCCTTGTCATGCTTTGGTTAACATTGTCGTGCTTGCTAGGTGGCATAACCTTTTATCGTCATGTCATGCTTCTTTCCAACTCGTGCTTCGTAGATATTTATATAAATAGCACTTTAATATGTTTTCAAATTATTTAAAGTTATCTTTGACTTTCATCGATATACAGTGAGTGAGAGAAGAAGTTTAGCCATGATTATGAAGGAAGGATGCTACTTATTTGGAGGATTTGTATGAGTGGCTTCTTCATGATTTGGGTAAGAGGAATCCCGTATAACTATTTTTCTATGTCACGCGGTTATATCTTAACGGTCCTCGTACTCCTAAACACTGTTGTTCTAAAATCTTGCTTAGATGCTTGTCTTGAATATTGACAAATATATTAGTTTTCAAATAGATTACATAACTTTGATCAATGATAATGTTCCAGTGATTTGACTATGTGCATGATATGTTATGATACAGCTGAATTTTGGCGGATCCCTTTGAGGATATCGGAAGCAAGATGTTGAACTGTGCAACTTAGATATTAAATTAGTTTTTTAATTGTTCGGGTACAAAGGCAGGGTTGTGTGGACTGTTTGACTATTGAGTATTTTGTTTCTGAATGATTTAGCGTGTTTGATTGTGATCGTATGGTGTTATGATTCTTCCACTTACTGGGCTACCCGTCTCACCCCCACCATTTACCTTTCCAGTGCAGATGATTATAGTGATGAATATATACAAGCGGGGATGTGAGAGGGATTTGTAGTTTTGGACTTTAAAAATGTTTGTAACCTATTTTATAAGACTTGTAATCTGATTAGCATTGCGTTGTAATTATTTTGGAAAATATAATATTATATGATAAGCGAGTTGGGTCACCACAATTGGTATTAGATTGACACTTAGGCTTTAATTGCTTAGGTTGGTATAGGCAAGGATAGGTTTCTTTGCCTTGGGATAATTATGAGCTGAATTTTGAAGTTGTCGATTCAGATTTAAGGTCGGTGAATTTTGCGGATGAAATTCTTCTAAGGAGGAAGAATGTAAAGCCTCAAAATTTTAGAGTTGCTCAAAATAATACTGGTTGGTTGAGAGAAAAATGATGGTGGTAATTTTTAGTGACAATTGGGATTTGAATTGTCGTGCTTGTTAGGTGTCATTATGCTATCGTGACACCTCGTGCTTATTGAGGAACCAGTGTTGATTATTTCTTTGATCGGCACCTTGTGCTACCTATCATCATCGTGCTTGTGATGCGTCAACATGCTATAGGGACACGTTATCCTTTAAGCCTCATCATGCTTTGCTTAGCCTTGTCGTGCTGTTGAGTTAAAGATAGGGCTTTACATCTCTTTTATACCACATGCAAACTCAATTTCTTTTATACCAAATGTTTATTTCTTAATGTTCCTCGTACACCTAAACACTGTTATTATGAAATATTGTTCAAATGCTTGTCTTGAATATTGATAAATATATTAGTTTTGAAGTACGTTTGTGTGACGTGACTTAAGTAACTTCGATCAATGATATTGCCCCAGTGATTTGTCTATGTGCATGGCATGTTACAATATAGCTGAGCTTTGGCAGATCCCTTTGAGAATATCAGAACCAAGATGCTGAAGTGTGCAACTTGGATATTGAATTGGTTTACTTATTATCCTTGGTACAAAGCCATGGTCGTGTTGATTGTTTGACTATCGAATATTTTGTTTCCCAATGGTTTAGTGTGTTTGATTGTGACCCTATAGTGCTATGATTATTCTACTTATCAGGCTACAGTGCTCACTCCCCACCATTTACCTTTCCAGTACAGATGATTGGATTGATGAGCATATGCAAGCGGGGATGTGAGTGGGATTTGTAATTTTGGAGTTTAGAAATGTTTGTTTGTAACCTATTTACAGGACTTGTAATCTGATTGGCATTGAGTTGTAATTGTTTTGAAAATTATGGTATTATATGATAAGCGAGTTGGATCATCATAGTTGGTATCAGAGCAACACATAGGCTTGAATTGCTTAGGTTAGCGTTGGCAAGATAGGTTCTATGGCTTTGGGATAATTATGAGCTGAATTTTGAAATTGTTGATTCAGATTTAAGGTTAGTGAATTTCGCAGACGAAATTCTTTTAAAGAGGGAAGAATGTAACACCCCAAAATATTAGAGGTGCTCAAGATAATATGAGTTTGTTGAGCGAAAAATGATGATGATGATTTTTAGTGATAATTGTTAGGTGTCATCATGTTATTGTGTAACGACCCAGAAATCCAGAGCTCCGTCAGCCCGAACTCCAGCAGTGCTAACCTACCACATCATATCAAACCCTGTTTATTGATAGATACAATCTCTGCTCAAGTGCAACTTTAAACACATTAATCTAAATGTCCAAAAAACAAAAAAAATGCTTAAACTTAAACTATTAAAACTTAGGTTCTCTACAGAACAACAAGCTAACAGTGTTGACCCCCGCAGGGGTCCTATCACTCAAAATAGTTGTGGGCACTCCAGAATCTCACACATTCTCTAAACCCATTCCTGAGCAATCTACATTTGATTATTGATTGCAGAAGGGAGTCAAACTGAAGAGTGAGCTTTTGAGAGCTCACTAATGTCATTTAACGAACAACCAAAGGAATTACAAAAGAACTCAAGGATCCAGTCGATGATAATTTTTTCAAAACATTTTAAGCAATCATAAAAAGCTTGATGATTTCCAAAATGATCATAAACGACTCCAAAACAATTATTTGAAGATCATTTTCAAAGCCATCATTTTAAAATACAATGATGATTTTTCGAAGGATTTCAAAACGAACATAGATACTTCTAGGGCGAAATGGGAAAGGATTTCAGATAATCACAAACAGTTTGATCACAATATGGGGAAGGGTTTCAACTCGTTCTCCTTCAATCAGAAGACATTCATTTCCAATCATTTTCAAAACAATTATTGTAAGATACAATGTAGGTAAATTCAAAAATATTAACCATGGGCAGAGGCAATGCCACTCAGGCAATGCTCAGAAAGTGTACATATGCATGATGTACAATAACTAAAATTAAGGTACTAGCCCTGCAAAATTACGCAGATTTAGACATTTCTTATAATGCCTCCCCACATAATAGATTCTCATGTCAACATAGAAGACAACAATCATAGAGTCAACAAGCATTTCCATGCTTGACATGCATTAAAAATGAGCATCAACATGAATTTAAATAACCAAAATCAATTAGTGTTTTGATGTAGGCCTGGCAAACGGGTAAATCTGCCGGATACAGGTAAAATTCGGCCGGGTACGAGTAAAATGGGTATGGGTAAATTTTACCCGATTTTTCCCGGGTAGAGTTTTTTGGTGCCCGTACCCTACCAGGGTGGGCCAGGTAATTACCCGCTGGTAAATTATTAATTTTTTAATTTTTTTATTATCAGATATTTTCTGAGCTATTATTTACAGAGTATTTTTTTCCTTCTTTCTTTATTACTACTACAAAACATCTCAATCCAAACACAATGTTCTCAGTCCGAATAAGCACAACATCAACACAAACTCCAAAAAATAACCTACAAATTAATTCCTACGACAGAAGAATTAAAATACTTACGTACATAAAAAATAAACACAATTAATAATAGAAACGAATCTGGAAAATTAAAATAATACTCGCTAACAACGGAAAGCCTAACAAAGCTATCAAAGTCGATTAGAGGCCACGATCGGAGACCTCTTTGGTCTTGTACTATCTCTATCCTTATAGAAGGCGTGGTCACGGAGCTGTGGTCGACATGATTGGAGATACTAGAGGTAGATCTGCAGCAGATCTTGGTCATTGACGGAGAGAGTGACGTCGTCAGAGAATTTGGCGCAGCTTGGTCGTCGATGGACAGAGCGACGTCGTGAGACAGCGGCGCCGTCGTTGAGATAGCAGCGTTGTCGTCGAGAGAGCAGTGCCGTCGTTGAGATAGCAGCGCTATCGTCAGAGCAGCCAAGGAGAGAGAGAGAGTTCATAAATGGAGGAGCGGCACAAGAGAATACGACAGAGACGAAAGAGTGAACCATAGCACGCATTTATATAGTAAAAGACACGAGTAGCCCGGGTAAACCGTATCCGACCCGGACTTACCCGAATTTTACGGGTCGGTCAGGGTACGGGCCTGAGTTGAACGGGTCTTCTAAATACATACCCGTACCCAGAGTTTTTGGCCTGGTACGGATCGACCCGCGGGTCCGGGTATTTTTTTTGCCAGGTCTATTTTGATGACAATTGAACATGTTGATATCAGTTCATCACTCAGAATTCAAGAATAGCCACCAACTAATAGAAAGAACAAATACTAACAATTATGAAATTTAGGCACAACAACTCAGAGAAAGGATGCAAATAATTATCAAATTTGTTCAGCATGCAATAATAGGCGAGCATCGATAAGATTTCTAAATAACCGATTTAGGTTCAATGTTGGGGTTTCCTTGGCAATAACATGCTGACATCAATGCATATTTCAGTGTTCGACAGTAGCCATAAGTAAATTGAAATAATATTTACAAACAAAAGTTATCAAAATTAGGGTTCAGACATAAATCCTTATCTAGGGTTCAGATAGAAACCCTTACCTGGATTCGAAGCTAAATTATCATAATCGGAAAGTCTTTTGCTTTAACTTAGATGAAATAAAATGAAATAATCAGAATACAATCTGCACCATGATATTATAAACTTAATACTAACTCACGCATACTCCTAGAATGACCCCCCATCAGGTATGTAAAATTATCAAAATACTCCTCCACCCCCAACCCCCCATATGCATAAAATTACCAAAAGCAACCCTCTCATACTCAAATAACCAAAATGGCCTTCCTGCAAATACAATGACTAAAATATCCCTATTGTATGTGAATTTACCCAAAAGTACCTATAATAGGTAAAATTACCAAAATACCTCTTTTAGGTGGCAAATTACCAAAACAAACTCTGGTGATTCCCATACCGAAAAAATCTCAAGAAAAACACTTTAAAACACTATTTTAAGTAATCTGGAGTCATTTTTTAGGGTAAAAAGTGTTTTAGAAAAGTTTTGCCTGAAAATTTTGAACTGGTGTCCGAGTCAAGCGCTCAGAAGTCGGTTTCGCTAAAAATAGATATCAACTTTAGAATTGCATGAAATTTTAGAAAATGAAATATCTCAGTAATATAAGGTTTACTTAAAATTTTCAAATTAAAATAGCTTGATTTTCTATATCAAATAATTTGAGAGTTCTTTTTAATCGATACCCTAATTTAGCATTCTTTGTACACCAAAAAATTCCAAAATTTTCAACAGCGTACGTCTCGTAATAATATTGGGGGTCACTATTTTAAAGTTTTTTAGATTCTAATCTGAACTATTTATAAAATTTTGTACAAAGCTGCTAACCCTAGCCCCCCGTTTAGTGACAGTTACACTTACTGTTCAAATTAAGGCACACACTATTTCACTTAACTCACAGACACTCTTCATCTTCTTCACCTCACTGCGGCACACAACCATTTACATAATTCCTCTCTCTCTCTCTCTCTCTCTCTCTCTCTCTCTCTCTCTCACACACACACACGCTCGCGCGAGCAAGCGCGCATGCACACACCCCTAGCTACACTTAATGACACCTACAACACACATTAACACAACTATACTCACATTATCACACACAACACACTCAGCCACCCAGCCACCAACCCACACACACACTCTGCAAACACACACAATCCACACTACACACATCCAGTTTCATGCGCACACACAAAACACACACTAGCAACATCCCTACCCATTCCACACATCACTACAAGAAACAGGGGCTTTAACGGCTATAATTAGCGACTGCCTTTGTGGCGGTCACTAAATTAGGCCTTTAGCGACCGCTTTTGCGACTGCAATTGTTAGCGGTCGGTAAGCCTACGCAAATTCTAGCAAGGTCAAAAAATTTATTGGAGCGAGATTTAGCGACCGTTATTTAGCAATCACATGGTAGTCGCTAACTTAAGCAACCATTATTAAGCGACCGCCAAGCGGTTACTAAGTTTAATGACCGTGTTTAGCCATCGCTTTAGTAGTCGTTAAATTAATAGCTGCTTATAGCAACCACTGTAGCAGTTGCTAAATATAGTGAGCAATTTTATTTTATTTTTTTACTTTGCCTAATTTGCACTCCCCTCCACTCTAAACTTATTTATTTTTTGCTTCCCCCTCACTAGTCACCACACATCTACCACCTCCCCCCTCCCCATTCCCTACCATGCCAACCACCGAACATAACCTTCTATCGTTGCCTAGAGGTGTCAAATGGGCCGGGCTTGGGCCGGCCCAGTCCAAGCCCATCGGGCCTCCAGCAAAACGGGCTAGGGCCGGGCCAGAATGGGGGAAATCTGGGCCCAATCCAAGCCCAGGCCCTAGGCCCAACATCTAGGGCCGGGCTTGGGCTTGGGCCTGGCCCAGGCCTAATTTTTTTTTGTTATTCAAAATAATATTATTATTTTACTATCTATTTTGTTATTATTATATAATAATATAAATACTAGCTTTTTATATGTATTTTAACAGGTATTTTTTTACACACGGTGCCAATACTAATTTATATGTAAGAGGGTGGAATTAGTCAATTTGGTATTTATTGACAAAGTTCGGCTCATCCAAGATTGCCAAGGCCTCTTCAAGGAGGCTCATGATTTCTCACGGTTTGATTGTAATCTTTGTAATCTAATTCTTATTTTACGTCAAACATATCTTTGATTATTGCACTAAGGAAGAACGATCATCATAATTCATGTTCAGATTCATTACTCATTCTATTATCGTTGGACACACACACTTGTATATAATAATGTGTGTATACAATAACACTGGGCCAAAAGAGGCCTGTGTGTAGGGCCAAAAAAAGGCCAGAAATAAGGCCAACCTTAGGGCCAAAAGGGGGCCATTTTTCGGGCCAAAAGAGGGCCGAGCCGGGCCAAACCCTAGCCATTTTATGGCCGGGCCTAAAATGGGCCATTTTAGGGCCGGGCCTGGCCTGTTTCTCAAAAAATTAGGCCTGGCCCAAGCCTTAAGGGTTAGGGCCAGTCCGGGCCCAAAAAAGGGCCGGGCCGAGCCAGTCGGCGAGCCGCCCGGCCCCTTTGACAACTCTACCGTTGCCTCTCTTCCATCGCTTTTCTTGTCATGGTGCCAAGGACGATGCTAGAACAAAGCCGGTCACGTAGCCCATAGCGACGCGAAGCCCACAACCAACCAATCCCATGCCACCACCCAGCTCACGCCACCTCTCCCCCCAACTCACGTAATTCTTTTGACTTTTCTACCTCTTGGATCTCTATCTATTGGATCTACAATTTTTTGCCTCCCTTGGATTGTAATTTTTTGTATCTCTTGCATCTATACTCATGTTTTAACTTTTCTAAGAGCTAAGTTGTGATTTGTTGTTTATACTGAGAAAAATCCACATTTGCTGCCATTCAGTGACAAATAGTAGTAGCAAAGTATTATCTCTTGCATCTCAACTCATGTTTTAACGTTTTTAAAAGCCAAATCTTGATTTGTTGTTTATGCCGAGAAAAACCCAGATCTGTACTATCATTCAGTGACCAATGCTAGCAGCATAGTATATGAGCAATTTTTGGATGTATGTCCAGATTTAGGCAAAGCATATCTATATATTTATGCAAATGAATTGAAACAACCCTTTTTTCTTGGCATCTTACATTTGTTTGGGGCAAGTGTATCTTGACAATCAATAGTTGTAAGTACTGATTGGATACTTACTATTTTTTGCAAATCATAGGCTACTGAAATAACAAGCTGCTACATCACATAGTAACTAGTGTCTTATATTCTCATTCTTCAATACTTGGAGTGAACCTAACTTGTATATTTTCTTGGATTTTGGACTCGTTCACATGGCTACTTATCAGTTGACATCTGCATTTTATCACAGGATTTATTTTTGACGAAATGTGACATATATTGAAGTCTTTTATCTACTTCATGTGGCAATATGAATCCGGTGATATCGAGCTTCTACTAAATTGCATTCAAGACTATATTTATGATTTCGGTTGATGCTTTATCTGAGCTAATTTTTTCTTGCTTCTTTAGGTCTCCATGGCGCATACAATTGGGTATGTAGCGGCGTCGGCAGTGACTCTGTTGAAGATCGCGATTTTATTTACTCACTTCTTCAAGAGTTGTGAGCCGTGAGCGTGCCTTCAGTGTTTTGGTTTCGAGGTCCATCTTAGGTGAGACCTTCCCCACTGTAGTTTACTTGTCCTTGCTAATGTTTGAGTTTTGGAATTACTTCTCATTTGATGCATCTTATTTTTGACTTTTTGTAGGTAGCTAACTTTACTATTTCACGTTATTCATTGTATTAGTTTATTTCTTAGTTTAAATGTTTTAGCTGCAATACTCTCATTTTTCTTTACAAAGTTCACAAGTCTCTTCCTAATTTGTATGAATAGGGTTCTAACACTTTTTTTATATTCTTGATATTATAAGAAAATGGGTTGGGTTTTTTATGTAACTATATCACTTTTTGCCAAGGTTGGGCCAATTTTTTGCGGGTCTTGTTTGCCTTAGCAATGGATTTTTTTTGCAGTTGCTTGAGTAATTTTTGGAGTTTGCATATGATTTGTAACAGGGTTATGATGTTTTTAGCTATGATTCATCCCAGGTGATTCATGTGTGGACTGAAGATGCATTGGTTATAATCCTTAAGCTACGCAGTTTGTAATGCGCATATTTGTTAGCTTGCATAAACAGTTGCATGCAATTTATTTTAATTGACTACGGTTTGCCTCATATTTGATAAACTTTGGTGAGACCATTTTTCTTAACTTAGCTAGTTGGTGTTATTTCTACTTGAAATGGTTCATTTACAGTTTACATAACTTTGATAGTTACATGAACTGTGGAGTGTCTTGTTAAGCAAAATGATATGCCTCTTCTGCGAATAGAGTGTCAGAGCCAACTGCAATTATGTTTTTTTGAACTGAATACACAGGGTGATATGCGGGGTTGTAGATTTATGTGTAGATATTGCTGGAAGTTACTTTTTTTTTCCCCTCAAGTACATAGGCTGTTTCATTGACTTTGCTGATTAACTTCTTTTGTTTCATGTAGCGCGGACTTGTGCCTAGTGTTGGTGATGCTCAAGGTTGTGAGAACAGTGTTGGACCTAGCGTGCCTTCAACAATCTGTGAAGAAAATGCAACCTTGGCACTTCCTATACTTGAAAATGTTGCTCACGATACGAACCTTGATGAATTTAGATGTTGACGAATTTGTACAGTCTTAAGAGTAGTTACCTTCTTTGTTGGTCCATTCATTTCTTTATTTTGGTTCAGGATAATGTCTACAGTGGAGAGTTAACGTTGTTTATCATCCTTTTGGATGTGATTACTAATGAAATGAAAATTTTGTGTAAGGCTTTACTTTGTGAGTTTTGGAATCAATTATGTGCCATTAGTTTCATTTGATAGTGTAATGATCAAGATTACTGATTTTATCAAATAAAATGATATTTTATAAAATGATTAAAATGCAAAAAACATTAGCAACTGCAAAAAATAATTGCTAAAAAAGATTAGCGACCACTACAGTAGTCTCTAATTTGGTCAACGCAGTTGCTAATAAAAAATGTATTAGTTGTCAAAAAGATTTGTCGGTCGTTAAACTGGTCAACTCGGTCGCTAAATTTTAGCTACTGCGACAAATTACGGTCAATAAAATTTAGAGACCAAGCCTCTAGCGACCTGCAGTTGCTAAACCCGATTAGTGGTCGCCGTACACCATTTAGTGACCGCAACTAGCGGTTGCTAAAGGCGGTCAATAAAGCCCATGTTTCTTGTAGTGCATATACACACAAAACACACGCAATTACCCACAAAATTAGCCCACGGCTAGCTCCACTTCCCTTGCCTTACTCACATAGTGGATACACAAAGTCTTCACCTTTATGCACACACACTGCACACCCACAAACATGCACTTAAGGTAGGAAATACCTTGGAGATTCTCACGAATTCTCTCTCTCTCTCTCTCTCTCTCTCCCTCCCTCTCTCCCGCACCCCTCTTTCCTCTTTTTTTCCCTTGTTTCTTCTATGTTTTTTCTACAGAGCTACTGTTCTCCTTCGTTTCTTTGTTTTTCCATTCCTTTTCTCTATTTTTTATTTTGTTTCCCTTATTTCTTTTATTTAATTTCCTAAGGATTTGCACAATCCATTAATTTACATTATAATGTAATTAGTCACCAAGTAACCAAGAAGGAAGTGGCATCCTCTCCAAAAAAAAATTTTTTTAAATTTGACACCTGACATGGCATTTTTTCATAATTTGCAAAACAGTCCCCAAAACTTTCACTATTAACAAAATGACACCAAAATTTTAAAAATTATATTTTGACCTCAAAATCATTTTAACCTTCCATACTCTATTAATACCCGAGCATTGCTCAAAATCATTTCTCGGAGCATAGATGATTATTTTAAATAGCTCGAAGAGTGCTAGATATTACATATCGGGATACCTTGTGCTTATTGAGGAGTCAGTGTTGATTACTTCTCTGATCGACAGCTCGTGCTACCTATCATCGTTACTTTTGATCGCGACACGTCGTGGTTCGAGCTTCGTTGTGCTTTGCTTAGCCTTGTTGTACTTGCTAGGTGGCACAACCTTGTCTTGCCACCTTGGGCATCAAGCCTTGTCGTTCTTTGGTTAGCATTATCATGCTTGTTGGGTGGCATAGCCTTGTCTCGCCACGTCGTGTTTCTTGGAGATTTCTAAAATAGCCCGTTTTTCTCTTTTCCAATTATTCTAAGTTATCTTTGACTTTCATAGATAGACAATGAGTGAGAGCATAATTTAGCCATGATTATGGAGGAAGGATGTTACTTATTTGGAGGGTTTGTATGAGTGGCTTCTTCATGATTTGGGTAGGGGGAATTTCATATCAATATTCTTCTATGCCATGTGGTTATTTCTTAACGTTCTTCGTACTCCTAATCATTGTTGTTCTGAAATCTTGCTTAGATGCTTGTCTTGAATATTGACAAATATGTTAGTTTCGAACTACGTTTGTGTGACGTGACTTAAGTAACTTTGATCAATGATAGTGCTCCAGTGATTTGTCTATGTGCATGGTATGTTACGATACAGCTGGGCTTTGACGGATCCCTTTGATGATACTGGAACAAGATGTTAAAGTGTGCAACTTGGATATTGAATTAGCTTACGAATTGTTCAGGATACTAAGCCACAATTGTGTTGACTGTTTGACTATCGAGTATTTTGTTTTCGAATGGTTTAGCGTGTTTGATTGTGATCATCTGGTGCTATGATTATTCTACTTACCGGGCCAACCCCCCACAATTTACCTTTCCAGTGCAGATGATCGTATTGATGAGCATATCTAGAGGGCATGAGAGCGGAATTTGCAATTTTGGAGTTTAAAAATGTTTGTAACCTACTTTTAATCTAATTGGCATTCCGTTGTAATCATTTTGGAAAATATGTAATTATCTGATGAGCAATCAACTGATTCTGATCATTCTATATGGGACCAACACCAGCATGTACATCTTCACATGAGTTTTGGGATCCGAGATCTCGTCAAACTTATACATCTGTAGCATTTTGAACTTGAGAGATAGTTTATCCTCGAGGTTCATAGTTAGGGCCTTGAGGTCTAGAGGGTCATTGGCTCTCTTCATTCTAGCACTTTGGGACTCAAGTGTTGCCAACTTGTCCTTCCATTCTAGTACGAAAGAGGTTTTAGTTTCCTCTTCCTCGGACTCATACATCCAATCAATTTCATACTTTTCTTTTTATCATCATTTTCCACCTTCTTTTGGTTCTCTCCTACCTCTCCTCTAGAGTTCATCCAATTCATCGGCGGTTTGGGATTGTTGCTTGGTTAGAGTTGTGAATCCATTTTGAATATCCTTTTGAAGTTCAGTGATAATCCGGACCAAATCGAAGATCTGTTGGAATTCCTCAGTCGTTGAAGTTCCTAAGTGCTTTCCAATTGAGTCCCGATACCAACCACACTTAGCCTTAACTTTATTGGGAAAGTTGTCGAGAACTTAAGTATACATACCAAAAAGATTGAGCTGGCTGGCTCATGTCCTAATAGGGGTCAAGGGACTTTGGGAGAATTTTTTAGATTTTTAAAATGAGGACAAACTAATCGTCCAGTTATCTAGCCAAAAAATCGGCTGGTTGGTTAGTAAGGATTAACATAATTTTTTGAGGATTTTCTATGAAATTTTTGAGGGTAAGGGTTTTGACTAACCATCTGGGCATCCTGAAGGATAAACCGCCAGGTGGGTCAGTTTGGCTAGGGTATACTTTTGGGAATTTTTTGGAGGATGAGGTCTTTGACTAACCATTAGGTCATCCTAATGGATAACCGGCTAGTTGGTCAGTGTGGTTAGGGTTTATTTCTATGATTTATTTTTATTTTTTGAGAATTTTTGTGGAGGATGAGGTCTCTGACTAGCTGTCCGGTCATCATGATAAGTAATTGGCTAGTTGGTCAGTGGGTTGAGTAAAGGTGTGAACTAGCCAGTTTCAAATTTTTTCAAGTAATGCACATACTGACTAACTGGCCAATTGGGAGCGTGGATAACAGGCCAGTTAGTCATAATCTCCCATTTTTTTGTTGTTGCAAAATTACTAGTTTCAGCTTACAGAATGCTGGCTAATTTCCCTGCCAACATGCCGTAGTCCTATATGGGTATTCTCCCAACAAAGGGCAGAACACTGAATGGTCCGGGTCTGAGGTTTCTTCTTATAATATTGGTGTGAAGGTCACTCCTATCGGCTAGACTGTACCACACATTTACCACCTGTAACTAGGAAGTTAATAATAGGCGATCATCAGTACGTATACAATTCGTTTAATATACCAAGAAACCAGCATGAATCTCTAGTACGAGGCTGTGAAGTTGAATGCTCAATTGAAAGATTGCCTTGAGCTCAATCAAAAATTTTTCAAGTCTAGTCCTGTTACTGTTTTGGTCCTAACTGCCTCAGAAAAGAGATTTCTATAGAGGTACCATCTTATTTAACTAGAGAAAGATAAATTAAAAAACCTATAAAATGACTCTAAGGTGTTGAAGAAGAATAACTAATCTGTCGAAACCAAGAGAGACGTTCGAGACTAAGTTATGCAACGGAAAGGTGTTAGGCACCTGCCGCGCACTTTCAGTCTCTACATCACTTTTAATGAATTTTGTCCTTAAGAACACACAACATGTTAGATATGATACGACCAACCCTAAGTTAATTTTTATATTTTTGGCTTAGACTCGAAAATAGGGTTGAACTGCCCGCGTATCTGATCAGACTAATCGGAATCAAAACTGTTGTAGTTCGACTCTAGTCCTAGGGGAGTAATTTACATTTCGAACCTAGACTTTAGACAAAGAAATGATACAAAAAAAACTCTTATTGTGGTTTTTGAAATGAAATGCGATCACAGGGAGGGGTGACAATTTATATGATTTTTTTTTACCCTAAGAAAGCTCGTAAAGATTACCTCGTGATGTAGCTTGCCTTGACAACTCGGGAATATTCTCCTTATGATTCACGATGCAAAGAGCAAAGGGACGTTTTAAGAGTAGTTTGAATGGCTAGACTTCTCGAGAGAGATAGTATGTCACTTCACAAAGAAATGTCACACAAGCTCTAAAGAGAATAAGCTTCTGGACCCGGACCAAGACCCCTTAAAATGAAAGGAAAGACCCCTTTTATAGTGCTCAAGGTCATAGAATTTGATAAGATTGACAACACCAATCTGCAAAGCTGGAGATATATCAGTGCAAGTGATAAAATCACAGATTGACCAAAGTCAACTATTCAACCGCCCATTAATTAAAAATGTTTTTCCAAATTTTAAGGCATTATTTGCCCCTATTTTCAGTAATTATCTCTAAAATCACAAATGGGATGTACCAGATTCGGGATAAGTTGTTTCCCAACCAAAAAATAAATTGATTTGATATCCACCTCAAGGATAAATCATGGATATTTTCCCAAGTCATCTAGACAAAATACATTAATTAAAATAATCTAGAGGATGAACTAGACTCGACACAAATGGACTGGACCGATGCAGTTGAACTAGACTGATGGACTGAACTTAGACTAGACATGCAACTGGACTAGACTAGTACTAAACTGGATTGAATAATTAAATAAATCAGATTACTAAGCCTAGACTCAATAATGCTCTCTAAGTAATAATAAATCCCATCATTTATTTAATTAAAAATACCTACAAAAATGGGGTATTTATACATGTCGTTATGAATGGATGGGTAGAGAGGTGGATAGTTGAATAGAAAGTAGAAAAGCATTAAGAGGTAAGATTGATATTCAGGGAAAAATCACTGAACCCCTTGAAGTTAGGATTTAATTCTAGTTAACTCCGTTGAATTTTAAGATTTTTCATGTCAAACCAAAATCATAAAGGTTTTTATCACATATGTTTTTCTATCATAACACCGTTTGTATTTTGTCCATTTTCTGCTTATGTTAGTGTAGTAGTGTTTTTGAAGATGTTAATACGGCCTTTTCTACATTACCATACATAATTTCTAAAATCAAAGTAACCTTCTTCCCCCACTACTGCCTTCCGCCGTTGCTGGCATTTCTGCACCACCACCATGGGCCATCATCACCTCAAATCTAACCTTCAAATCCACCCCAAATTCAAACCAAAAGTCTGCATGTGTGCAAATCCAATTCTTGTCCATGAGTACGGCACCAGAACTCTAATCTCCATGGCACCACCCCTACTAGAACCCCCATGGCCGCTGTAGATCCCCCTCCCCCACCATACGCCAACACTCAAATTGCTACATCATGGTTATTTCCCACCTCCACTGCAATCATGATATATCACAGTTGTTGGCCACCATGAGGCACCCACACCTTCGTTGTGCCGATGGGATTAGACTACCACCACAACGACTGTAACTACCCCTTGCCATGACCCACTGTCGTATCAAAATAGCCTCTTCTACCACTATGACGCCCAACTCCACTGCCTCGAATCACCATTATTAACACACAAATATGGGCCTGTGTGTAAATATATACGTGTGTGCCAGTAAGTGTGTGGGAGTGTGTGCATGTGTGTGCGTGGTTGTGGCTGTGTTGTTGGGATGGTTGTGGTTGTGGCAAGTGATGGACCTAATGGAGATGGAAGAGGTGGCAGAGGGCTTTACCACGTGGCACGACAGCAATAGGATGCATTTTTTGGTTGTGTTGGTTGTTGGTGGTGGGTGAAGACTAGGAGAAAGCAGGGACGAAGGAAGAGGGGGTTAGGGTGTTTGTTAGAAAGTAAAGACGGAAAAGGGGAAATTCAAGACAAACAAAGGGACAGAGTCATCTTTTTACCCAAAACATTAAAACTGACTTTATTCTCTCATGTTAAAGGAAGTAATTGATGTTTCCCATAGTCAATCTTTTCAGATCTCTTTTAGCTATCTAATTTACGGAACACTTTATTTGGATTCACACTCTCTCAGACTTCCTCTGCCTTCTAGCTCTTACTTCAACCCTTTTTATAGATGAAACGATTAGGCACATAGGATTCTTCAGTAGTGAAAATCCTCTATTATTTTTTGTAGGGACTTCTTTCTTTTATTGTGGTAGACATCTTTATTCTCTTTCGCACTTGGCTTTGTTATTTTTCGCTGGCCATTATGTTCATTTCAATCATGGCTATCCTGTGGTCCCGCATCTTCTTGTACAACTCAAAAGTTTGGCTAGGTAGATCATGTTCTTCTTTTTCTTGGCTGTTGAACTGTTCATAGAGTTTGATTACCTAATTTTGACCCTATTTGGAAGGCTCTATGGATGCTCTACACCACTTCAGGATTACTATTCTTCGTCCATCACAAAAGCATGCTTCTATGGGATTGGCTACCATGGTTTTAATGGTTGCATGAACACAACTGATCATTCTTTCGATCTTGTCTTTCTTCAGATTATACGTGTTCTATAGCTCATCCTTGTGCGGTCGGTAAAAATTCATTAACTTATGAAGCTCTTTCTGAATAAATGATCGATTTTCAGCTTGTTTGAGGAAAGCATTTACTATTAGAAAATCACTGTCTAATTCATCGAGTTGGATTATTCGGTCTATAATAAACTGTTTTCCATTTATTTGGACCGGAATATCATATGCTTCAAAATCTGGTTCGAACTCATCGCCATTTGCAATTCGCATGTTAACGAGTTGATCTATTTCGATCCATTTTTCATAACGTAATATTCCTAGTCATGCTAGACAATAGAATGCTCCAGTATCTACAAAACATCTATTGTAAAAGGGTAATAACCTTGGAACTCAAAATTTAATTCTATATAAGAATTGTTTGGACTTATTGTCATCCGTTTATTATTCATCCGTACCTTCTTTTACTTTTGATAATACTTATAATGTCTTGAATACCCTTTCAAGCTCATCTCCTGTCAACCCTTTTTCTTTAAGCTTCTTCTAGACAATGTCATTTACTCATGTTGTTGTCATTACATGTATGGTTTCTACACGTGATGACATGCTTCGCCTGATTGGAATGGTAACTATTTTGTACCCTATGATGTCTTCATCAGAACTGTCTTCTTCTTTGATAGCTTCTTCTACCATTTCTTCCTTTCCTTTACCTTTTGGATTTGTAGATGTGGAAGGTGTTGAAGAGACAGAGTGTCTCCTTGGTTCTCCAAGGATAACAACACCTTTATTTTCTCTAATATGCATTTGTTCTAGCTGTTGACTAGCTAATCCTTCTCCTATCACCCATTTTTAGGCCATGATAGTTACTTTGGATTTATCTTGCTTGCTTTTATTGCTCGGACATCACTACTTGTTTGTTTCAATAGTTCTACTTCACTGTTTAACGTTTTACTTAGTGGATTAGTGGTATTTACCACTCTATAAACTATACGATATTGTACTGCAATGTTTTTGCAGACTTCATGTAATTCGATCATGCCTTGAGTCTGAATCCTCGGTCCTAATGTTTTATTAAGATAAGGATCTTTTAAGGACATGAAGTAGTTTGGTGTAGTTTTAAACTAAACTGGTCCGTTATACAAGTTACTTTGGATACCCCCTATTAAGGCTTTTTCAAAAGTTTTTCACCGATTATCTGTTAAACAACAGATTACTGGTGTATCTCTGCCATATATGAATAATGGACAAAGACTAACTTGTATCATACCAATATGGACGTAGTGATATCCTTCTCTAAGGTATTGTTTTGCCTTATCTGTCTTGAAGAGAAAAATGTCTAATATTCTTTCTTCAGTTTGACCTACTGAGGTTTCTCCTTCAGAGATCTCTACATTCATCTTACTCCTGAACCTGAATATGGAGTTTTTGTAAATTTCTCCAACCTTAATTTTAGGCATCTCCCAATGGTTTATAGTGAAAACCGGAAGTTTCTCTTTCAATTGATTCACTCTGACTAATTATGTTATTAGATAAGGGAATCATCTCTTCTTCATGGTCGTAAGTTTCTGACATCATGAAGATCGTGCCTATGCCTTTTAAAGTTCTGTTTAAACTTTCTTCATCATCTGATGTTGTTTCATCGTCAGATTCGTAGTCGTATTCTGAAACAAGCTTTTCTGCTTCGTCTTCAGAATCTAATTCGTATCCCCATGCAGGCTCGTATCTTTCTTCAGTGAATAAGAAAGATCTTATATTTTGCTTTATTTTCTTACTTGGACATTTATTTGCATAATGTCCTTTTTTGCCACATAACCAGCAGCAATCACACTCTTCCCCATGGTTTAGGTTTTTCTCTTGATGGATTAAATTTTCTTTTCTGAAAATTTTTCCATTTCTTCACATATCTTTTTTGTTTCCAAATCTTTTCTTCTCAAATTTTTTCTTTGTGAAGTTTGGCTTCTTTTTGCATCCAAAACGGTTTACCATGTTATCGACTTTAGAACAACAGTCATAACTCATATGAGCTTTTTTCATATCTTTTATTGCATATCCTTCAGTACAATATTTCTTTAGAACTTCTTGTACAACTATAATCCTTCCTCTTAATGAATCGCAAAGCATTCTGTCGTTTAGGAGTTTAGTAAATTCTTTTTCTGCTAACTCGTCTCATGGTTTAGGGAGTTTGGCAATAAATTGCTTTTACAATGGAGGCTATCTCTGAGTTCTAACTTGTAAAAGTATTTTTTAAATTCACAAGTGTAATTTTTAAAATAGCACATATCACATATTTGTAGTTTTGTCAAATTTGTAAAAGTAGTTTTTTCTTTAATACCTATATTATTTATAGATCTTTCAAGGTTATCTGCATAAAACATTATCAATTCTTCAGAAAGATTGAGCTTACTCTGGGCTTTAATTATTATTTCGTTGTCTGCTATGCTATTCCAGAACCTAGTTGTGTTTCCTCGCAAGTTTGCTCGAATAAAAAGTTTCATAGCATGTCTTTCTGTTAAATTATCACATATTATGGCAACTCCTAAGGCTTGTGCCCAATTATCGATTGTTTCTTCAGTCTTTGAAATACAATCGATATCAAGATATATATATATATATATATATATATATATATATATATCTATTGTTTTACGGGCTTATTTCTTCTATTTTCGAGGACAAATTCCTATTTTTAATTTGTCTTTATAGGGGCGTTATTAAATTTAGAATTTCTTTCTAAATTTAATTCTGGATTTGACACTCCTACATGGTTTGGATTGATTTATCCGTTCCATAAATTCATATCAGAAAATACCTTATTCACTTCTAATATGGTTCTTTTTTCTTCTTGCTTATATTGCTGTTCTTTTAGAACAACTGGATCTATTTTATCCATCATTGGTTTTTTTTAATGATTTTTCTTTTCTACTTTGTCTAAGTAGTTGTTTATTATTTTTTCTATTTCTTCTGCACCTATTCCCTTTACGGGATCTTTGGTGTCTTTTGAGAGACTTGAAGAGGGTTTTCTTTCGCCTTCATTACCACTGTGTGCCATAACTTCTTCAAATATATATGAAGTTTCTTTGCTATAGTATTTATTGATAGTGTCATAACTTCCAAAGTTTGATAAGAAGTTATCTGAGTTTAAGACGTGATTTTCACTTCTTAACCCTTTATCTGAATTGTGTATTAGTTAATATCTGAGATGTTATCATGTTTAGAGTTCGACAAAAATTTAAAATTTCATGAGATACATCAATTATTTGATTTAATAATCATTTTATCTCAATTTTCCAACTCCATGGTCTAAGTGTATAATTCCTGTCATATGATTTAATAAATAAGGAATTTTCACGAGTTTTTTGGTTAAATCTCGCCTTTGATTAGGCTCTGATACCAATTTTGTATAGCCAAATTCTCCTTTGGTCAGGAATGACATGTTCTGATCTTGAGAGGGGTCAATTTTAATCTTATGAGAAATATGAGGTGTTTTAAGTGAACTGCTGAAAAGTTAAGTGGTTGAAAAGGATATTAACTTGAGAGTTGGCAACTTGCTAGCATTAGCATTTTATCATCTCCATATATATATATATATATATATATATATATATATATATATATATATATATATATGTATGTATAGGGAAAAGAAAAATGTTGCTAGCCTTAGGCAAGTTGCCTAAGGCTAGCGGCTAAAATGACGTAGTTTTGGTTAATTTTCATTGGTTTTTCTTTTTCAGTTTTGATTAAATTCTTTTATCTTTTTCTTTGCATTTCTCTCTCACTTCACCCCACTCTTGGTTTCCTTTTCCAATACCCACTATTAAGCTCAAATCCAGTATCCACCACCCTTGCCGCCGCCAAGGCAGGAACCACCACCACTTTGAACAATTTTCACCTACAATCACCACCATGAAAGACCCACGACTACCGGGTTCCAGTTCACTTCATGTCGGGACATCTCTCTCTCACATCAGACCATACAGAGGTTCATCGCCGATCGTTCCTGTTCAAAATTTAGGTCAATGGCCAATCAATTTTGGTTGGTTAAAGTTAATCCAGTCTTGATTTCTAATGAATCATAAGTAAACTAAAATTGTTGCAATAGATTACACCATCAAGGACAATCACCACTGCGTTCATCAATTGCTTGCCTCTTTCGTTGGCCAGAGATTGCGCGATGTGGTGGTGGCTGATTCTGTGATGTTCATGGAGGAGAGAGGGCCAGTAGTGGTGGGCTTACATATGGTGGTGTGTGGTTTGTAATAGTGGTGGGTGGTGGGTTGCCGACGAAAGAGGCTGGGGATCGTGCGATGTGGCGGTGGAGAAAGGACCGACAGTGGTGGGTTTTATATGGTGGTAATGGTTTGTGCTGGTAGGTAATGGGTCGTGGTGTGGAGGCTGGCCTGCAATGATGGCCGGCAATGGGGCTAGACTTGTAGGCATGAACTGATAACGAGAGACAAAGTTATGGGGGAGAGAAAAAAAGAGAAAATTAATAAACTATGCAAAACTAAATAAAACGACATAGTTTTAGTCACTAGCCTAAGGCTAGCAACATATTCTCTTTCCCCATATATAAATATATATATGAGCCTAATGTGAACTTCCCATTGTGTAACTTAGTTCTCGAGTCCATCATCTCAAATTTTGGTAAATTATGAGCCTAGTTGGGCACTTTAAAGTCTTTTAAGGTTTTTCTTATTTTTCATTTGTTTCTTTTTAACAATAACATAAGATGGAGACTCTGAGTAAGACCTTTTTAGGTTTAAACCTTTCAAGGTGGTTTGCTACACCTGTCTTTTCTTGTTATTCCACTATATCTTTTGTGGCTGGGGGGTTTCCCTTTCGGCCAAGCTTGGCTATGTAGCTCTTCAAGTCTCCTTCGTTGGTGAGTGCTTTAATTTCCTGCTTGAGCGATTCACCATCTTCTGTAGTGTGGCCATAGTCATTATATAAACAACACCAAAGACTTTTGTCTCTTTTATGAAGAGGTTCTATCATCTTGTCTCGCCACTCAAGAGTTTCTCTATTCCTAATTTCATGTAGGATTTCTGACAGACGACAACTCAACAACGTTTATTCATGTAGAGTGGTTCCTTCAGGCGCCGCTCGTATCGCTTCGAACACTTAGAATTTCCTTCATCTCCAGGACCATTTTCCTCTAGCACTCGCTTGCCTTATTCTTGGTTCATTTCCATTGCGTATCCTTGATAGGTCTTTATATATTCTTCTACCCGAATGTACTTTTGGGCCTTGCATAAAAGGGTCCTCATATTACCAAGAGGAGTCTTATTTACAAAAAAATGCCAACTTTAATGTAGGGCGGAGACAACACTGAAAAACTATATACTTTACTGAATTGTCTAGATTGTCCACCTCAAGCGTCTCTCCATTAAAAAGGCACTAAGATAATGGGATAGAGATTCATTTTGCACTATGTTGAAGAGGCTTGTGGAGTTCTTCTATTTGGATTGACTGCTCAGAAAATGCTTTTGAAGGAGGTCAGATAGCTGGGAGAAGGAGTGGATGGACTTGGGAGGAACAGACTTGAACCAAAGTGTGTTCAGGAAGGCGTGACACATGACGTCGTCCGAGACCTAGAGTAGCATCATATAGGTCTCGAATTGGTGAACATGTTATCCTGGATCGCCATTGCCATCATACAAGTCTTGAAGTTTAGTGGCAACTTCGCTTCTTCAATAGCTCTAGATAGAGGGTATTGATCTAAGAGGGGACCGTCCTTGGGGATGACCCATTTTGGGCCGGGACGCCTTGAGGGCGTCATGCTTGTAAAGAGATGAATGCGAGATTTCTTTCTCCAATGAGTCTTTTCGTAACAGGAACCAGTTTTGGTACATGTTTGCTCTCTGGCTCATAGGCTGGGTCATCCCTTGAGTCTTACTTCTTGCCATAACTTGATTGTGAGGAAAGACGAGGCGTAGGTCACTTGGGTCACAATGAGAAAGGTTTGTAGATGTCGAAACCCTAGTGACATCTAAAGTTTTCAAAAGGGTGTTTAACAAGTCCTTCAGTTCGTGGATCTCTTTGGTCAAATTTGCATGAGAGGTCTTGAACAATCTGTCGTTCATTTGATGGCGTAAGTCGTCCTTTTTGCAGAGGATGGGTAGGCGAATGAGTTTTACAAGATTGTCATTTCTTCGATTCATGAGTGTTGGACATCATGTTGAATTTGACGCTTTTCTGTTGAAGTAGATGTCTGGTAAGTGGGTGTCATGCGCCAATTGCATGAGCCTTTAGTTCGACAAGTGCGATTGTGGACAATGATCTTGGTTTGATAGCTTGACTCAATATTTGCTAGAAGCTGAATAATTGGTCATGTTCCATGTCGTGGTCCCTTGGATAATGTCAATCTGTTGTTGCTAAAATGTTAATTGCGAACCAAAGCCTGGAATGATGATTAGCAAGAGAGAAAAAGAGTGACCGTTGGATTAGAGTTTCGTCGTGAGAAATCTCTGATGTTTAAGTTAAAGCATGAAGCACAGTGTGTATCTGCGTGATTAGTCGTTTGCGTAACTGGGGGAGCCCCCTCTATATAGATATGGGTGTTAGAACCCTAACAGAACTAAATGCGGTAGCTGAGCCTTGAACCTGATCTTTGGAGATTAAAGTAGAGTCCTTTCAGAATCCCAATCTACCAATAAAGTTAGTATAAATTACGTAGTTGACCAAATATGACGGAAAGTCATTAGGTGGTGACATCCCTTAATTGAGTGAAATTTTAGCTATATCAGGTTTCAAATGTGCTAATCATGTCTTTAATGGTTGCCGTCATCATTAGAGCCATGTTCATTCTTATTTTTTCAATCATCCATGCTGGTAGGAGAATAGTATAGGAAATTATTTGACACTAACATATAGATGTCAAATGGGCTAGGCGGCCGGCGGGTTGGCCCGACACGGCCCTAAATAGGCCAGGGCTGGCCCGACCCATGTGATGAATAGTACTGGCCCTAACCCGTAAGGCCTTGGGCCAGGCCTACTTTTTGAAAATAATCCAGGTCTGATCTGGCCCTAAAAAGCCCGGGCCAGACCTGAAAAAAGGGCTGCCAGAAATCGGCCAGTTTTTTCGTGCCTGGCCCAGGTTTTAGGGCTAGCCCAGCCCGCTTTTGGCCCGCCTTTCAGCCCTATATATATATGCCCTTTGTGGCTTAATATAATATATATATATATATATATATATATATATATATATATATATATATATATATATATATATATATATATATATGCACTTTTGCTCAAATAAAGCAAGAATAGTAGCTTGGTCTGGTGGCACAAAATTGTGCTAACTATTAGTGATACCTGGGTTTGAATCCCACCAAGAGAGATTTTTTTCTCTTGTCATTTTTCAAGAGAAGGGAAGTTCAACTAGCGATATAATTGTTACATATCGCGATAAATTCGTCAATATCACGATATTTAATATATATCTTCACGAATCTTACAAATAATCGCGATATATTCGCGACTAATACTTTCTAGTAATATGTCGCTATAAATTCAAGAATATTGCCAATTTAGAAGGCCTATCGCGACTATTAATTATCGCTATATGAGATTTTGTAGCTAGTGAATTTTTTTTTCAGATAACGAGAGAATCTCATGACCAAGGTACAGTTATCTCCCATATTATTAGTCTCGAAGTAATGGCGCCATAATGTTCCAGGTTAAGAGAAGTATATGCTTTCTTGGCTTATAATTGCACCAGGAAACTGTGAGCCTCCTCATTAGCTATTAAGACTCTGTACTTCACATTCTGTTACAAATACACCAAATAGATAATGCATATGACCACAATGTTGTTTCTAATGTACAAATCGAACTTTCTAATTAGTGATAAAACAGATTGTTAACTTTAATAATCTTGAGAGATGAAATTTAAGTTTCATTTTACTACTTGAGCTTGATCACTAAACTGTCGCGATAGGCCTTCTAAATTGTTGCTACAAGCATAAGTGACATTTGAATGGCTCTCTCTCTCTCTCTCTCTCTCTCTCTCTCTCTCTCTCTCTCTTATATTCAATTTAGAAGGCCTATAATTTGTCTCTATTTACAAGTAAAATAAATATTTTTCTCATATATATATATATATATATATATATACATATATAAAATAGGTAACTTCACAAGCAGCCAGTCCCAAGTCTGAATAAAAGGAAGAGGGCTTATGAATAAATTTATATTTAATTTAAATTTAATTCCTCCGCAAAGTAGAAAATAAATAATAAGAATTTTTTGGGAAAAAAAATAATGTTGGGCCTGGGCCCGACCCTAAAAATTGGGCCTAGGGCCAGGGCTTGGGCTGGGCCTAGATATCCCATTTCTCTGGCCCGCCCGGCCCGTTTTCTCACTCCCTCGGCCAGGCCTGACCCGTTTTCTCTGCTGGCCCGATAGGCCCTGGCTGGGCCGGGCCAGGTCCGGCCCATTGACACCTCTACACTAACACACATAAAACTAGTAAGTAAATAAACATACGGTACAACATAATTTGGTAAGCAAACTGATATAAAACACAACGTTTAGCGTAAATAAGTGATTAATATTTCGGAGCAACTTTTCCATTAGTCTTTAGCCTGTGTAGTTATACTAGAACATATGAACAAAATTATCTAAAAGACAGTAATAAATATTTGCAACATGCAAGCTAATGTTGTTAATTATGCAGAAGTTCTATTTACTCAATATGTCCTTTTCCTTAACTTTTTTCCTTTTTGTTTGTCCACTACTTTTTAATATTGTAGGTGCAGAAGAAAAGAAACACCTGAGGATGATGAAGAATAAATGGGCAAGATTCAGACATTCTAGTTGCACAAGTTTTACGTCCTACATTATTGGCAACAGTTACATGATATCATATAATATAATCAATCCAATTTCCTTGCACCTTGTTTATGGAATCACTATCTGAAGCGTGAAAAAAAAATCAAAAAATTAGTCGAAAGTAATCTTAAAATGTCTAGAGACTAAAAAGTACTCCTAACCAGAATTAACAAGCGTGCATCCAAATTAAGATGACACTTCCATAGTCTATATCTTACAAAGAGGCATGTTGTCAAATTCGAAAAAAATTCTATGGGTGGGATCAAAATTCTAAGACAAGTGGCCGCAGATGTTGGTGAAGGCTTGTCTATGGCTTGGAGCATTTTCAAGCTTTGACTATGAGCATGAAGACGACGAAACATGACAAGGTGAACAATGTTACTGTTGGCATTGGGGTTTTAAACCCATTATGGAGAAGCTGGAGTAGCAATTTTGACTCAACTTTTAAATTGGTTCCAAACCATATTTTGGTTAAGAACAAATTGATTCATGTTCCTCTATTGGAATAGATGATTATGGTATATTCACATGTTTAAAATGAATGAGAGATGAATGAGAAAATTGAAGTTAAAGTTGGTGGTTCACCTTGAAGGGAAAAGAGTATCCCACATAGAAGAGATAAAGCCAAGTTATCTCCTTATAAGGCTTAGCCTTGAGCTAAGGGTTGGGCCCCTTGGGGGTACCCATGTTTTGTAAGGAGGGAGGACCTAGGTTGACCTAAGGTCCACCACACACGCGCGCGCCGCCCGCCCCGCCCCGTCCCAGTCCGTGGCTTGGGCTTGGGCCCATCAGGCTTTAATCTTTTTGGGACAAATATTTAAATAAATAAAGTTTATTTATTTATTTTCTTTTCCAGAAAGTTGTGACCTTTCCAGCTTAACAGTTTTTCTGTGAAGAGTTGCACCCCCCAGTGAATACTCTGTGTATAAAAACGAGTCAGTTTTTCAGAAGTCAATATATTAACTACTTCATCCCGAAATTAGATTCTGCAATTTTTCTGTTGTCTCGTTCCTGTGTCCGAAAGAGTTCTGTGCCATAGTTTTGGTTCGCCGGGTCTGCAAATTTGGAGTGCTCCTATTTCCAGACGTACTACCGTTGTATCCTGGGAGGCTTTTCGTCAGGAGACCGTTAGCACCGTTGCGGGACGAATAAAGTCTTAAGGACAGTGAATCAAATTCACGCCTCGGTTCTCCATTGCTGTTTACCTGATTTGTTGTGAGTTAATTTTAATCGTTAATACTGTTTGTTTTGTTTAGTAAACCACATTTAAGTATTTTCGTACTTCCTTGTTTTTTGCACAAGTATACACGAAGTTATACTTTTACAACAACAATTCACCGCCCTTGGAATTTTTTGCCTTGGCTTCTTGATTCCTCCTCTATATCCCCCACATGAATAGAAAATTGACTGGACACTATACGCAAAGAAACACTGACACAAGAAAGAGTTCTTTAGAACGACACTGCATCGGGATAGGTAGCCGATGGCCTTGAACCTTCCCTAGTGAGAACTATCGGATTTACTAGTTAACCAGTGAACGTGATGTCTTGAACTGTTCAACCTTTAGTGTAAACCAAGACAATAGAACTTCACACAGTACCGCTCAAACATTGTTTTGAGGTTCTCATTGTTGTGTTCATTTTGGCCCCGAACAGCTCCTGGTTTTCATGAGTACTCTCTGAGAATTTAGCCTTACAATTCTCATAGAAGCGGCCCACTTCTTACTCACATAGGTGACTTCTTATTAAGAGGTTCCTACTGCACCCCCACTTGGATTTCCAAGATATAAGAGTCATTAAAAGCATAGCTTAACCTAACCTTTTGTAGGTTCCACTGTCTTCTCATCATAGGAATGGATATGAGGTTTTTAACCCCTCACAGTGCTCCATCTGAGTCACATTTACATAATTCGGTTTTCCCTTTGAACCTAGATCTTGGGATCTCCAGTCAGCTAGGTAGGGTTTCCATTATGGTAACTCTTTAGTTCATAGGCTTAAGACCCATTCCCCTCGATGACGTATTTACTTTCTCTCTAGTTAAAGCTTTTGTTAACGGATCCGCAATATTATCCTTTGACTTCACGTAGTCAATAGAGATAATTCCACTAGAAAGTAATTCTTTAACGGTATTGTGTCTGCAACGTATGTGTCTAGACTTACCGTTATACATACTGCTTTGTGCTCTTCCAATTGCAGATTGACTATCACAATGTATGCATATTGGTGGCACGGGTTTAGGCCAATTTGGAATATCCTCCAAGAAATTACGAAGCCACTCCGCTTCTTCTCCTGCTTTATCTAAAGCAATGAATTCAGATTCCATAGTGGATCTGGCAATACATGTCTGTTTAGAGGATTTCCAAGAAATAGCTGCTCCTCCTAATGTAAACACATATCCACTTGTGGACTTTGTTTCATTAGAATCTGATATCCAGTTGGCATCACTGTATCCTTCTAATACAGTTGGATATCTTGAATAATGCAGACCAAAGTTTAAGGTATATTTTAAGTACCTTAAAACTCTTACAATAGCTATCCAGTGATTCTTTCCCGGATTACTAGTATATCTGCTCAACTTACTGACAGCATATGCTATATCGGGTCTTGTGCAATTCATGATATACATTAGACTACCAATTACACGCGAATACTCTAATTGAGATATTCCTTCACCAGTATTCTTTGTTAGATGTAAATTTACATCTAGGGGTGTCTAAACCGGACTATTATCGTAATTTTTAAATTTGTCAAGCACTTTCTCAATATAGTGAGATTGTGACAAGACTAGTCCATTTGATGTTTTGGTAATTTTCATACCAAGTATAACATCAGCTACACCCATATCTTTCATCTCAAACTTACTGGTTAACATTTTCTTTGTAGCCTTAATGAACTCATTATTGCTCCCGATAATGAGCATGTCATCCACATAAAGGCAAACAATGACATATCCATTTCCCGTACCTTTAACATAGACACATTTATCACATTCGTTGATTCTAAAGCCATTTTCAATCATGACTTTATCAAACTTTTCATGCCATTGTTTCGGAGCCTGTTTTAGTCCATAAAGTGACTTGACAAGCTTGCACACCTTCCTTTTATGATTAGGAGCTACAAACCCCTCGGGTTGCTCTATATAGATCTCTTCATTTAGATCTCCATTTAGGAAGGCTGTTTTGACGTCCATTTGGTGTATCTCAAGATTATTAATAGCTGCAATAGCTATCAATATTCGAATGGATGTTATTCTTGTAACTGGTGAATATGTATCAAAATAATCAAGTCCTTCCTTTTGTCTATATCCCTTGACAACCAATCGGGCCTTGTATTTTTTGATTGTTCCATCAGTTTTCATCTTTCTCTTGAAAATCCATTTACACCCTAATGGTTTATTTCCACGAGGAAGATCCACCAGTTCCCACGTGTGATTTTGCATGATGGATTCAATTTCACTGTTAACAGCCTCTTTCCAATGAGGAGCTTCGGGACTCGACATTGCTTCACTGTAAGTACGAGGCTCATTTTCTAATAAATATGTTAGAAAATCAGGACCAAACAATGTAGACATTCTAGCTCTCTTGCTACGTCTTGGCTCATCTTCCTCTTGTGAGGGATCTTGGTCCATACTAGTTCTTTCTAAAGAATTCCGTTCTTGTGCAACTTTATACGGAAACACATCTTCGAAGAAGTGTGCATTCCTTGTCTCCATTATGGTGTTGACGTGTATGTCGTCAATTTCATATTTATGCACTAAGAACCGATATGCTGAGCTATGGCTTGCATATCCAATGAAAATCCCATCAACCGTTTTAGGCCCTATTTTGACCATTTTAGGTGGTGGGATTGCTACCTTTGCTAGACACCCCCACACTTTAAGATATTTAAAGGAAGGAGGACGACCTTTCCATAGCTCATAAGGTGTCTTTTGCAGCTTCTTGTGAGGTACTTTATTAAGTATATGATTTGCAGTTAAGACCGCTTCCCCCCACAAGTTATCCGGTAGTCCAGAATTTATCAACAAAGCATTCATCATTTCCTTTAAAGTATGATTTTTCCGCTCAGCAATTCCATTTGACTGAGGCGCATATGGTGCCGTGGTCTCATGAATGATACCGTGATCGGCACAAAATTTTGCAAAAGGAAAAACATATTCTCCACCTCTATCACTTCTTAGTACTTTGACTTTCTTGCTAAGTTGATTTTCAACTTCAATTTTATATTGCATAAATGCTTCCAAGGCTTCATCCTTGCTTCTAAGCAAATATACATAACAAAATCTAGTACAATCATCAATAAAAGTAATAAAATACTTTTTTCCTCCTCTAGATTGTACCACCTTTAAGTCACATATGTCACTATGAATTAGACTTAAAGGTTCCGTATTTCTTTCAATTGACTTGAAAGACGTTCTTGCCATTTTAGCTTCAACACAAATTTCACATGCATTATGTGAGTCAAAATTTATTTTAGGCAAAAATCCATTTTTCACTAGCTTTTGTATGGAACCATAATTTACATGACCTAATCTACGATGCCATAAATTAGGAGATTCCAACAAGTAAGCAGAAGAAATATTATTATTCATATCGGAATTCGGTACAACTTTAGGCACGATGGTCATTACATTTAACTTAAACAGACCATCACATAAGTACCCTTTTCCTACAAACATTCCACTTTTAGTAAGTACAAATTTATCACTCTTAAACACTAGCTTGAAACCATTCTTACTCAACAATGAGCCTGACACTAGATTCTTTCGAATGTCTGGCACATGAAGCACATTGTTGAGACTCAATTCCTTGCCGGATGTCATCTTTAAGACCACCTTGCCCATCCCTTGCACCTTTGAAGAGGAAGAGTTTCCCATGAACAGATTCTCATTGTTGACGCTCTCATATGTAGTAAACATACTTCGTTCGGAGCACACATGTCGAGTAGCACCCGTGTCTACCCACCACTGTTTGGGATTTCCAACCAAGTTAACTTCGGATACCACCGCAGATAGATTCAAATCTGTCACGTCCTCGGTTATTTTGGTAACTTTCGTCACATTGGCTTGAGAATGCTTTCCTTTCTTTCCTTTGTTCTTGCGACTGTAGCAATCCTTAGCTCGATGACCTGGCTTGTCACATACATAGCAATTCCCACTGAACTTCCTCTTTTTATCACCGCCCTTGGAATTTGAGCCGCTTGCTACACTTGGACCATCTGATTCGGAAATTTTCCTCCTCTTCGACGGACCTTGCTCGACCACATTTGCCTTGGCTTCTTGATGATAATGACCGGCCTTTTCTCGGACTGGCGATTATCCTCCTCAATCCTCAATCTGACTATCAAGTCTTCAAGCTTCATTTCCTTGCGCTTATACTTCAAATAGTTCTTGAAATCTTTCCAAGTAGGTGGCAAATTTTCAATTAACGCAGCCACTTGAAAAGATTCTCCAAGTACCATTCCTTCCGCATGAATATCATGCAAAATTAGCTGAAACTCTTGGACTTGACTAATCACAGTCTTGGAATCCACCATCTTGAAATCAAGGAATTTGCCGACTACAAATTTCTTTGAGCCGGCATCTTCCGTTTTGTATTTCCTCTCCAAGGATTCCCACAATGCTTTCGCATTAACCATTGGACTGTATACGTTATACAACGCATTGTCCAATCCATTGAGGATGTAATTCTTGCACAAAAAATTTGAATGCTTCCAAGCATCCACGGCAGCCACTGTTTGCCGGTCAGGATTTTCACCAAGATCTGGTGCATCATCTTGCAAGAACCTTGCCAAGTTCAAGGTGGTAAGATAGAACAACATTTTTTGTTGCCATCTCTTAAAATCTTTTCCGTTGAACTTTTCCGGTCTTTCACCAAGTCCAACGGAACCATGAGCAGGTGCAACGTAAGGTGTCGCATACACAGTCCCACCGCTGGGATGAACCGGTCCACTTTCCGGAATGGTTTCGCTAGTAGCCATTGTTATATCTATCAACATAATATAACAGAAATTAATAAACAGTCCAGTCTATCACAAAAGTATAAAATTGAGTCTAGAATCACTAAAATTAAATTCAGAATCTGAAAATAATTTTAGTATAGATTGACAGAATCAAATATGAAAACGAATTTGAAAACACTGTTATGAAAATACTGTTTCTACACATGCAACACAAAGTGCGCATAATAAAGTCTTAAGATTGTTGTTGTAAAAGTATAACTTCGTGTATACTTGTGCAGAAAACAAGGAAGTACGAAAATATTGAAATGTGGTTTACTAAACAAAATAAACAGTATTAACGATTAAAATTAACTCACAACAAAATCAGGTAAACAGCAATGGAGAACCGAGGCGTGAATTTGATTCACTGTCCTTAAGACTTTATTCGTCCCGCAACGGTGCTAACGGTCTCCTGACGAAAAGCCTCCCAGGATACAACGGTAGTACGTCTGGAAATAGGAGCACTCCAAATTTGCAGACCCGGCGAACCAAAACTATGGCACAAAACTCTTTCGGACACAGAAACGAGACAACAGAAAAATTGCAGAATCTAATTTCGGGATGAAGTAGTTAATATATTGACTTCTGAAAAACTGACTCGTTTTTATACACAGAGTATTCACTGGGGGGTGCAACTCTTTCACAACTTTCTGGAAAAGAAAATAAATAAATAAACTTTATTTATTTAAATATTTGTCCCAAAAAGATTAAAGCCTGATGGGCCCAAGCCCAAGCCACGGACCGGGACGGGACGGGGCGGGCGGCGCGCGCGTGTGTGGTGGACCTTAGGTCAACCTAGGTCCTCCCTCCTTACAAAACATGGGTACCCCCAAGGGGCCCAACCCTTAGCTCAAGGCTAAGCCTTATAAGGAGATAACTTGGCTTTATCTCTTCTATGTGGGATACTCTTTTCCCTTCAAGGTGAACCACCAACTTTAACTTCAATTTTCTCATTCATCTCTCATTCATTTTAAACATGTGAATATACCATAATCATCTATTCCAATAGAGGAACATGAATCAATTTGTTCTTAACCAAAATATGGTTTGGAACCAATTTAAAAGTTGAGTCAAAGTTGCTACTCCAGCTTCTCCATAATGGGTTTAAAACCCCAATGCCAACAGTTACTTCCTTCAACGAGGGAAACCAATTAAGGAGAACAGAGGAAGAGATTTTTGTTCTCGTGACTGGATCGTGAAAGATGTACTGAGAGAGTTTGTGACTAGCCGCGAAGGTTTAGTCCCTTATGTGTCGATAAAATGCCAAAAATTTGGAAATGGTATCAAAACACTAAAAGTGAGATATTCTTTTGTTTTTTGTTAGAATTAATAACCAAGCACCAAAAAGAGATTGTTCTCAAGTATGTGTGTTAATACTACACCTTTCTTCATATTCTCGACAACATGAAAATAAAAATGGATAACATGTTAACGGTTGAGGTGTTAGTATAATTTGCCACTTATTGCATGTATATAGATGACATTGATATGCATATCGAATAAATAGGACTATGTCTACATATTCCTGAAAGATGTCACAGGTCCAGCACTCTGTGATGTTGAGATCATCATCGGATCCAATAATCCTACCTGATGTTTCCATTATCCTAGTTTTAGTCTTAAGGTCCCACCTTGATTTTGTCAAACCATGGTTGATCTCCATCGGTTCGATGAATGACTATCATATGATGATTGTAAAAATGATGGAGATAGAGGTGTCAAATGGGCCGGGCCAGGCCAAGCCCATTGGGCCTCCAGCAAACCGGGCCAGGGCCGCTGCCAAACAGGCCGGGCCGGGCCGGGCCAGAATGAGAGAAATCTGGGCCTAGTCCAAGCTCAGGCCCTAGGCCCAACATCTAGGGCCGGGCCCGGGCCCAATTTTTTTTTTGTTATTCAAAATAATATTATTATTTTACTATCTATTTTGTTATTATTATTTAATAATATAATTACTAGCTTTTTATATGTATTTTAACAGGTATTTTTTAAGCATGGTACTAATACTAATTTATATGTAAGAGGGTGGAATTAATCGGTTTGGTATTTATTGACAAATAAATTCGGCTAATTATCAATTAGTACAAACTTTTTTACAACTCAACGCTTGCTTCCCCAATCACTCAGAACTTGGGCCAACTGATCAGGGGAAGTCAAAATCTAAAATTATGTACAATTTTAAACAAATGATTTTACCATCTTCCCTGGCCCTTGAAACTGGTAGTAAAGATTCAACCTACATGACCATAGCCTCCCACTTGCTGGCATGTTCCGCGAGTTACTCATCAACTGGAAGTTGACTCTTCCTTCTTTTTACACTTTTACAAAGTAAGGTATTTTTGTGCCTTCTCAAAATGTTGTGTTGCTTAGCTCAAATCTAAAAGTAATAGATCTGTAGCCACGAATATTTGTTTGTTTTCTCACTAATGATCTAAAAGTAATAGATTTCTTCTACATTTTAGTCATAGAAGGTAAGCAAATACACCTTAGTTTAAAAAAAAACTGAAAATGCCATTTTTCTGGCCAAAAGAGGGCCAGGCCTGTTTCTAAAAAAATTAGGCCTGGCCCTGGCCCTGTCCCAAGCCCTAAGGGTTAGGGCCAGTCCAGGCCCAAAAAAAGGCCGGGTCGGCCTGGGCCAGCCCGCCCCATTTGACACCTCTAGGTGGAGAGCTACTTGCCAGACTCTTCTTGGTATAGATCTGTGCGAAGTAGGCCTTAGCACGCTTTTGGAAGGTGCTCCAGAAAATCTGTATTGTTCACTAAAATCTAGTGTTGTCTGAATCCTTTGACCTTCTCATTACTTGTGTTGAAGTTTTGTACCTACTTTAAAACCCTATAACGATGTTTGGTAATAAATTTGAGATGGTCAAATTATACGACACCCAATTGATTATTAGTGAAAAAATAAATGAAAAGTCTTAAGGAAGCGTTCAAAAGCAATCCAACAATTAAATTCTATATTTACCGTAATCTTCAGGATTTTCAATATTTATTGTACTCATACTTAAAAAAATCAGGTTTGGCCAAATATATATTACATTAATCCAACTTCTACTAGAGAATCTTTACCGTGATGGAGAGATGGTATGGTGTGATGACCTGACGCGATCTAATGTTTTATATTCTCTCATTTTATTCGTTGATAAGACAATATATTTTATTATTCTTTTATCTTATAAGTCGATTAAATCATAAATCTTATCATCCGCTCATCTTATATATTACTCCCTATGTCCCATAAAAATTGATTATATTTCCTTTTTGTATCGTCCCACAAAAAGTATTCATTTTCAAGTAAAGAAATATTCTATAGATACTTTCACATATTTATCCTTTTTAAATTTTATAATACATTTAAGTCTCCATTAACTTATTTTTACACTCGAAACCTACTTTCTTAACCTTTTTCATTCATTTCTCTTTGTCCACATGTAACCCCTACTACCCCCCCCCCCCCCCTCCCCTTTTTTCTTCTACCTTGACCCACTTTCTTTCCCCTATCTCTCTAAATATTAGAATGAGAAATATCTTATATATCATTAAAATTTTTAATTTGTGTAAAAAAAAAGTTGATCAAATTACGTGAAACGGAGAAAATAATTAGATTACCTTTTTCTACATCCCTTGCATGAAAGTTTAAAACACCTTGAAATTTATCCTTCGAGTAACAAGATTTTGAAAAACTGATCGTAATCAGCCCCAAAAACTACATCCAGAATCTACAAGGGAATCAAAAATCCACAAAAAGGATCTTCTTTGACCTTCAAAAATGAAAACTCCAACGGAAGTCAACTACCTTGTTCCCACGGCGTTACACTCCCCCAACCACACTCGCACGCTTTTACAAGCCGCGTTCGTGCAAGTCCGTCACTCCATCAAATCCAAGTCCAACCCACCGGCCACCACATTCTTCTTATTAACCCTCTCTCTCTCTCTCTCTCTCTCTCTCTCTCTATAGTGAACAGTAGCAGCATTTTCCATTGCCCCCCACCTCCTGTTCCTTCCTTTATTTTATGCACACACAACACGTCTGATAACGGCATATTCTCTCTCTCTCTCTCTAAAAAATCGGAGCATTTTTCGGAGACAAATCCTCCAGACACCCCCATTGAATCTCTCCCTCATTAACCGTTTAATTTCCTCAAGATTTACGAAGATCCATAAAAATACCAGAAAAAAAACACCCTATAATCGTTACTTATGTAGATCCCTCTCTCTCCCAGACACTAAAAACACACACTCTTTCTCTCTCTAGAAAATGGTGGTGAGGATGATGAGGTGGAGGCCGTGGCCGCCGCTCCTGTCGAAGAAATACGAGGTTAAGCTGGTGGTGCGGCGGCTGGAAGGGGTGGCAGCGGCGGTGGTGGTGGGTAGTGATCCGGTGCATGCGGGTGCAGAGAAGGATCGTGGGGTCTCGGGATGGACGGCGGAGATCAGGTGGAAGGGGCCCAAGATCGCTCTCAGCCCGTTCAGGCGGACGGTTAAGAGGAATTTCACGAGAGAGGTGGAGGTTGTGGGGTCAAACGGTGTCGTCGAGTGGGAGGAGGAGTTTCAGACCGAGTGCAGCCTTTCTGGTAACAAAGACAATATCTTTCATCCATGGGAGATAGGCTTCGCTGTGTTGAATGTGAGTGTTTCTTGATCTTGTTGACCCTTTTTTACTTTCTTGATGGTTTATCTGTTTTTGGGTATTTTGTAGATTCCAAGGTTTTGCTTTTATTAATGTGAATACGGTTAGTGGGTTTAAATGATGCGAAAATTGGTTAATGTTCTAACATTGATAATTGGTTCAATTTGTGAGTATGAATATTTTTCATCATCTTCTGCGATTCTTCAGTTTAGGGTTTCTTCTATTTTTGCAATGTTGCGCTCTCTAATTTGGAAAAAGCTTGACCGTTATAAGCACTTATGTGTCTGTGCCCTTATGTGTAGATTTTTGTTAACGTATATATGTACTTGTGTTTAATGTGGGAACGCTAAATCTGGAATCTATTATGCTTGTCCACGCACTGATAAAATTGGATTGGAGACAAAGTTGTGATTTAGCCCTTAGTGGATGTTGAATACTTTAGAAACACGTGGATGCTAGGTCTCCGAGATGGAATAATTTCGCAGGATATTATCGATTTTCTTTTGTTTAAAGGGTTTATTGAATATAGTATAACGGTCTTTGGCGGGAAATTGTATCTGGAACCGTTTATCCCCCAGTTTGTTATTTTGGAATTGTTGCACTGCCCAGAGTTAAATACTTAGCATCTTTGCCTCTGAGAATTGATTCAAGTGGTGGTCATTGAACGGTTTTGTCGTTGCTCGACCAAGTACTTTGTACCTTTATGCGTTTAATTGCAGATGTCTTTTGGTTGGTATAGAACTATAGTTCCATGATTTTTGTATCCAAGAAGCATATTTTATGTTTCCTGTGGGTGTGAGTTATGCTATTGACCATCTTCAATTAAACTAACCTTATTTTTGTTAAACATAATTCAGGGCTTAAGCTTAGGGCCAAAGAACAAGGTTCCCATAGTTGGAACAGCGTCCATTAACCTTGCAGAATTTGCTTCCGCAGCTCAAGAAGAAGAGTTTGAACTCAACATTCCTCTGGCAGTTCCTGGCAGTGCCACCGAGTCACGACCATCACTTTGTGTATGCATTTAGGCTATACTTGTTTAAATGGGTTTTTATAATTTATTGAGATCTTATCTTTTACTGTTTGGTTACATTCTTATAATTTGATCTTTTGAAAATGATGCAGATATCACTGAGATTATTGGAATTGAGGACTGCTCAAGAACCAACGGAGTCAGTACAGAGGCAGATATTGGCCATTCCATCCCCACAACAACCAGGCGAAACTCTCTTGGCAGAGAAAGACGAGCTTTCTGCACTTAAAGCTGGCCTTAGAAAGGTAAAAATCCTTACTGAATATGTGTCGATCAGGAGAGCTAAAAAAGCTTGCCGTGAGGAAGAAGGCAGTGAGGGAAGGTGCTCTGCTAGGAGTGACGAGGGCGGTGAATACACCTACCCCTTCGATTCAGACTCGCTGGATGACTTCGAGGAAGGAGAATCGGACGAGGCTAAGGAGGATTCTAGTGTGAGGAAGTCATTTAGCTATGGCACATTGGCTTCTGCAAATTGGGCAGGAGGATCAGTTTACTCCACTGCGAAAAACAAGAGTGAGGATGAGGATTTGGTTTACTACAGCAACCGAAAATCAGATGTGGGTTGCTCACACGTGGAGGATTCAACTGCCTCTGTTACGGAGCCATCTCTGTTGCCCAATTCAAAACGCAGTATCCTACCTTGGAGGAAGAGGAAGCTGAGCTTCAGATCTCCTAAAGCCAAGGGCGAGCCCCTGTTGAAAAAGGGTTATGGAGAAGAGGGTGGAGATGACATTGACTTTGATCGCCGGCAGCTTAGCTCTGATGAGTCTCTCTCTTTTGGGGTAAGTATTTCTCGGCTCTTCTGTCTCGGCTCTAGCATGTCAATATTTTGCTCTGATTTGTCTTTCTGTATTAATTCTCTTACGAGTCAATAATCTCATTGCTATGGGGATGCATCCTCTTTTACTAGTAACCATTGCTGACTATAATGACTATAATTGCCGAGTAGGAATCATTCTGTTGTCCATATAAAGCCCCACCGTAGTTAAGCTATCTGAGTTTTTGACATGGGTGGCAATGGTATGCCATATTTATATGATGCTACCAAAGTACTCTCTAAGCATCTCTTGCTGATAGTTAGATACAGGCGTCTTTATGGAATATGCCTTCTCTTGGGGAAAAATTTGGTTATACGAAGTAATATAAAAAAGCCCCCTCTAAAGAGAAAAACTACAATTCTTGGGTTCCTTTTTTTTTTCCCCTTCTTAAAGACGGTTCTCTCATCGTGTGACTTTTTTTCTCTCATCATTGCTGTATTGTATCTTTTACTGTTATATCTAGGTTTAAAGGCATAATTCTTAGGTGAGGCACTCCCAAGCATCAGCTATAGTGACAAGCAATGAGGGCTCACCACCTAAGCCAAAGGTGGGATCGAGTGCAGACGGGCAAATAATGTCTGCACCAGGGTCCATATGTAGTTGCTCTTTTGCTTACGTGGTGAGCCTCTATTGATTGCAATATCAGGAGTGTGTTAGGACTCCCCACCTAAGAAATAGGCCATCTAATGGTTTATCGGCATATTTTAAATGTTCTCTTAACTACCTCAAATCATCAAGTGTTTCTTTTATCCAAATCTGAGTACAATAAGGAAGGTGATATTTTCCATTTTCTCTCGTGTTCTTCATAAAAGTTTAATTACCTATTTCGAATGCTAAATATGGCGTGGCTACCTATCTGGCAGTGGCATAAGACTGATGAAGACTCAAGTGCAAATCGATCATCAGTATCTGATTTTGGGGACGACAGTTTTACCATTGGCAGTTGGGAACACAGGGAAGTAACCAGCCGCAATGGACGCATGAAGCTTAAAACTGAGGTCTTCTTTGCTTCCATTGATCAGCGGAGTGAGCGGGCAGCAGGCGAGAGTGCATGTACAGCTCTTGTTGCTGTAATTGCTGATTGGTTTCATTACAGCCAGGATCCCTTGCCCATTAAGTCCAAATTCGACAGTCTTATTAGAGAAGGATCATTAGAGTGGAGAAACCTTTGTCAGAATGAAGCTTACCTGGAGCGGTTTCCCGACAAGCACTTTGATCTGGAAACGGTTCTCCAGGCCAATATACGATCTCTAACTGTGGCTCCAGGAAAGTCCTTCATTGGGTTTTTCCATCCTGATGAGATGGAGGAAGGGAGATTTGACTTTTTGCATGGTGCTATGTCCTTTGACAGTATGTGGGACGAGATTAGTCGTGCTGCTTCAGTTTGTCCAAGCAACGGTGAACCCCAAGTTTATATAGTCAGTTGGAATGACCATTTTTTTGTCCTTAAAGTTGAGTCGGAAGCTTATTACATAATTGACACATTAGGGGAGAGGCTGTATGAGGGATGCAACCAGGCTTATATACTGAAATTTGACAGGAATACAGCAATATACAAGCTGCCCATATCCACACTACCATCCGTTCCAAATTCTTCATGTGATCAGTCAACAGCTGCTTTAGCCTTGGAACACAAGGATGGTTCTATGGAAGGGACAGTTGGGACCATACCCGAGGAATCAGGGAAAAATGACAACGAGGAGATTGTTTGTCGGGGAAAGGAGTCGTGCAAGGAGTATATAAAAAGTTTCTTAGCTGCAATTCCGATTAGGGAATTGCAGGCAGATATTAAGAAAGGGTTAATGGGGTCGACGCCTCTGTATCAGCGACTTCAGATTGAGTTTCACTATACACAGCTTCAACAAGCAGCGCCTGAATTTCCAGCAATAGAAATAGCCACAGCGAAGGCCGTGCCCCAAGTGGTTGAAGTCGCATTAACCGAGGTTGCCGCTTAGAGACTTGACTGTAAATCTTAGGAAAAGTGTGATTATGGTTAACTTCTTTTCATCAGTCATGGTTATGTCTTTGAATGTATACCAGCTGGAAAAAAATTGCCAGGTTGGAAATGAAACATAACCAATATTTTGCGTTTTGCCACTTACTGTGTTTGGTCTAGGTCTGTGTGCCGTCTCCCTTTTGTTTTGCGTTACCTAGAAAGGGATATTATGTACATGACTTTTTTAACCTGTCCTTTTCAATTGAAATACCTTTCAACTTGAGATAATGTCCAGAACTCTTTTCTTGCATTTCTTCATATTTGTGTGTGCCAGTCTCTGGTGTGTCATTAAATTACCAACTGTCCTGCAGCTACTGTCTGAATTCAATTTCCAATCTGATGATACTTCTCAATTATGGTTCCTGTTTTTCTGATGATGATTGTCCAAGTTACAACTAGATTAGATGCTCATTTCTTGTGGTTGCGAGTCTTGTGACTTGCTAGCTGTAAAGGTACCAACTTTTTATCAAGAGGTCTCCCGGGTCATGAAAAGATTCTCAGTTTTCTGTTTCCAGAACTTGCAAGGAAGTCCCCCATTTGATTTCTTCTGCTTTATCTTTGCAATAGATGAGAATTGGGTGAGATATTTCAGAACTCCGAATAGATTCTAGTAGACTTTATTATTTGGGAGATCGTCCGGGAACTTATTGGTAAATTTTCACTTATTCTATCTTCTTTTTGCTGCCTTGACTTCCTACCCCCAATTGCTTTCATGCTTCCTCGATGGGTTGTCAGTCTTTGGAATCACATATATTTTTATTAAATGTCCAAATAAGTGCATGTGAATTCACACACACGCTCGCGCGTCTAATGTAGTTATTTGTGTGTACTCCCTATAATTTAAGCACATGGCGTATGGCTTGGCATGGCATGTTGAGTGAGAACTGAAGGCTTTTATTCATTTCCAACCTAAGAAGTACACGTTCGGTGTATTTCCCTTTATGCAGAATGGTAGACCAAGTGCAAATTATTCCCTTGGTTTGCTGGGGGCACAAGATATTCTTATTGATCCATATCTAACGCTAGAATTATATAGCTCCCTGTGTAACTGCTACTCTTAGTAGCGGTTAGGCTTACCCTCTAATTTTCTTGAGAATTAAGTCGAATTTGAGCTGTCTGTCGGTTCGTGGGCTTCTAACCCCCTACTAAGAGTAGCGGTTAGTGTAAAAAAATATCAAATCTGAGCCGTCCACAACTTCTAGTGGACGGCCAGATCACAGCTGGAGAAATAACTATTTCTCCACCAGTTCGTGTGTGTGTGTATCTATACATATATAAAAGTACGGATGAGCTTAAATGACTAATATTTTTTTCCCCTTGAAGTATCCTTTTCTAAATAATTTTTTCATGAAAGGTTAAGAGTCAGTAAGTAAGGGCATCTTTGACTTATAATATTTCTTTCCCATTAAACACCTTTTTTTGGATTTGAGGCTTATTAAATATAAGGGTCTTTTTTACTTTGCGTACAATATCAAACATCTTTCCTGAACTTTCCTTATTAGAGCATATGGTCTTATTAGATATAAGGATTATTAGGACTTTTATTTAAAAGAGAAAACAACCCAACCCTATGTAATCATGCACGGTCTCCAAAACCTATCTCACCCCTGCCTCCATCATGTTAAACCATAGCCACCAAAACCTCTACACCTTATTGCCTTTATTGTTCAGCATTTTTCAAAGAGAAAGCTTTAAAGTAAAGGAAATTTTTTATGAATAGCTTCAATTCATTGTGAGTTTTGTTCTTGCCTTTCTTTTTGAGTTTTTGCAACGACTACTAGGATTGTGTGTATTTAGAGTTTTTACGTGCGTGTGACTTTGTAAGCGATTAACAAAGATGAAATACCGGACAAAATTTAGAACTGAAAGAGCAGGAAGATGAGAGTTTATAGTCATCATAAGTTTTGGTGAGATGGAATCCTGTCATTATTTGAGACTATAGATGCCACTGTCGCCCTGTCATTATTCGCAGCATCATATATAACTATTCCCGCAAACGGATTCTTCAAAGGTCCAGTGACTACCAGTGATCAGTCCAGCGCCACATTGACTGTCCACTGCAAATAGTCCATCCATTTACCTCTTCATTTCACCTATCATTTACATAGTTTCTGAGGGTCCATGAAGAGTCAGGTGGAAAGCCACTTGATCCAGAGTGTCTTTCTTTTGTCCAAGGCCCAATAAGTGCGTCATGAGTAGGGCTTTATTCCAAGCAACAAGGTCCTTAAAACCTAAGCTCCTTCCTGCTTAGGAAGACACAGGTCTTCCCAAGCCACTTTAGTACAGTTGTGGTTTAATCACTCTGACTCCACAAATAGGCACTTAAGTACTTGCTTTTTTTTTTTGGTCTTTGACCTGCTTATGATAAGAATGCTGCTCCAGAATTTTTGGATAGTGAGTTGCTCTCTGCCTGCATAGCTTCAGTATTTGGAAGTCCAACTCTTAGTAATAGACAGTAGCCTTTCAGTGATTACATAATAGTATTTACATTTTCGGTTTATGTTCATTCTGGTTGTAGCGAGTGAGAGACGGAACCAGAGAACGTCTTGGAGTTAAAGCAACCAAGAATCTCGGAACAAGAACTTGCTACTAGTAACTGTATTAAAACCTTAGTTACATGGAGTGGGAGCAGGGGAGCGGAAGCACCTAGAAGAATTTGAGTTAAGAGCGTCTTTTGTAAACAAATATTCTTTATATGTCATGCAATGAACAATCTATAATTGGGTACATTTTATTGGATCCGCACCCTCTGCCGTAACTAGGGTTACAGTAGAGGTGCTGTAACCTTAGTTACAGCCGTCCGATCGAAATAAGTGGAAAATAACGGTTCAGATGAAGTCACATCACCAGATTGATATTCTCAGCATTTACTCTTTGGAGACCATTCTTCTCACTCCAGCCAGAGTCTCTCTCTCTCTCTCTCTCTCTCTCTCTCCAAACCCATCTGCCGACAACTCCTCAACGCCCTCCACTTTCAGCAGCAACGACACATCCACTTTCCGGAGACGTCTCTCTCTCTCTCTCTCTCTCTCTCTCTCTCTCTCTCTCTCTTCCTAAAATCGTAGTGGCTCGACATCGCAGCGCTACCATGGAAAAGAACCTTCATCCACCGGCACTGACACAGCCAGACACCTCGTGCCTCCCCCACCTTCCGGCGACGACATCCCCCACCTTCTGGCGACGCCGATCGACACTCCCTCTCTCTCCTCCAAAAATCGATCTACACTACCATGGAAGAACCTTCCTCGTCAACACCTTTGGCCACCATAAGATATCCAGATATAAATTCTGAATGTATAGAAGTGCTAGGTATCTATCTTGGAGGAACTCATTGTAAGAAGCAACACATCTGTCAATTAGTAGGAATCCAGATATCTCTTGTGTTCTGTCAATTAGTAGAGTTGAATGAATTTCTTTTTTTAATGGATAGTTTTTATATTAGAAGTGAATGATTGATGATGGAACTCGTTAATTTCTGCACTTTTGTTCACTTTTCATACCATTAAGCAGAAATGAAAAATAACTGTTATCACTTCATGAAAATATTGTCCTCTCCTTGTTTGGTGAACACATTAATGGGAGCTCATAGCCTGCAACTCTCAAATGGACATTATCAATCTTTAATCTATGTATCCTGAATGCTGTTTCATTGATTTAATTGTACCTAAACTTGAATGCTTTTATATTGATTTTAGAACTCTGCCTGATTCTCTGCTCAAGTTTGATTCCTCTATTCAAGTTTGCTGTTCAGTTTTTCCTCCTTAATTAGCATAGTGTCTCCCTTTTTCCCTGTTTCAGTAGATCACTGAAGATTTGAGCACTTGTTTGTTTCCCTGTTTCAGTAATTTACTGGAAACTTGGAGATTTGAGTACTTGTTAGTATTATTGTTTGTGAAGTTCATCCTTGATAATGGAATTGTTGGTATTGCGGGTGTTGGTATTGTTTTCCCTATTTCAATAAACTCAGGATTGTTGGTATTGCGGGTGTAGCATTTCTGTGATAATGGAATCTGCCGTTGGTGAGAGGAGTTTTTCAAAAGAAAGATATAATGTGGTTTGCAGCAAATGGTACATGCATAGTGAGTTCTGTTTGTATAGATAAGTATATATCCCCATTAAAATCAAATTCAGGCATGCCCAAGTTTTGAGAGTTTGGGAAGCTGGTTAGTGTATTTGGTACTTCTTTCGTATATTAAAAAGGTGACAACTAATACAATGCATTTACTTCATAATTTAATTTATTCTATTGAAATGATATTGTTCATGGAGTTTAATATAGTGAAATGCATGTATATTGTTATGATTACGTGGTAAACTTCTTGAAGTAGGAAGTAATGAACTTCTATCCAAATACAGATTAGATGATTGGGCATCTAAAAATGGTATAGAATTCGATAGCCGGGAAGGGGCATGGAAATTTTGGGTGGACTATGGAGGGAAAATGGGTTTTGGCGTGCATAAGCATTATTCAAACAAAAGTCGAAAATATGAAATTGTCACCTCTGAAAATATTTATGCAACAAAGAGGGTTTTCGAGAGATTGATAAACGTGATCATTTGTCTAAAGCTCCTAGAGCTGAGACAAGAATTGGTTGTCTTGTAGGGATGAAAATTATATTAGACCGAAAGAAATATAAGTATCATCTTTTGGACTTGAATGAAAAGCATAACCATGATCTCCATGCTCCAATATGTGTTCATCATTTGCGATGTCAAAGAAATATAATTGAAAGTCAAGCGATAGAAGTTGATTTGGCATATGATGCCAGGCTTAAACAAAAGAAAGGTTTTGATTTGTTTGGCATGAAATCTAGGGGAAGGGAACACGTTGGATTCCTTCCGCTAGATAAAAAAAAAAAAATTTACCTTCGGACCAAACGAGAAAGAGGATTGCAATTTAGAGAAGTGGGAAGTTTGTTGATGAGTTTTAAAAATCAAGCATCACAAGATCCGTCATTCTTTAATGCATTTCAATTGGATAATGAGGAGCAAATTACCAATATCTTTTGGGCGGACGGAAGGATGTGCATGGACTACAAACTTTTTGGTGACATTGTGACCTTTGACACTACATTTTCCACCAATAAAGATCATAGACCTCTTGGAGTGTTTATTGAGTTTAATCACTGTAGAGAACAAGTCATCTTTCGAGCTTCTTTATTATACAACAAGACACAAGCGTCGTTTGATTGGATTTTTAATACATTTTTGGAGGCACATAAATTTAAGAACTCTATTACGCTTTTCATCGATCAAGATATAGCAATGGGAAATGCGGTACGTGTTGTGATGCCGGAGGTACGACATAGTTTGTGTACTTTTTATATTATGCAAAATGCTTTTAAACATCTTGATAATTTGATGAAGGATGATTCATGTTTTTGAGTGATTTTAAAGCCCTAATGTTTGAATTCGATGATGTGACAAAATTTGAGAAGGAGTGGGAGGCATTGCTTAAAAAGTACAAAGTACATGGAAATAGTTGGTTAGAGAAAGCTTATGCCTTGAAAGAAAAGTGGGCTAGATGTTACATGAAGACGACGGTTACTTTGGGGGTGCGAAGTACACAACTTAGTGAGAGCATGAATGCTAAATTAAAGAAGTCGTTGAAATCTAAACTTGACATCCCTACTTTTTTCAATCTATTTGACATGGTTGTAAGTGAAAAAAGATACGGAGAGGTAAAAGCGGAGTATAATGCGAAGGAAAAAATGCCTAGGGTAAAAGTTTCTTGTTTGCCTTTATTAAAGCAAGCATAAAAATTTACACTCCAAAGATATTTGAGTTATTTCAAAAACAATGGGAGAAAAGTTTACTAGCTCTTATTGAAAACAAACAAGAAAAAGGTAGGTTGCAAGAATATTTGATTGTTTCTTGTGATGAGGAGGGAGAGTATGTTATGACACGTGATGAAGAGAACGCAACATTGTCATGTAGTTGTAGAAAATTTGAAACGGTAGGATACTTTGTGGGCATGCATTGAAGGTTCTTAATGTGCTTGGCATTTAGTATATTCGGAAAACATATATTCTCAAGAGGTGGACAAGAGGAGTAAGAGATGGTTGTGCATTAGAGGATGATGGCTTAGATATTCATCAGAGTGAAGGTTTGGATATAAATGACCGGTACAGAGAGCTTTGGCCTGATGCGGTAAGATTAGCACATAAGGCTTCCGAATTTAAGGATGGTTACGTCCTCTACAAGACTAGGATGAAAGAATTGGATAAGGAAATTGAAGAACTTAGGAAGAAGCATTATGAATTTATGGAGCATTATTATGAACTTAATGGTAGTAAAGGTGTGGATAAGAATGCCCTCGAAAGTCTTGTTGGGAATGTGAAGAGGAAGAAAAAAAGAGAAGGTCCACCAAAGAAAGCATGTAAAAGACATAATAGTTGGGTAGAGAAGCAACCAAGGAAGAGGAAACAAATGACGAGCAACTCATTGGGATGTGAAAATAATGACAAGGAAAATTAAGATCCAACGCTGCCTCATTGGGATGTGAAAATAATGACAAGGAAAATCAAGATCCAACGCTACATCATGAGGTATTTAAATAACGTGTGTATATATATATATATATATATATATATATGCACACTTTTATTTTAATAAGAAATGTCAATTTTGCGAATGCTAATGCATGCTTTTATAGTGCATGGAGATACCTCAAGCATCTAGTTGGAATAACTTTAATCATGGCATTGTTGAAAAAGACATATATCGATCAAGTTTTACCAAAATGTTAAATGTAAGTGTTCCATCTTTCACATTTCTTGTTGTCTTTTGGATGCCAACATGTAATTTATTCATCTCTTCATCTTTATGTTTTTTTCATTGTAGGCCAGCTTGGATGACAATTTGCTGTCAAGTTTATCACAGTATTCAAATTGTATCCAATCGAATGACGAAAGAGTATTTGAAAACTTCAACGTGCTTTCGAGTCAAGTCTCGACGTCACTTAGAAGCTACATTTTCAAATGAAAATTGTTCATGATAGGATCTGTGTAGCGTTTCCTATTTTGAAACTCTTGCATACCTAAACTATGGATAATTATTTTGTTGTTAATGGTTACGAAGTTATTGCATGCCTAAATATGAGAAATGCCTTGTTCTTGAACGGTACATATTCTTCAAGTATTCTTGAATGTATTCTTGAACAGTACATTATCTTGAACAATACACAGGTAAATGTGTGGCAATTACTCAGAGGGAACATGAAACAAATATTTTTCAAAGTATTCATTTCACTCGAAATGGGGTAAGCAGTAAGTAGAAGTTTGGAATAAATTGCATGAACAATATCATTTCAAAATTATCAACTAATGATTTCAAGTAAAAATGAACTTGACAAGCTTGCGGAATAGTTAAAAGCTACAATCAAACCTAATGTATTATTAGAAACCGTAAGTCTCTGTACACCATTATCCACAAATACTTAGTAGTAAGACAACCTACCAATAATCAAAACTATAAAGTCAAATACACAAAAATTCAACTTCCTTAGAGACATTATTCCCTCATTAATCCTCCAAGCTGTGCATAATCTTCGATAAATGTTGTTGTTATGCACCTTATTCCTGCTTCTTACACGCTATCAGATCATATGACTAACTGAAAAAAGCTATCCATAGTCCTTACTTTCTGCTAAAAAAATTCTTGTATTTCTCTCCAGGCAAAACTGCAACCAAATCAGCTTTGAACAAGCCTTGATCAATTTCTCATATTAGATTTCACTACCTTTTTCAATTTAAAAGTTGAATATTTGCTACATGGAGTGTTAGCACGAAACCTACCTGATGAGTAAGATAGTGATCAGGATGGTTGACCAGGAAAAAGTGCTCAACAAGCTTACTTACAGATTCATTAGAGTTTGGTGGCACATTCTTAAATAGAACCTGCAAACAAAGAAATTCCATCAACCGGTTATAACTAACACGGATGTCATTTGTAAAGTGCCCTCGAGATGATAAATTAGGGAGTTCTTATCCAAATGCGCATCCGTAAGCCGCTGTCCCAAACTAGTTGAGATCAACTACATGTATCTTTTTCTTTCATTCTTCCATATCCAAGCACATTCAAATAAGTCAATAGCAGTCAAGACCTTTCTCACTACTCGTGCAACCGCATTGATGCAACTGTTGCATACTCCTGCTGTAACAGGTAGCACGTCCAAAAATTAAAGCCGTATGCCATCACTATATGTGTCCAAAACCTACAATCAGAAAGAGCATTACCATTGTAAGCATCTACTTCAGTGATCACTGAACCTCAATAATAATACCTTGTGAAAAAGATAGTCCTTAATTGTCGTGGCTATTTCACACTAATGTTGATGATGTGTGTCTCTGAAGAAACAAAGAACAGGTAAAGTGACAAATTTTACTTGATTCGAGTAAAGGAATAACAATCTGCCTTTAAAAATCAAAGAAGATGGAAGGACAAAGAAAGAGGAGACGATATGTGTCTCTGAAGAAACGAAGGACAGTTAGAGTGACAACTTTACCCTTCAAATTTGAAATTTAACGGATTTGTTCTTGACGGAACCTAACAGATGGACTATTTTGGACAAAATTTAAAAATCAGTGGTCACTTTGACATAATTTTAAGTCCAGTGGTCAAAATGAAATATGCCTAATAGTTCAATGGCGTAATTAACTCTTATTATTATTATTATTATTATTATTATTTTGTAATGTGGAGATTTTGAAGAATGAAGATAAAGCAAGAAAATGAAGAAAATAATGACTATGATAGGGCACAAAAAGTAAAAGACACAACAAATGAAATCCTATTAAATTAGTGTTACAATATAATGAATTTTTGTAAACATTTTAAGTATTTTAAATATATTGATTCATTATCTAAGAAACTAAAGAAGAATTCTAAAACAAATTGAGGGGTGCCATGCCACCCCCCCACCCCGGTCATGAGGGTGGTCCGCCCCTATGGGGATTATAGAAGTTCTAATGTTTATTGTCGATGATAACTTTCCAAAGGTAGTAGCTAAGAAATATCATCGAATATCTTCACATCAAATAAAAAATTGAGTGTGGACATATTTTGGCTTTCACTCGAGAACAGCTGCAAAGCAAATAGAGAAAATATCCAAATAATGTAATGATTCTTAGCGTGCTCTCTTAGATCTTTTTACAACAATACCCATGATTGTTGTTTAAAAAGCTTCTTAAATACCAAGTGTTTGCATTTTTTCCAAAGTATTGTTGTGTTGATTTGACCATGTTTAGATGTGTTGACTTGAGTATTCATAGCTTAATGACAAGATCATAGTATGTAAATAAGTGGATATTTGTATATATTACTTTGCATGTTGATTTAAATTTTATAGCTAAAGGAAGTTCTTATTTCAATAATACCGTCCCAATATCACTCTTTGTTAACAACTAAAGTAGATACGTAATTTTATGTACGGTATTTATTTAGTGGTAACAAAATTTGATAGTAAAGATCCTAAAATAGTGAGAATAGTGACAACTCTCTCTCTCTCTCTCTCTCTCTCCCCCCCCCCCCCAATGAAGGCAACCATGGCTATCTCTTCAAGGATCAAGCATAGGGCTAGATAGCATATTCTACTTTTTTTTTACTGACGAGAACAACTGTCACAAAGAATGATAGTGCAACTGCAAGTTCTGCCTTTATGGACAACCAAGGAGACCTGGTATCTTCAAAAAGTAGGCAGGAGAAAAACGTTTTTTTTTTGCTTAATTATCAATGGGATATGTAACAATAGCAAAACATTTGTGCCCAGAAAAACATAGGGTATGATAAGAACAATTTATTGCTTAATTACTAAGATATTTAATTACTTTTGCATATATTCAGTAAAACTTTACAAGCATACCTATAGTGTTATAGAGTGCTTTGCATGTTTTAGTGGTGAAAGGATGAAACTTGCAAGTACAATGCTATAGAGTACTTGCATGCGTTTGTTAGTATTCAATGGAAAGAAAGAAAGAAAACTCACAAGCCTAACTTGATCATATTCAAAGGAAAGGTGAGTATAGTTGGCTCTTTCTAAAAGAACATAACACTATCAAGCTCTAGCCATAGTAGTAATTGTTAATACTCTGTGAGTATTCCTTTTGCATCAATATAATTCATAATTTAATCTAATATAGCTTTAAGCTATAAGAAAAATAAAATTGTGTTAGTAGTATTGTAAGCATATTTTTCTATATCTTTTGAGTTGAAGCCTGAATGTGTACTATTGCATGTGGCAAAAAAGAGGAAGATTGCAGTCATTGTGAATGTTTACCTTCCTCTCCTTAGTATGATCTCAACTGTGCATAGTGCCTAATTATTGTTATTGAAAAGAAAGATCTGATGCAGAGTTTTTGAAGTCGAGCGGTTGCACATTCCTCTTAAAAATTTTGCACGGATAATGTTAAATGGCTAATCCTTTTTTTTTCTTTCTTGAAATACCCTTTTAAAATAAAATCTTATTAAACTTTAAAGATGACTAGGAATATTTTTGACATATAACTCTATTTTACCGTAAAATACCCTTGTTGGGTTAGAAGCTAATTATGAAATAAGGGCATTTTGACTTTTTATACAATATCTAGCATGTTTACTAAAATACAGTTTTTGGAGTATAGGGTTATATTAAATTAAAGGGTTATTACGACTTTATTGAGAACACCAAAAAAAAAAAAAACTATCCTACAAAATTATACTTAAAGTCATGAAATGTCTCAAAACCTACCTCCTTCCTGCCTCCATTCAGGTTACCCTAAGGAGACAGCCACAAGGAGAAAGGTAATGTCTTTTGATCATGTTTTTTGTTTAAGAACTTTTTGGATTCCTTGTGGCTTCTATTCCTGCCTTTCTCTTTTTTTAATTCTCTGTAACGATTATTAGGGTGGCGTGTATTTAGATCCTTTTTGCCTGCATAAGATATCAAATTGTAAAATTACTTGCTTCCGACTTTGTGCAGCTCCTTTAGCTTGGTTTGTTAGTGGATTGTGTGAGTAGGACAAATTGGACCAATCTTTATAGCTTCTTACTTCTTAGATTGTAGTCAGTTTTTGACAAAAAAGAACAGAGTTGTAGCAGGGGTTGAATTTGAGTTTATTTCATCTTCATTTCTTACCTACATCAAAAATCGATATGATGTGCACCTTAATTTTTGCTACTCCTTAGAGAACCGTTCTTAAATTCAGGTATTATCATATTCTTTTTTAATCTTTTCTTTAAGGTAGACAGGGTATTACATCTACTAAGTTTTGCATGTGGCTGCAAACTTAAATTTATCGACATAGGATAATATTGACTTTTTAGATGAGTAGGTAAAGTATTATCATATAAAAGATATGTGATAAAGACTAAAAAATCTTGTAGCAAACATGTGCTGAATTAGTTGCACAACAAAATTAACAACCTAATGTACTATTACGATTAAGAAGGTCATGCTAGGTTCAAACAAAAGAGAGCTTTTGGAGGAAAAAGAAAATAAAACTAGGATTAAGCGTAGCATTAGACATATTGTATTTGAAATTTGGAACTTAAACTAGACAATTTTGAAATAAGAGTTGCTCTGCACTTATAATTTTCAAATCAGATATACATAAAAATTTTAATAAGAATAGATCAGTACTAAAAGAAACTAAAATGGAGGGGCTACTTTCACCCCCAACAACCACTGTTACAAGAAATAACCATCACTTTACATTAAGAAATAGGATGGATTATGGATTATACTGAAAGCCCTTAATGATGATATTTTGAACTTTTGATATGCTTGCTAAAAAAAGACCAAAGCTTCTAAAGTGGACAGTAGAAAACTTAGGAAGGTCTTTGAAAACTACAGCTACTATATTTGTTACCTAAACAATTGAATATTTGTACGTGCCCTTCTAGGTCTCTTGAGCTCATTTAATTCTTAATTTTAAATTACAATATTTAAGCTCATAAGTCCTTATGTACCACAAATTTTGTTTTATATATACTAATCCTAACGGCTTCCCATCAAACGTTTGCATTTTAAGATCCTTTTTGAGCTATAAATTCTAAACTTTTGTTAATATGACTTAAATATAATTTAAGCATCGTCTCAGTTCCTAACTTTTATCTCACACTTCTTAGACTTATATACATGCCATAAAATTATATTAGAAGAGATTGGACAATTCTAGTATAAACACTTTACATTACATTTTATGAGCGCCAAACTGTCTCTAGAATATTTTCTTCATCTTTATTTTTGCATAAGATGTTCGAAACTGATTACAACAAGTTGTAATATAGAATAATCAAGATTTCTTTTAGTGGCAGCTTGAGTGGACAAAGAAACAAGTAAGATAAATAGTGACAAAAATTGCTGGTACTTCGTATTAGCAATTCACAGTTAAAAGTTTGTAATAAACTTTTCATGCTTCGATTATTTCATTATCAGTTCAAAATTAATTTACTTATTATGATTCAGTTAAATAATTTTAGTAATTAAGTTTAATTATATTTTTCATTAACGTATATAATATTTTTATTTCGAATCATTATTCAACGTGTAAAGCACGTGATCCTTACTAGTGTACACACACACACACATCCATGCATACATACACACAGGCGTCTAAGTATGGAACTGATCCTTTAAGGGATCAACTCCTGATATGGACCTTTACGATAAGATTGTTAAATGTTCGAAAGACTTATCCACTTGTGCAGTATTGATCGATCTTTTTGGAAAAGCCAATACTTTGTATTAAGAACAACCAATAACATGTTTTTTGTTATGAGAAGTAAAAATATATACCAAGGGAGAAAGAAAGGACAAAGCGTAACGTGGATAACATCCCCATCCAGTAGGTTAAGTGACAAAGGACTAGTAACGTAATAAGACAGAACATACAGTGATAAAAGAGGAGATGAACACTAGAATATACCAGAACCCCAAAAATAGACTGCCCGAACACAAAACACCACTAGAGTATATCCACGCTGGCTTCGATGAGCAACAGGCTATACAGTGGCAAGCCAACCCTGCGGAACATCAGTGCCTGAATGACAAGCAAAAGAAGCCAAAGCAGAAGACATGGACATAACGCCTGTAATACCTTGGGCAAAATGCAACGAGTGCAAATTTTGACCGTCTCGGACCAGTTGAGAGAGTAACTGCACATCTGTTGTAAACCTGGCCCCACTAGGCGCGATCTGGGAGGCACAAAGCAAGGATGAAAAAGAATTATAATGAGTCAATCTTGATGAGGATAACTAATGAATAGCATGACTAGTAGCCTACATAAATGCATGAAAAAGATTCACCGCCGGGCGAATCATGGAGAGAGTCCCCACCGGGCTCCACTCGTGGTTGTAGACTACTAGACCCATATCGAATTTGCACAGCCCAAAGACAGGCTTAACTGATGTTGTACAAAACATAGAGGGAGCAGGCAATGTACACTGACATGAGGAGGAATGAAACACTGAGAGTAGAGGGGGGAAGAAATGGCCTAACTGGGAGATGGGCACCAGAGTGCAAGGGTGCCGGCACTCTCTCGCTTAGCAATCTGCCGGATACATGTGTAGTAAGTAGAAGTGGTTGAAAGGGTTCGGAAGAAGTAGCGAGCTTGGACAAGGATGAGATTCAGGTTAAAATGGACACCTTGAAAGACAAAAGCGTTACGGCCAAGCCAAATGTGCCAGAGGATTGTGATTTGCCATAACAGCTTTCGCATATCCCGCCGATTATAGAAGATAAACTGCTTGAGAGCGTGAATTAGCCAGGCTTGCAAGGAGGTGTGGTATTGATAGGGGTTAGGTGGGTCACTGATAGTTTGCCAAAGCAAATGAACACAAGCAAAATCTAAGAACAAGCGGGAGTGCGTTTCGAGCGACGTGGAGCAGAGAGGGCAATGTTTCGGGACAGGGTACTTCCTTTTGGCTAGCTTTGAGCGAAGAGGCATACGTTCGTGTAGTAGCTGTTAGAGGAAGAATATTATTTTCTCGAGGATGAGTAGCTTCTAGAGTTTCTTCCAAACTCATGCTGGAATCCCAGTATCTGATTGTTTTGTACCTTGGAGGACAAGGGAATAGTATGCTTTATGGGTGGAGTATGTACCGACCATGACCTGAGGCCAGAAAAAGAAGTCCTGGCTGTCCTGTGAAGGGATCTTCAACTTAAGGATTGTCGTGACTATTTACGGCGAAAAAAGGCTGAAGAGCAATGAGATATTCCAAGCACGAGAATCGGGAAAGAAGAGATGACAGATGAGCAAATGAGAATTGAAAGTATTAGCCAAGACTCGCAGTTGTTTGGGGGGAGGGGGAGAAGGCAACCACCAATCCATCCAGATTGAGATAGATCGCCCATCCCTGATAAGCCATTGAATGCCCTACTTAAAGGTTCGTTGTCCCACTAATAAGCTCCACCAGATCCATGAACCATTGCGGGAGCAACGAATATGTAAGAAGTCGGACTTGGAGAAGTAGTGCCCCTTTAAAACCTGGCTTAAGAGGGAGTGGGGCTGAGACCAAACTTTCCACTCCTGCTTTGACAATAGCGCCTGATTGAAAAGACAAATATTTCGGAACCCAAGGCCTCCCTGCTTTTTGGGAGGCAAATAGTAGGCCATGAAACTTAGTGGATCGATGAACGATTAGCCTCTCCCAACCACCAAAAGCGAGCCAAAATTTGGTCGAGCTAGGAGCAAATATGAACGGGGAGGCAATACACCGACATTTAGTGGGTGAGGACGGAGGACAGGACCGATTAGATTAGAGTTGTCCGGCTAGCTTTGTTTAAGAGAAGACTTAACCAATGAGCATAACGATCCTGCACTAGCCCGACAAGGCTAAGAAAGACCTCTTTTTTTTTGGAAAGACACGTCAAGATTTATCCCCAGATATTGGCCAAAGGAGGGGGAGGCTTGGAAGTCAAGTCTCACTTCAATGACAGCTTGATCCGAACATGAGGCATTAGGGCTAATGGAGAGAGAACACTTGCCCCAATTGACACGTTGCCCAAACCAGGCATAGTAATCCTCAAGAATGGACTTAACACTGGATATGCTACTGCGGATGTTATTCCGGAGTGTGAGGAAAGGGAATAGGTCATCGGCATAGAAGAGGTGAGTAATGGGGTGGGGGGGACGATTTCCCTACTTTGATGCCTTCAATGTAACCCCAGCGCTCTGCAGCGAGCAATGCCGCAGATAGAACTTTTGCACATATTATAAAAAGGTAAGGGGACAACAGGTCCCCTTGTCTGATTCCACATGTTGGAGTAAAGCTGGGAGTAGAAGTGCCATTAAAGAGGAGATAGTAAGACACAGTGGTGACGCACTGGTAAAGGATGTCAATCCAGCGAGGCAAAAACTCAAGCCAGGATAGGACTGCCATGAGGAATTTCCAGTTTAGATGGTCAAAGGCTTTACTAAGGTCCAGCTTAATCGCTACCAGAATAACTGCACCCTTTTTGCGCCGATGAATACAGTCTGTTAGGTCCTGAGCAAGCATGATGTTATCCAAGATGCTTCGACCTTTAACAAAAGCATTATGGAATGGCAAAATCAGGTCTTGCATAATCGAGCTTAATCGGCGAGCCAAGACCTTAGAGATGATTCTCTAAATGATATTGCATAAACTGATCGGTCGAAAGTCGGATGCTCACTGAGGAGCCATAACTTTCGAAACCAGAGTGACAAATGTGGAATTTGCCTTGGTGAGCATTCAGCCAGAATTAAGGAACGACATAACTGCCTGGATAACTAAGGGGCCTATGCCAGACCAACAGTGTTGAAAGTGAATAACTGGGATGCTATTCGGGCTCGGGGTCTTGAAACGACCCAGCTGAGTGACAACTGCGGTGATTTCATTAGGGGTGAAAGGCTGAAGGAGGAGATCAATGTGAGAAAAGGATAAGGTAGGTAAGGGGAAGCTACACAAATACATGTGAAGATCGAGAGTGGAGCCTGGCCAGGGTAGTGCTGCTCGGTAATGCTGTCAAAAAAACTCGACCAGGGAATGGCAAATTTTCGTAATTTTGTGAGTCTCGCACCCTGCCCCATTGATTAGAGAGTGAATTTGGTTCCGACGATGGCGAATATTAGTGGATGCATGGAAAAACCGAGTATTTCTATCCCCCATATCCAACCAAGTGATTTTGGAGGGCTGAGCCCAGAAAATGTGTTCACAAGCCAAAAGGAAATCCAACCGAAGACGATTATGAAAATCATCAATTCTACTGGCCTTAGAGACAGAAACCAGAGCTTGGCCCGCCAGGAGTAAGGCCTTACAGGCCTAGATTTGGTTCGAAAGGCCACGAAACTGGCACACGCCTGTAGTGTGCAATGAGGACAAAACAGCTTTGAGACAGTGCCATAGTTATTAAAGGCATAGACGCACCTAAGGCGCAAAGGGTCCTGGAGCCTAGGCACAAGGTGCAGGTGCGCGCCTTTTCGAAGTGAGGCCAAAATAAAAATAAATAGATATTAGTGTATTAAACCAATAAAATCACAAAAAAAAAAAATCAGAACATGGTAATCTAACAAACTTTGAACACTAGAAAAAATTTCAGATGTAATGAGAAGTAGTTGATGCTAACTAAATAGGACAAAATCATCCTTATCATTAGTGAAGGTTAGAGCAAGAATGTTTTTCATAGGCTCCTAGTCAAGTAGAGATTCTTCCTCAATTTCATCTTCTTTGTCTACAAGGTAAAGTGAAGGAATATATTAACTTAAAAAGAGTAACAATTGAAGACATGACGCTAGCATAATGAACAATAATACGGCAATCGATTGATTAGGGATTTGGAGTTTTAGTTTTTTTTTTTTCGTGGTTTAGATATTGATTTATTATGTTATGAAATAAAGAATAAACAATAATGGACGGTTGAGATGATGTCATGATGCAAAAATAAAAAATTAGGATTTTTGAGCTTTTCTTTGTGCCTCCACCGCCGCCTTGCGCCTTGGGTCTGGGCGTCAAGGCGCGCGCCTTTTTGAAGGGGCTGCGCCTAGCCCTAGGCAAGGTGCCAGGAGTGCGCCTTGCGCCTAGGTGTGCCTTTGTTAACACTGGACAGTGCATAAGGCGGAACAGGGGGAGCCTGCTATAGGATGTAGGCAAATCAGCCTAATGCGAGCGATTGAGTGCGGATTGGTTAGCCAGATGGCCTCGAATCGGATTGGAATAGGGAAGGAGCAGAGAGGTGGCGAGGTATCACGAAGAATAGAAGCATGATCTGATCGCTGAATTGTTAAGTTTCGCGCCGTGGCGGAGTCAAAGAGGGTGAGCCAGGCCAGAGAGGCCATCACCCCATCAAGCTTTTCATAAACGAAACTAGTTGATGGGAGCCACGGACCCACATAAAAGGAGGACGGGACCAACTGATATTCGAGAGCCCAAAAAGACTTATGAAATCCTTAAAACTTTGCACACCAGGGATGGAATGCGAGTGGGGCCCCATTTTTTCTTTCGGGGCCAGGACTAAGTCTCCATAGAGGCAGAGAGGATCTCCCACCCCACTAAGGGCGGAAGAAATGAGCCCCCACGTTAGGCTACGGAAATGGACTAGGGGATGACCATACACAAAACCAAAGTAAACTAACCCATTTCCAATGAAGGAGAGGATGAGAGGATGAAGTTAGGGTGGATATGAAGAATGGAGAGACTAAGGCCACGTTTGACGCAGCTTTTTTTTCCAGTTTTTTTTTTCAGTTTTGGAAACTGGAAAAAAAAAGTGCGTTTGGTAACCATTTTTTTTCCTTCTCCAATTTAAAAAACCAGTTTTTAAACTGCAGAATAAAAAAAAACTCCAGAAACTGGTTTTTTTTTTTCACTTTTGGTTTTTTTTTGGAGACCACCACCAACACCCTCCCACCGCCGGCAGCCACCTCCGGCCGCCGGCCACCACTGCCGGCAGCCACCGCCGCCGACAGCCACCTCCGGCGGCCGGCGACTGTCGGAGCCACCTCCGGCCGCCGGCGACCACCGCCGGCAGCCACCGGCGACTGTCGGCAGCCACCTCCCTCCGGCCGCCGGTAGCCGGCTGCCACCTCCGGCAGCCACCAGCCACCACCGGCCACCACCACTGTCGACCACCGCCACGCCCCACCACCACCACCGCCACCGCAAACCACCAAAAAAAAAAAGTCAAAATAAAAAGGGTTACCAAACACAAAAAAAAAAAAAAAAGTTATCAAACACCCACTTGTTTTTGTAAAAAAAAATAAAATTAAACTGCTCTTTAAAAACTGAAAATCAAAAAAAAAATTTTGTAAAACGAACCCTAACTGGTGCGCGCCAGCCCAGCCAAAGACTACCGCTAAACCCAGCGGGATCAGACCCAACATAAGATACGAAGCCTAATTTACGCAAAAGAACATCAACCTTACAAGTAACCGTTTTGGTTTCCATGAGAAACAGGACATCCGAGTTATGTACACGGACCAGATCTAAGATCGTGTCAACTGTGGAGGCCTGACCCATATCGCCACAGTTCTAACTTAGCAACCTTATGAGGAAACTCATGATTAGTTAGGCCCAATCACCAAAGCCGTGCCGGCCGAAAGTGCAACAGACTCTGCCGGGCCCCAACCCGGGATAGAAAACAACAATGCAGGCAGATAATCATGCAACATTTGCTCAGTAACACAAAAAGCAAAGTTAATGAAACAGTATCCTGCGGGAAGATGAGGGCTCAATGACAAACCTGCTGTCTCGAGGGGGAAGCAGTCCGAGGAGAGTTTGATTTTCTCTGAGAGAGCTTCGATTAGCTTGTCTTCCTCTTTCCAGAGACGCTTGTGGGAGTGCTGGGAGTCTTAAGAATCGTCCGAGGCTGATGATACATGCCGCTCTAGGGAAGATGTAGGACCAGAGGAAGAGTCACTAGGGTTGGAGGGCACCGGAGAAGATCAGGGTAATTTACTTGTAATGACAGAATCGGTAAAGAAGAGATCGGTCACCGAGTCACGGGCCCGCTTACGAGTACCAACTATAGGGGACACAGAAGCAAATGTTGAGGATTGCAAAACACCACGGGGACAGGGTAATCGCCCAAGGTAGGCACCGACAGTCCAAATAGCTTTATCTGATGGGAAGTGCATGCGTGAGTCCACCCGAATTGAGGAAAGCAGGGGCTTGGCCAGGGGGAGGAGTCACTTCTATGTCAGCGTCCACAGTCGTCAGAATCGGACCAGGATCGGCCTGAAAAGGTGCCGAAAAATTTGCCGGAACAGTGATCAGAATACCTGCCGGAATAGTAACCAGAATACTCGCAGGAACAATGACCGAAATAGCCACCGGAGCCTTGATCAGAATAGTCCCCGGAGTATGCCCGGTGTCTGCTTGGATGCTCGCCGGAGAAGAAGCCTGAAGAGAGACAGGGGCGGTAACCGGCCTGACAAGAGCTGGCCTTGAACTGGTGGGCCCAGGCGGGGAAAGTAGAACCAGATTGGCTGGCCCAGTCTGCGAAATGGCTGACCCAGTCTGCAAAATGTGAGGCCCACTGGCAAAAAATGGGGGGGGGGGGGGGGGGGGGCAAGGCTGTGAAATTAGAACCATATTGGTTCAGAGGGGGGGATGTCAAATGGACTTGTAACCGAGAGCTATGGGTAATGGGCTATGGGATTACCAGGCCCAACTGGGAAGGTAGGAAGGGGTGGGTCCAAGTCTACCAGGCCAGTCTCAGGGGCTATGGGCCCAAAAAGGATGGAGGTCCACCGCTCGCCTAAAGACCCCCACCTCGTCCGCAGTAGTGTGGATCTGATCCGCATCAAGATGGGGCTGCGCCTGCGCACCAAAGTGGGAAGCTGCAACCGTTGCGAAAACTGACGCACACCTGTCCTCCGGCAACCAGCTTGCTGGAACGTTGGTGGGGCCAGGTGGAAGACGCGGGTCCAATTGCGATGACCGAAGCTGACTCCTCACGGCTAGTCTCGGGGGAAGCGCCCAACTGCGATGACCAATAACATGTTGATGAGGTTATCATGCTATCTTCCAACTTGTCTTTGGGTACCAAATAGAAGTAAATAGTTCATAATACAGGAAAACTCATTCTTACATAAATGGTATGCCTAAACCGCTCAAGACGTCAGCAATTCTTGAAGTCAATTGCAAAGGAATCCGATCTTGAGTTTTTTTTGTTTTAAAATTAGATTGAGCATCAAATCGTCTAAACTAATTCAAATCATTTAAATCGATCAGGATTTCACTCTGAATCGCCAAGAAATCTGCACGATTTGATTTTATATTGACTCTGCTTCATAAATTAATTTTGTGAAATAACCACAAATCAAGAGAAACCGGCTCTCATATTGACATGATACTAAGTAAAAACAACTAAATCAAAATCTTCAAAGTAAACAATAAGGAAAATAGTGAGAGCACTTACATCCATAAAAGTATAGTGACTAATTTTCCTTGTACATTCACTCATGTTTTGTTGTACTTCAGTGGCAATAATATACTTAATTTCAATTTGTAACCTTATTTCAAAATCTATCGCATATCTTATGTCAACGTCGACATTGTAATTTGATCTTGAGCCACGCCAAAAGGGTCTCGCCCCATTCTGTACTTAACACGAGCCATCATGTGCTGAGCTCGGGTCACAAGTCACTGCGTTTTCATTTTACTCGGACGGAACTAGGAAAGGCCTCTTCTCATTAAGCTTCTAATTGCGCTGGGTACGCTTGGGCTTCAGTGGGTTAGGTATTATGTTATGTCCAAAGAAAGAAAGAGCAAGTCAAGAAGGGGGTAGTATGTGTTCACGTACAGTTGTGGATTCACTTCAAACCAACTTGGCCACAGGTTTCGAAAGTGTGCTCATGGTTGACTCGTTAAGCTCATATGCCTTGATTTAGTCTCTAATTGTAGTTTGGGTTACGTCGACGTGGGTACATCAAGAGCTTGTCTTAGGCACAAGTTGGAGACTGTTAGGTAATAGGTTCGTCAAATAATATAGGAAGAAACACCCAAGCCCGACCACTATTGCGCAGCTAGAGAGTAGAGATGCTAGAGATGTCAAAAGGGCAAAGCCGCCGGCGGCCCGGCCCTAAATAAGCCCGGGCTGGCCTAGCCCTAAGCATGAATAGTGCTGGCCCTAACCTGTTGGGCCTTGGGCCTGGTTAGGGCCAGGCTTAATATTTTCCAAAAATGGCCCGGCCCGGCCCTAAAAAGGCCCGGGTCAAGCCCGGCCCTTGGCCCGTTTCTGGCCTCTTTTCGGCCCTATTTTGTCCCAGCCCTTTGGCTCTAAATTTGGCCCTAAACCATTTTGAGTCATTTTTTTTTTCCTTTCCCCCTTCTTTCTCACACATCATTCTCTCTACACCTCATATTTTACTTTTTCATTTTAACTTTTTGGACATGCACATTTCTTTATATTTACTCATGTGAAAAGATTGTCTTTTTGCGAACAAAATTACTCTTTGTTGCTAATCAATATTCTCAAATAGAGTAAACGTAAAACTTTAAGACACTTCATTAATCACAAGAACGATATTGAATGATTTAGGATCTATCAATTATATTTATTTTGTGAATGAGTATTTTTTCAATACAAAAAAAGGGGCCTAGGCCGGCCCTAGACCCGGCCCTAAAGTTAGGGCCTAGGGCTTGGGCCTGGATAGGGCCTCCATTTCCAAGATTTGGGCCCGGCCCGGTTTACAAGGCCCGAAGCCCAAAATGGCCCGGCCCTTTTTCTGGCCCGCTGGGCCAGCCCAAGCCCGGCCCTTTGACACCTCTAACTTCTAAGAGATGTAGTGTCCCAAAAGCATTTACTTTTAGCACGTTAAACCAGCTTTAAACTTTATGTACGCTATAGGCACATAAGAGGTCTTTCTTAGGACTGCCATAACGTGGTTAATGATGAATAGTGCCTGTAACCATGGCTATAGGCAGTTAAATTTTTCGGCAGTCCCAAATTCTACTTTTTAAAAATACTCCTGCTCAGATTTAGCCTGTGTGAAAGGGAGGCCCTTGTTATTTTTATCAGACCTACACTGTAGAAAATTCTGCGACTTATTCTGTGTCTACAAAGGATGTGTTAGGAGGCCAAGTACCCTTGCTTTGTCGTTGCACAGAGGCAAGGCAACGTACCCTTTGAGCAACCCCTTTCTTCTTGTTGAGGAAAACTTATCATGGGGGTGTGGCTTTGTAGTGTAATTTTCCCTGCTTATCTTGCCAACCAAACTTGTGCACATAAGACACTTTACATTGCCGTTGTGATGAAATCCCGTCCTCGCCCCTATTGTTGCATCCGAACTCATCGATCTGTAATGTGAGCTGAGCAGATTAAGTTCTAGACTGCAATCTACCTAAGCCAGGGTAGTGAAGATTTCGAGATAAAATCCAAAGAAACTATAGAGCTAATGCTTGGCTTTTGTAGCTCTGAAGTAGGTTTCACTCATTGTTTCCTTCCGTTTTTAGGGCGTCTATTAGAGGCTTTCCAGATTACCAAGTCTGTTGCCACCCTTTAAAGAGTACATAGTAGCTCACTAGTTGACTGCGCTTGCTCCAAGATGAAGGTATATTTTGCTGAAGCTGTAGGATGCATTAGTACATGGATCAGCAGCTAGTGACTCCCAATTTGTTTATCTCAGGAACCAAACTACAATGAGCCTCAAGAAGTTAATCGTCGGTTGAGCTCGAGTAACTTTAATAACTTTAAAACCCTTAGCCTATCCCAGATTTCATGTTATTTAAGCAAACAGCAAACGCCAGTTCCTGCTGAGTAATTAACAGTACGTCGTTGACCTGAAATTATCGAGTTCATTCTAGAACGATGTTTCGACAACTTAAGACAACACTAACTCTGATTACATTAAAAGGTAAAGAAAATCATCACTTTCTCCAATACAAGCCTAAGGTCATGTCATCTACAACTACCAGTACATATATAACAGGCATAACTGAAGCTAATGGAGATACAACTACCATTACAGATACAACACGCATAACTGAAGCTAATGGAGAGGGAAGCTGTAAATTCAGCAGCATACAGGGCATTTAGTTAATCCATTTTCGTTGCAGTCTGGACATTGTATGGGCAATTCAGCATTGTACCCCTCTGGACTGACCTTGCAACTCCCGTTACAGTTGACGCACAACACGAACCGTACCCCAGCACATCCAATGCAGGGGGAATCAGAAGGATTTATTGGTATCCCATCCAAGAGCTTCCGAAGCTTCCCTTGCTCGTGCAAGCCGACCACCTCATCAGCCCCTCCGATATATCTACCCCGGATAAAAACCCTCGGCGGGACCACCCTACCTCCGAAAACCCTCCACAGCTCCTCCCTAAACTCCAAATGCATGGAAACATCCCTCTCGTGGTACAGAACTCGGAAACTTTCCAACAGAAACTGAATAGTGTTGCAGTCCTCGAAAGTCTTCCTGATTCCTCTCAAACTAGTCGTGTATATAATCACAGAGTCCTTTCCTCCAGGGGGACACTTCTCTTCGAAATCCAAAAGGGAGGAACGCTCTTCGGCCTCCATCGTCATGGCTTTGGAGGATGAGCGCGAGTTCAATTGTCTCTTGGCCTTTGCTGATATGTCAATATCTCCTATAGGGTCAGGCTGAAAATTACAGGTTTGTGATGCTGTCAATAATTGTACGCGATCAGCCAATGGAACAGTACAAGCATTATTGCTTCTAGACCCTAGTGCAGCTTCACCCTCTTCATCTATGGCAGGCGCCGAATCTTTGGACCTCGTCTGAGGTATAAGAGCCGTTTCTTCATCTTCATAAAAAGTTACTAGTCCGGACACATTGGTACGGCAGGGAAATGCCTCGGGATGGCTATTGTGTTTGTGTTCATGTCCTTTGCATTCTGGTGTGGCTACCTGAAAAACTAGGCCTTGTTTGAGAGTGGCAATTGCCGAAATGGATTTCAGTTTCTTAAGCAACCTTCCTCTAGGATCTTTCATCTCTGGTGATACTTGTTTTACCTGGATAACTGCATTGGGTTACATGTGCCTGAGGTATATCGAGCTAAAAGGACTGATGGGGGATAAGGTACCGATGGGAATAACTAGTGATGGAAGTAGAAGGTAGCAAGGTTGATGGCGATTTTTCTCCTCCTTTTAGCAGCAAGAAAGAAACTGGAAAGTATTGTTGGTGGTTGCTTTTTGAAATTCTAAATGATTGCCCAAGAGGTAGGGAATAGTGTGTCCTCCAATGGCACCCCACACCCATGGGTGGAGACCATCCCATCAGCCGATCACGATGAGCCATTTCACTGTGGGCAGAGGTTTGATGGTAATCTTCTAAGAGTGCGCAACAGTAGAATGGCTGAAGTGGTCCTTTGTGATTCGGTACGCCTGTGGACGTGGATGGTGCACGTTGGGTGGGGAGAGAAAACGGGGGAGACAAGGTGTGCCAAAGGTTCATAATTCAGCCACAAGGGGTGTACTAAAGCAGTCTCTCCTCTTTCCATCAATTAGAGCTTTCTGGATATAAAGCACCCTTTTTGCGCAAGGCACGATCCTTGTCTCGATTCTTCGATTCCCCACACATGATGCCAATGCTACAGCACCTCCATAACTGCCCAGTGAGCCAGTTTTCGCCAATTAGTCGAATACTCACCTTCCGTATCTCATATAGCTTTTACCTCTACAACGCTAATCAGAATTCAAGCCTTCACTTTGGGGGGGCTCAAGGTTCGAAAAAAAAAAACAACTTTGGTGAGTAAATACTACATGGCCCCAAACCAGCAGACAATTTAAACTGTTCAATAAAGAGGAGGGGGTTATGCAATAGAGCCCAACGAGACTGATCTGCACCATTAGGCCTAGAACATTCAATATTTTCTGTTTTTATAGGATACTAGCTGGCACCTTCAATTTGTTTGAATGAAAATCATGGTAGCTATTTTTGCCTGTCAACGATGTCTTCTAGCCAGAGGCCGGTGATTCTTGTACTGGTAAGCCAAACGGTATCACAGGAAAGTTCTTGCATTTGGTAAACTATACAATTCCACTTTCTTTCGACCATTACCAGACCTCAATTTCAGGTGAAGCTTCCGGACTTTGACCATCAACTGTTCAAACGAGCTTTCTCCTTTTTAAAGTTCAAAACATTCAGTCCCAATATTTCCGTCCTTATAGAAGAGAGAGTATGGAAGAGATAAGTTCCTCAAGAATACTTAGATTTGAGAATACATCCAGAGGCAGTAGTGGTTGAATTGAAAGAGCGGTCATTACACATCACAGTACTTGAAAAGTCGGAATATATGCGAAGCCAAGTTTAATGATGATATCTTTTATTTACAATAGTTCTAAGATAATCCCTGCAATGGTATGAGGGAAACCATTTCAACAGCACTTAACTCTCAGCGACATTGTCCGATGCTACAAACCCAATGCTGAAGTCAAAGCCTATGCAGGTTAGCTGATGCTTCTTATCGTCTACCATCCGCATTTTGAGAGAGTATGAACCCTGTTTACATCGTGCCATGTAAGTTTCCACTTTTCAGGAAAACAAGCCAGAAACATAAGAGGAAGAGATCCCCCAAAAGACATCAAATAATCACCACTCAAATGAGAGATCAAAATAACTTACAGTTAATTTGGTGCAAGGCAAAAGGGTTATACCACACAACTATTCTCAAATTTGCTTATAACCATGGAAATAGCAGAATACCATGGAAGGGGTGTACAGAACAAAATCCTTGTTATGGCATAGATTAATAACCATCGGTTTCATGAAATAATCATTATGGGTTGTACAATACAACAATAACAAGTATGAGGAGACCATTTTCACACTAGCATAAGACCCTCGAAATATTCGCAAGTCCCATGATCATAAGGTAAAACTAAACTTAGGCATAGGTTACTGCAAGATTAACATGATTCTTAGATGCAAAATTCATTCTGTCATATGAAACTACAACCGAAGCAGTGATGAGTGAATGGCTAATCCCTAGATCTAGAGCTGGAGAAAGAAGAAGGTAGGTTTGGCAAACAGAAAAATGATAATAGAGAGAGGAGAGATTCAGGTTTGCTATAAGAAATTAGAGACGAAAGTGTAGAGATGAAAAGGCTTCAATCTGCTTGTAAGAAAAACCTAAAGAAGTGAAAAAGATGTGCAATTGAATGATGAAAACCCCAAAAATTCTGTTTATCTTAAAGCCCAAGGTAACCTACAGCGGACCTGCATCCAACCCAGTCCAACCAGTCAGCTACAGGCTGGGTACGGGTCTAATTTTGGGGTTCATCCTTCTTATAAATATTTTAGGACATAGAGTCTAAGAATTCGACGACGGGTCTGATGCAGTTTCTAGTGTATGAAAGAGGGTGAGTCTTGGTGCAATGGTAAGGTTGCTCCATTAAAGATGGTTACCCAAAATTAGACACTTGCCCCAGCTCGTGGCTAATGGGCTAGGCCTGGTTAGGTGTGGGTCCCCAGCAGGTTTCTCAAGCTTTAAAATAAAGAGATTATTTAGGGTTCGAAACTCAGAAAAGCCTCTTCAAAAAGTGGGGGATCAGAGAAGCCTTGTGCACTCCCTGCCTTAAAGATCAAGAGGTCTAAAGACGAAAATATAGAGAGGCACAGCAATTTATCACGCATTTCTCTTCTGACAAGTCTATCAAACAATTTCGATCAACCTTGTAGAGATGGCAGAGAGATGGTGGCTGGTATTATATCATCTCCCATGTCACTAAGGATAAAAGGGGCATTCTGCTGGGCAGGAGAAATAGAGAAGGCAAGGAAAGAATGATAAAATGATGATGAGATGTTCGAGCTTTTTTATCTTGTAAAAGTTAAAATTGTGTCTATAAAGATTGTGCATTTTTCAGCATATACCTAAATTAATTATCTACATTTGCATGCAACATATATATTTCCATAACTTTTGACCATGCATGTCATGTCAAGATGGCATAGTGGTTCATATTAAACCTTTGACTCAACATATAGAATTTTCACCGAAGATCCCTTCAGAAACAGGAAACAAGTAATACATAGAAATGACGCCCAGAACCCAATATGATCCAAGGAACATTAGGTAATCCTACCAAGTGAACTAGTTGTCATAACATGCATAATAATGTTCACAATGTACTTGATAGAAAGGATAAAGAGAAGGTATAAGAAGCTGTAGAGAGTTGGTAAAAGAGACTAGAAATAGGTTATCAAAACAAATAAAGATGGCATATAGAGGATAAAAATAAGCATTAAGCAACTTTCTGCTTTTGGCACCAAAAGGCACTAATGATATCACGACTACGTTTTTGTGGCTATAAATAGAGATATATTTGTGTCTGTATATGTGTTGAGAGAGACAAGGAGAGCGAGAAGAGAAAGTGTTATTCATTTCACATCGGTCATAGATAGAATAGAAGAGATGAACCAGCATAAAAACTCATCCCAAGTCAATGATAATTGGAAAAATCCTCAAGCTTGTGACATTATAACTGCAGCAATATATTTTGACAAGGGACTGCTGGTATGAGAGACGGAGGGAGGGAGGGAAATAGAGAGAGATCTGACAGGGTGTCAAAAGTAAAAAAGTAGAACAGTGTTTTTCTTTTGGCTTTTTTCTGGTAATGGGTCGAAAAAACGCGATAACACCTATAAGGTCTTTTTACTCTTTCCAAGGTCTGGTTCATTTTTTTCCTTAATGAAAATGGAGAAAAGGAAACAAACCATAGAATTGGCATCTTTTGTATCATCACACAAAATATGATAACGAAATACACATAAGAAAAGGGCCCTTGGCTTTTACAATCCCTTGTAAGGATGTTATCTACAACGTACTGCAGTAGCTTCCTAAGGACAGAAAGTGTGGATTTAATACTATAGGGTTTAGCGAACATGAATAAAAATGACTTACAGGTGGAGTGAATCCAGGTAGAACTTGCGAGTGAGAAATCATAAAATCGCCAACAGAAACTGGGCAAGATGTCTCCGAACAAAGGTCGTGGGACTCGCTGTGGATTTGCCATCCGAAGTATGAAACGTCAATTACTAGCTTTCCTCCAGAGACGGCTTTATCTGCATAGATAGCAAGGTATCACTATGCTGCTATATAGAGAAACACATAGTATTATACAAAGCTTGGCATGTCAAATTAGTTACTCCCTCAGACCGAAATTATTTGATCGCGTTTGACTTACATGCTTATTTGGATATGAGTCACATGTTATGAGTTTCCCATTCTATCCCGAGAGAGAGAGAGAGAGAGAGAGAGAGAGAGAGAGAGAGAGAGAGAGAGTCGTGGAGGATTAAATGTGGAGAGAAAAATAGAATAAAAAAAGTGTAAAAAAGGTAAACATGAAATACCTTAGTGGTAGGAAAACTCCTATTACGGTGACGCTTAAACTCGCTTTTGCGATACCAAGTTAGGAGTTACATGGGATCTCGTCCCAAGCTAATATGGGAACTCGATCTCGTCAGTTAGACAGAGATGCATGGAACAAGTGAGAGAGTACTGAAAATCAAGTCCTTTTCAACTCAATTCCGTATTTCTCTCTTCCTTCAAGTCCTTAACGCCTCCTTATCTGTTATTGCTGGCTACCCTCCTCAAGAGAACATAGCTTGTCAATTAGTGCTCTCTCTCTCATAAACTATACTAAACAAATGGTCTAAGAGGCACGGACTCGGGTGTGGGTGCGGATGCGACACGGGTGCGGATACGCAATTTTAAAAATTTTAGGATACGGGTGCGATGGAGATACGGCAAATTTTATAAATATTTTTTTAAATATATACATTTAGCATTGAATTTCTAAACAATTTGAATCTCTATATGTATTAGATATTTGTAGAAAGCATAAATATTCCAACTAAAGAGTGGGAATTTGTAGAGTTTAATATGTTGCTTCTTGAATTTTGAAGTTTTCAACTAAATTGGTGATAATTTGTTAAGTTTGGGCTGTTTTGTAAATATTAAAAGTGCATAACTGAACACAATGAAGTTTGTATGTGCTGTACTATTATTTTCTTTGAAGTATTGGGGCTGATTTAATAAGTTAGGTTACAAAAATGAAATAACAAAAGTGAAAAGTCATTTCTAATTACTTCAAGCCACAAAAAATAACATCATATAGGGTATTAGCCATTAGGGTTTCTCATATTTCTTCCAGCAACAGCGCCGCACTTCGCAGCGCCGCACTTGGTTCGCTGGTGGGATCTCCTCCTCCTTCTTCTTCGCACTCCGCAGTGCCGCACTTGGTTCGCCGGTGAGATCTCCTTCTTCTTCTTCTCCTCCTCCTCCTCCTCTCTGGTCTCCTCTCTCCTCTCAGATTCTTTGCCGATGGTCACAGATCTACACGGTGGTCACAGATCGGCAGTGATCAGAGGTCAGATACGCACTCGAGCCGCACCCGGTATTTAAGAAATTAAAAAAATAAATTAATAAAATCGGACACTCACCTGACAAGCACCCATGCCGCACCCGAGCCGCACCCGCACCTGACGCGTACCCGGTGCCGGTGCTTCACCCCAAGTGCCGCACCGGTGCTTCATAGCAAGTGGTAATATTCTTGACGCATTTATTTATTCAAGTTGCTCCCAACCTTAGATTCTTCCTGGTACTTACCCGCCCCCGCTTTGTGCAACTAAGTTCTGTGCTAACATCTTTAATTTAGCAAATAACATATGCCAATCCTCTTCTTCCTACTCCCGCACCGTAGTATTATAGATCAATATTTTTGAGAGGGTACAAAGAGCACGAAAAGACATGTGATAGCTCCACCACATATATACAGTACAACAGGCGAGCTTCATCCACACACTTGGGAAGCGAATCTTTAGCGACACTAAACATTAAGAAGTTGGCAAACAAAAAAGTTCAGGTCATGCAAAATAATCCTTTCAGTTTAAGTCTAAGTGCAATGCACCTGCACAATAAGTGAATGGCAAAATGCAAATCTCAACCAAAATGTACGAGAATAGATCAAACTCTCATGCAAACATCATTATCACCTGGATACAATGAAGGGTCATACCCCATGCGATTGTTAAAGTAGACTGGGATCAACAGATAAAATGTTCAGCAGATAGTTAGTTTGAGGGCAACTTTATGAACCAAAATGCACTTTCTCTTTGGATATGGTGAATATAACCTTCCATAAGAATCTCATTAAATATTTTTGACTATGAGGATTTGCCACAGAAAAATATCGATCAAAGATGCCCTCCTACATGCTTCTTATAACAAAGTAGCTAAAACTTGCAAAACATGCTTCTTATGCATCTTAATAATGCACATACAGAATATATAAATCTCATATAGGCACAATCTCGTCCAATTCGAATGAGGTTAGAGAAGAAACTGCAAGTGTATAACCAATCACAACCCCTTTCCGTCTTCTTATATAACATCATCCACTTATAACAAAGCAGCTAAAACTTGCAAGCATGCATAATCAACTAAACAGTCAACAAACAACAATTTAAAAAATGAGAAGGAAATAAAAGAGGACAAAAAAGACATAAAAATTGAGGACTACTTGTTGATGCAGCAATGCTGAAAGTGGTCTCTTTCCCTCTTGCAACTGGATAAGGAGAAATCTCAACTCCACTGACCTTGATGTCATAGTCAACCTTCATGTCTGCATAGATTTTGGACAAAAGAATCAAGAATGGTGACTTATAAAAACTGTACCAACATCAAGGCTCCATTTAATCGTTACCGTGAAGTATGAAACAAATCCCTATAATCTTTTAAAGTAAGTTCCAGATCAAGACTGAACTTGAGGGACAGATTACCTATACAGAGATGATATGTGCCCCCCTTCCCCCTTCACCAAGGGTCTTTTTGACGAAGTACCCATAAGAGATAAAAACATTAATTTCTTCATACCATTATCCTAAGCAACAATCCCGAGTATAACGAGTGAACGAAATCGTTCCCAAAAGAACAAATAAGAGAAATCTGGACTGCAATTATTGACTAAATGAACCTAAATGTGATTTGTAAAGAGAAACCCAAGGATCGGAATCATAACTCATGGAAAAAGACATGGGATTGCATATTAAAAAAGGTAAAATCAATAAACATGATCAACAAAACGTTTGTTTTGCTAAGATCGAGGAGATCAGTAGCAAGTTTCTTTTCTTCGGCTAAAATCGAGGAGATCAGTAGGCGAAGGCCACGGCAAACTCACCGCAATACTTTACGTCGGTGGCTCGAGTCAAAGGTGCAAGCAGGCACAGGGACAAAAAGAAGAGCTTGAACTGAAGCACCGCCATGGATGATGGGCTATTCAGCAGTCAAAAAACAAATGAATCTTAAATGGGTGTGTGCAGATGTTTCTCTAGCAATCTGGGTTTTCAGGGAATTCTCTTCTAGGGGTTCTGATGCTTCCCTTCAACTTACGTGCAGCAAAGACCGGTAGGTTTGAAAACTTGCCAGAGAAAACAAAATAGTAAATAAGATAAGGGAATTGATGACGAGGACATCTACAACAACGCCATTCGTTTGCTCAAACGGTAAATTACGCAAAGCAGCTTCAAGTTTATTTGTAAAAACGGACTGCACCATAAAATTTATTTTAACTATCATACACTATAAACTTATATGAGTGTTGCATCTAACATCCTCCGACCTTTTCTTGGACAAAAGGCTCACCGAGACTGTAACGTGACTTATTTTTGGGGAGCATTTTTAGCAGGTCATTTGGTTTTTTTCTTTTTCTCTCTAATTCTACGACACCTCTCTTTCTCTCTCTCTACATAGCTACCATCATCTGAACCTCACTTGTTGGTAGAGTGGTCACCCAGTCATATAAATGGAACTAATTATCTACCCTAATTGGATTTTTTGCCCCAATATTCTCTCTTAATTAGTTGCCTTACCTTCAACCAGTCCACTCGCCCTAGACAACATAGCCGTAAATGGTTGATTGATTGGTCAGCCTGCGATGTGGTGTGGTGAATGGTGACTGAAAATCGTGTGGTATGTGTTGTAATGGTTCGTGCGGCAGCGTTTGTCATGGTATGGTAATTCATGCGGTACTTTTGGGATGGTGGAGGAGATAATGGTGGAATTGAGACTGCAAATCGATGCTGATGGTGATGGCTTTGCTAGTAATTGGCAATCGTGGTGGTTGTGGGTTTGTCGAAACCGCAAAACCGGATTGTAGTGACGAAAGTTGTTGCACCATCGAGGGAGGTGTGCTAGCAGTGCCACGATTGAAAATGGAAGATGAAGATGAATTGTCAAAAATGCCCCCATAAGTTGAGCCTAGTTACCTCTCCGATGAGTTCTTTGTCCAGAAGATAGCCATAGAGATGCCACACTTATGTAAGGTTATGGTGCGTGATAGTCAAAATGAATTTTATGGTGCAGCCTGCTCAGTTGATTAATTTGGGGGCGCCTCACGTAATTTACCGTCGTTAAAACGCTTAGTGGTTTGTTTTTAATGTACTTTTTAACAACAAAACTGAATTTGGAAAAAGGTCATATATAGTAGAAATAGACGTTCTCGTTGCTAAATACACTCCTTTCAATGTTTGTGTGATGTTTTTCAAAAATACCATTGTATACACCGTATTTTGTAGTAATTTTTAGTTAAATAATTATTGAGTTTTATTATTAATTAAAGTTTATTGTTAGGAGTTATGCCTAATAATACAACATAATTTAGTCCCGTCCGGTCTAATCAGTAATTGAGCTCAGTTCAGTCCAGTTAGGTCAGTCCGGTCCAGATGTCTAAATTGTGATTTACTTAGAGGATTTAAGAATTTCTTGCGATTTATCCTTGATACAAGTGATTAAAGTATTAATTTACATGAAATATGAAGATAATTGCCAAATCTAATGCATCCTATTTAAGAAATAAGAAATAATTACTGAATTAGAGACAAATAATGTCTCGAAATTCAAAAAAAATGTTAATATGTGAGGAACCAGCCGATTTTCGACAAACTGGCTGATTACTTGACCTTTGTCAAAGCTTATCATCAAATCAATGTTGGTATGACCATATTTATCATTTCTGGCATCTCAGACCTCTCTATAAATAAGTTCTTTGGCCAACATTTTCAGGGATCAACTTTTTTTCTCTAGAACTTTTATACCATAACTCATAAAAGTGGTGTATCATCTCTTAAGAGAAATTAGTACTTCATAATTCATTTTAAAAGAGTCTCTAGTCTCTTGCATTTGAATCATCCGCAAAGTGTTCCCGAGTCTTCTAACTACACAGACTTGCGAGGTATATTTTGTTGTTTTGTAGTCTAGTTCAATAGTCCAGAATATTTTTCCCTTTCCCGCAATCACATTTTATCTCCAGCTAAAAAATCATAAAAAGAGTCTTTTCCTTTTGTTGCAGCTAAAAACTAGATCGGGAACCACACCAAAAAGTTGGCCTGCAAAACAGAACACGGAGTGACCGCCTGGTGGGGTTTTGGCGGGGGACGCTCCGATGCTTAAGTCAGAGATGGCTAACAATGTAGAATCCTGAAAAAGCAGTAAGACACAATGTGTAATTGTGTGTGAAGTTGCACATACCTGAGGGTAGACCCCTTTATATAGTAGTAGGAAGGAGAACCCAAGTAGAATTAGGTTTTGCATAACTCCAATCAGAATCAAATTAGGATCCTAGAGAATCACATCTCAATCTTTGATAGAGGCAGAGTCCTTTTACGATTTTGCCTGGTGACTGATATGGCAAGTGCCTAATCAGTAATAATCTAGTTTGGACTACGTGTCATAACTGCCACGTGTCGTCTGTAGAATGGAAATGTATTTTTAGCTATATCATATGCCCACTACTTTTACCAACGTTAATGAAGCGAGTGGAAGCACACTTTTTCCCACTAGTGATAACGAAATATGCCAAAACAGAATCGAATTTGTTTTTTTTATGACATTTCGAATACCTGAAGACAGTTTTGCTCGGACAATGTTCTGTTCGGACAATGTTCTGTTCAGACATGATTCTGTTCGGGCAGAATCCTACTCGGACACAATTCTGCTAGGGCACAATTCTGCTCAGGTAGAATTGTGTCCGACCAATGAGCATTCTGTTCGGGCAGAGTACTCGAACACAATTTTGCTCGGGAAGAATAGTGTTCGGCCTAGAGACAGTCTGCTCGGGCAAAGTGCTCGAACACGATTATGCTCGGGCAGAATCGTGTTTGCCCAATGAGGCATTCTGCTTGGGCAGAGTGCTCAGACACGATTCTGCTCTGGCAGGATCATGTTTGTCCTAGAGGCAGTCTGCTCGGACACGTTTATGCACGGACAGAATTATGCTCGGCCAATGAGCATACTGCTCGGGCAGAGTGCTCGGACACGATTATGCTCAGGTAGAATCCCATTTGGCCAATGAGGCATTCTACTCCGGCAGAGTGCTCAGACACGATTCTACTCGGGCAAGATCGTGTTCAGCCTAGAGGCATTCTGCTCAGGCAGAGTGCTCGGACATGATTCTACTCGGGCAGGATCGTGTTTGGCCTAAAGGCACACGTTTTTGCTCGAGCAGAATTGTGTTCTGCCAATGAGCATTCTGCTCGGGTAGAGTGCTCAGACATGATTCTGTTAGGGCAGGATCGAGTTCGGCCTAGAGGCATTCTGCTCGGGCAGAGTGCTCGGGCGCGATTCTGCTAGAACAGAATCGTGTTCGGTCAATACGTAGTCTGCTCGGGAGCGATTCTGCTCGGGCAGAATTATGCTCGGCAAAAAGGCATTCTGCTGGGGTAAATTGCTCGGACAGGATTCTACTCAGGCAGAATCCTATTCGGTTCATTTCCACGTGTCCCTTTTGCCATTAATGCTTTTGAGCGAGAAAATTGTTAAGTTTCAAACTCCTCTTCTCTTAGCTTATGACACGTAAGGGGTAGATGAACCGTTCGGTATTCCAAGAGGCGATTACTTGGAGCTTTCTCTATAAGAGGAGATTTTCACTTCATTTTTACCCCACTCGAATCATTTGGAAGCATCCTTCTCTTCAAGTAAGTCTTTCTTCCTTTTTGTTCAGCACTTCAAGTTTCTGTAGTTTCCTAAGTTAGCAATAAAAAATATGTCCAAAACTTCAACGTCTTTTGAAGAGAATATAGTCGTGAGTAGTAGTTCATCTTCAAGTTCAGAACGGGTTCCAACTTCAGGAAGTGAAGTTGGGACTTCAAACCCACAACTTCCACTACCTTTAACTTTGCAACCACTACCCCCTTCATCCTCTCAACCTTCACATTTGTTGCCTGCCAAGAATGCTTTAGGAGATGTGAAGGATCAAGCCGAGGATAAGGCTAATCCTAAGCCTTGGTATACTGCTGATGAGAAGTGAAGTAAGATGTCCACTGAAGATTTTTTAGAGTTGATTCGGGAATATCCTCTTCCCAAAGGTTGGTACTCTCGTCTTCCTAGTTTGCAAGAACCAGCTAATTATGGAATCAAGTTTGAAACCGGGATCTACGAAGAACAGGTGAAGTCAGGGTATAGGCTTCCTCTTCACCCTTTTGCTCTTCGTTTCTTCGAGCATTACCACATGGCTCCCGGGTAGCTTGTTCCAAATGGTTAGAGGAAGCTTTCCGGGCACATATATTTGGTTCAGACTTCAGGCTACAAACCAGATGCAACAAATTTTATGAGAGTGTTCTTCGAAGTATATTTTGTCAAAGGTGTCGCCAACTGTCCGGGATGGTATTATATTCACAGTAGCCAACGACTTCTGAAGGGAGGACCAAAGTCGAATAAAGTTTGGCACTCCAGATATTTCTTTGTGGGCCGTATGAACAAAGGGCAACTTCAATTTGATAGAGACTGAAATCCTTACTGTAAGGATTTCGAAAAGCCAGCAAGCCCACTGCTAACAACCTTACCAACCACATCTTTAGCCACATCAAACTTTGAGGAGGGCTTTCAATTGACGAACCTCTATCAGAGCAAAAGTTGGAGTGGGTGATGATTATTCCCCGCAAGCCTGTTCCAGCGAGAGTTTTGATTCCTCCTTTTCTTGCTACCTCTGCTGAGAGCGTTCCTCTTGGTTCTTTATGCAGGTTCATAGTGTCAGCCCTTTGTTTCAATGTTTATGCTCATATTGACTCCTTTCTCTCTTGCAAAAATGGCTAGCGGAGTGGAAAATCGCCACAAGGAGGTTTTCTTGGTGTTCTGCAAAAAAGCCAAGGGAAAGAGGAAAGAAAAGCAGCCAAGTGTTGAGTTGCCCCCCCCCTCCAAAGAAGACAAGAGTTACTCCTCCTAATTTTTCTCTGCAGATTGTTAAGAGAGTATCTATCGACGAGGACCCCATCTTTTGTCCTAGATGGACCCTAAGGTGCGATGACATTGGGATGCTAGACAGTCAGATCTCGGAACAGCACCTAGTTCACAAAATTCTTTCGCAAGACAAGGAGTTCTTTCGAAACCAGACTCATGAGACATTTGCCTATTCCTTTGCTCAGGCTGTATATACAGTAATGTTCTTTCTTCCAACTAACTACTGTCTTCATTCTCAACCTCCTTTAGCTGATTGTTCCAATATTTATTCCAGATGTATCAAGCGGGTCCAAAATATTGTCTCACTTTGAGATAGCAAGGCAGGTGGCAGCTGAGGAAGCTCAACAAAAGAGAAACTCTGTTAAGAAGGTAGAGGAAGCCACCTGTCGCGCTGAAGAGCTGAGCAAGCAAGAGGCTGGCTACCTTGCTCAGATTGAGACTCTGGAGAAGAGACTGGAATGGGTAAAGAGGAACGCGACAGAAGAGGTGAAGAAGGCTCGAGACCAAGGCATGCGCGATTTCCTTGACGGAAATGCGAGGGAAGAATGGCTGAAGAAGCGCAGCGATGATGGCTTGAAGATCTATGAGATGGGCTTCATGAAGGCCAAGGAGATGTTCGCCGAGTGCTTCTCTGACATTCCTTTGGGTGACTTTGTTATGCCCGTAATCGTGTCTCCATCCGGGGAGACAGCTATGCCTTCGGAGGCGGGAGATGTTGCAGCTTTTCACCCTCCAAAGGAGGGCCCTTCAGGAAATGCCTCCGATCCTTAGATTTTGTCTTTTGTATCTAGGCTCTTCTTGTTAGACTGAGTATTTTAATGCCATTTCAAGGGCTTTTGTAAAACTCTATCTTTTTATTGCATTGGTTTTGCTTTCACTATGCGTTTCTAGTGGTATGATACCATGCACACACATTATTTATTTTTACTTTTGCTTAAAACTCTTTATTTGTCACTTAAAGAGTTGGTAAAGAAGTTGAGCACCCTCACTCTGCCTAAATTTTGAAGAAGTAAAAGCTTTGGAAGAGTGACGATGCCCCAATTCATTTTTGCTTCTTCACGGACTTAGATCTGCAACTAATCCATTTGGCCTACTCTTGTATAAAAAGAAGAGTTATACACTCTGCTCAGGCAGAGTGTTCGGCCATCATTCTGTTCAAATAGAATGTTTTGTTTAAGTTTGGCACTCTGCTCGGGCAAGGTGTTCAGTCATCACTTTGCTCGGGCAGAATGTTTTGGCTAAGTTCGGCACTCTGCGTGGATAGAGTGTTCAGCCATCATTCTGCTCGGGCAGAATGTTTTGGCTAAGTTCGGCACTCTGCGTGAGCAGAGTGTTCGGCCATCATTCTGCTTGGGCAAAATATTTTGGCTAAGTTCGGCACTCTGTGTGGGCAGAGTGTTCGGCCATCACTCTGTTCAAACATAATATTTTGGCTAAGTTCGGCACTATGCGAGGGTAGAGTGTTCGGCCATCATTCTGCTCGAGTAGAATGTTTTGACTAAGTTCTGCACTCTACGTGGGTATAGTGTTTGGCCATCATTCTGCTCGGGCAGAATGTTTTAGGAACCATGACAACATTGGAAATCTGTGTAATCGATACAAATTTGCCATCTGTCTTCTGATTTAGGAACCATGACAACATTGGCAATCCAATCGGGCTAGTAGATCTCTTCAATAAAGTTGGCAGTTAAGAGTTTATCTACTTCTTCTTTAATCTTCTCATGTCTTTCTGACGCAAAAGTCCTCTTCTTTTACTTGACAGGTTTTTTGGATGAATCAACATTTAACCTGTGGGTGATGACCTCGGGATCAATTCCAGGCATGTCTGCAGTTGTCCATGCAAAGACATCCGCATAGGCTCTTAATAGGTTCACCAGCTCGAGCTTGGTGTCTTCCTTAAGATTCGAACCTATCCGAACTGTCTTGTTTTCTTCTCCGGGACATATTTCAATGCTTACTAGCTCTTCAACTGGTTTTCCCCTTTGCATCTTTGTATCTTCTCAGAGATCTTCGATAATGAGTGCTTCCTTGTTCTTCGATCGACATGAAGCCATGTAGGATTGACGAGCTGTAGTCTAGTCTCCTTTCACCTCTCAAATCCTGTGTTCCATGGGGAACTTCATCTTGAGGTGGTAAGTCAACAACACAACCTGTAACCGATTGAGTGCTGGTCGTCCCAATATGCCGTTGCATACAGAGGGGACCTTTAGCACCACAAAATCAAGCATACAGTTGGCTTGGGTCGGAGGTGTGCGGATCGCAACTGGGAGTGCGATAATGCCTTTGACTGTAACTGGTTGGTTGGAGAATCCATACAATGGCATATCCATCTTTCGAAGATGGTCCGTCACAATGTTCATCTTTTTGAACTCATCGTAAAATAAAACTTCTGCAGAACTCTCGTTATCAACCAAAACACGCTTTACATCGAAGTTCCAGCCTTGATCGTGATAACTAATGGATCATCATGAGGAGTCTTTATGTCTTTTGAATCTTCGTCGTAAAAAGTGATAGCAACTACGGGTACAGTCTTCTGTTTCTTATTTGGGGGTTGGCTCGTTATGCACACCTCCCTAGCGTATGCTTTTCGAGCCTATCCTAATGAACCTCCGTAGCTAATCCCCCAGATATGGTGTTGATCATACCCACATTCTCTTCTCAATCTTCTCTTTCTTCCATGGCTGGAGGTGTCTGTTGTTGTCCTTCTTTGTGAGCTACAAACTTTCTTAACTGGCCACGCTTGATAAGGGCTTCGATTGCTCGCTTAAGTGACCCACAATTGTCAGTTGAGTGGCCATGATCATTGTGAAAGTGGCACCATAAATCTTTGTTCCATTTGTTCGGCCGAGATCTCATCTTTTCGAGCCACTGGAGAGCTTTGTTGTCTTTGATCTCGTGAAGTATCTGTGATGGTTTGGCATTGAGGAGTGTCAAATTTTCCAAGGCAAATAGGTCTTTGGGACGTCGTTCGTCTCGTTTAGAATGTTTTGTTGACTTCCCCCCTGGGGAGTTAATTCCCGAGATTGTTTCTTCTGCTCTTCCCTCCCCTCTCCACGTCGTCCTCTGTGTGTCTCCAGGTATTCTTCGGCTTGAATGTATTTGTTAGCCTTCTCGAGAAGGGCCTTCATATTACCCAGAGGGCTTTTGTTAACAGAGAATGCCAACTTGGATGTTGGTCAGAGGCCTCAGAGGAATGCAGTATACTTTACCGATTCATCCAGGTTATTAATTTGCAAAGTGGCCCCGTTGAATCGTCCAAGAAAGCATGCCAAATACTCGTTTTTCTCTTGCACAATGTTAAGCAGACTCGTCAAGTTTTTCCTTCTGGAGCGACTACTTACAAAGTGTTTCTGAAAGAGATCTGATAATTGGCCGAAGGAATAAATATATCTCGGTTGTAGAGATTGAACCATGCATGTGCAGCCTTCCTCAGTGTGGCAGGAAAGGCTCTGCACATGACAACATCTGAGACCTAGAGGAGTAGCATGTTCATTGAAAACTGGTAAACATGTTCTCCCGGGTCTCTAGTTCCGTCGTAGAGGTCACATTGAGGCATTTAAAAATTAGGAGGTAGCTTTGCCTTCTCGATGGCCTCAGATAACAGATATCCAGATTCTTCCCTCAGGGGAGATCATTCTGGAGAGGGATATCTAGGGACAATATTCCAGGAGTCTCGTTCTCAGGAATGAAACTCAGGCGTCCACTTTCTATGGATAAATCTTCGAGGGGTCCCAGCTTTGGCAACCTGTTGGGGAGAGGAGTTGGTACCATCTTCGGTCGATGAATCACAACGATAGCATGATCCGCTCTTGGTTGTGTGTTCTATGTCCTTCTCCTTAGGATTGAATGTCAGATCGACCGCCGATCTGTATCTGTGGCTGTATCTTGATCTGGAGGTGAGACAGAGACGAAGGTCACTAGGGTCAAGATGAGAATGATGAGAATGATCGAGCTTTCTTTGAAGAGTGTTTACGACGTCTTTCAGTTCGTGGATCTCTTTTGTAAGGTCGGCATGGGGTGTTTTAAACAGTCGACAGTTCAAACAATGACGAAGGTCGTCATTTTTCAGAGTAGATGTTAGAGACTGGTTTCTCTGAGATCTGGTATCTGATTCGGGAGTGGTAGATGTCACATTGATATGGACATCTTCTGCAGAACCAGCACGTCTATGTGAAGGTGTAGAACGTTGGTCGCGAGAATGACTAAGTCGACGTGAGCTATGACGGTTTTGAGAATGACTGCGTGAAAAGTCGCTAGATGAAGAATGATTGGCCATGTTCCCTGAGGGTCCCATGGATGGCACCAATCTGTTGCAGCTAAAAACTGGATCGGGAACCACACCAGAAGTAGGCCTGCAAAAGAGTACACGGAGTGACCGCCTGGTGGGGTTCCGGCAGGGGAACGCTCTGATGCTTAAGTCAGAGATGGCTAACAATGTAGAACTCTGAAAAAGCAGTAAGACATAACGTGTAATTGTGTGTGAAGTTGCCCATACCTGAGGGATTAGACCCCTTTTTATAGTAGTAAGAAGGAGAACTCTAGTAGAATTAGGTTTTGCATAACTCCAATCAGAATCAAATTAGGATCCTAGAGGAGCACATATCAATCTTTGGTAGAGGCAGAGTCCTTTACGATTCTGCCTGGTGACTGATATGGCAAGTGCCTAATCAGTAATAATCTAGTTTGGACTATGTGTCATAACTGCCACGTATCATCTGTAGATTGGAGGCGTATTTTTAGCTATATCACCTTTCTTAACTTGAGTCTAAGACCGAAATGTAGGTCATCTCCCATAGGATCAGAGTCGAAATACGATGGTATTGAATGTGATTTGTCGGATCAAATGCGTAGGCCATTCGATCCCTGCTGCCGAGTTGAAACCAATAATCTAATTATATACATATGAAAGTCGAAACTGAGAGAATTTGTCCACCTTATCGTCTATGTGGATACTCTCTTCTTTTGCCACGTGAATTTTATTTATTATTATATGAAACCGATTTTAATTACTTACGATTATCACTTTTCATTTTGAATTATGTTCTCTCACCAATCAGTTAAAGTTTTCAATTTCAAAAGTAATTCGCAATTAGAGCACCTTAATGAAGTTTCCACATTTATTATTTTCTTATTAATTTAATTAAAATCGGATTTCACAACTTTCCTCGAAGTATGCCAAGCCACCGCTTACTTATATACTCTCTCTCTTTTGCCATCTAAACTAAAAAAAATTAATTTTGATCAACTCTATTTATCATATTGCTTCTTTCTGTCACGTATGTATTATCTTTTTCTTTTCTTTCCTCGAGTTTGTTCACTTACTCTCTCAAATTGACTAGATTCATTCACTTCATTCTGAAATCCTTGACTCAAACCCTTAGTCTAGCAAATCCCCACTTTATCTACCTATCACTCTCATTTTCTCATAAATCTTCTCTTCTTATTTTTATAAGTTAAAACTCTATTTGACTGTGGTGTCCATAAACTACTCACCCTCTAGGCAAAAATAGGACCACTAAAGTGATGTTGCCTTAGATATTGGCCGTGTATATTCCTTTCATGCTTCGGTAATAGTTATTACCAATTAATTATTTTTAAGTTAGCAATGATATAATATATACCATGTGTATTATTCTAGGCAGTGACTATAAATATCCTCAATTGTACCTAATCGTCTCTTTACAAAATAACGTGTTTGGTCAATACGAGATCAAAATAATTGGACAATCCTTACTTTCGAAAGTAAATTTTTTTTGGTACAGCTATAAATTTACTTTAATGTAACAATTCTCACTGATTGTTGTTCGTTGCATCTATTGAGTGATCTTCTTCACGGTACCTTTGTACCATTTTTGTCACAAAAAGTAATTATTAGAAAAATTAACTATCACCAAGGACGGGGAAAGGGGTTGCAGCCTAAAGCTATAGCCAAAGTTATCACAAATCTAATTATATATATATATATATATATATATATATATATATATTCTATCGCATCTATTACAAAGCCATGTCAACTATTTGTCCAACTTTTAAGCAAATTGCTGATCCAGGCAAATCAATAATCCTTTTCCAGTCCAGTCCTGACAAAACCAATGTTATGTTATCCCGTAGAATCAAGTTCAATGAACTTACTCCTCCTGATGATTGGGTTATTGAGAACGAAGCTTCTCACCACCAAATCAATTCTCAAAATACTCAAATTGATCATATTGTTGAAACTCCTAAATTAGATGTTAAAATCCATTTTTGTCAACCATGAACTTTTTCTCAGAGTTATAAAATTCTTCATTCAAATAACTCCACTCAAAGTGCAAGATATTCTTGCTCATCAATTTCTAGTACTAGATTTCAGTCATGTTAGTCTAGTGCATATGAGTATTTTCCTCCTACCACAAGTGTTGGTCCTTTCCATGAAGAACCAAAAATCATTTTCCAAGGTATACGAAATAATAATTCTTCGATTTCTGAAACCATGTATACTGTGGAAACTCCAATCACTGAAACTCCATCTTCCTCCAGTCAAAATCAAAAAACTTATGACCCTTCTTTACATGACTTTGACTATAATATTCTTGTTATTGATGATTTTCAAATTGATTATGATAAAATTAATAAAGAATTTTATTCTTCTTACAATGCTAGAAATCGTGCTTGGTATCATCTAAAATTTTCAAGTGATCAAAGATCTCAATATAGAGAATTATTTTTTCAAACTTTGAAAGCCCATAAATCCTACTTCTCATTCTTTGGATGGTTCTATTCTTATTGTTTTGAGAATGATATTGAAATTCCTGAATATATTAATTTTCAAAACCAAGTTAACACTTTTCAAAAGGAAACCCGTGAATGGTTAATATGGCCTTCATATACAAAGCAAGAAAGCATTCATCCTCCTTTTAACAAATTTTCCATGAAGGGCGATATGAACTGTAATTTCTTGGCTACACCTCTAAGACATATTGTTGACACAAGTACCTCAAATCATCTCAATCTTGTTATTGCCAGCGAAATTCAATCTATTGTTAAGCAATCAAATTAATATAATATCATTTTAAATACTATTGGTGAACAGACCACCAGAATTGATGGCACTATTCATTGTGTCAAAGACATTATTTCTGATTTTTACAGTAGGATGCAATCTCCCAAAGGCATTAATTCGAATATCTTTAATACTTCCTCCAGCTTCAATTTAGCTTCAACTAGCTCTTCTGCTTCTAGAAATATAGAACAACCTTTAGTTAAACCTTCGATCGAGTTAGATAGTAAGTTTAAATTGGGATCTAGTGAACCAAGCAATGAGTTCCTTATGGAATTAATATCCAAATCATGAAAAATCAAAACTCCTAAAAAAAAATATCCCAAGGTTGACTCTTCTGTCTTCTCCCAGGAATATTAATACCATAGGAGAAATATGGACTGAATCTGAAATAGATCCTGATGATCTAGAACAACAATTTTTCACAGCAATAGGATCTTTTAACCCCAGGCCTCCTTTGAGAAACTATTATTCTCGCCTACTCTTGTTGATATGCAGTTGGAAGAAAAGAATTTACTACTACTTCTTCCTTCAATGGATCCTCCATTTATGAATGGAATCTTGATGGTATGACTGATTATCATATCATTACCTTTCTTTAACACATGCTTATGGTGGCAAATAGTGCTCGCAATCAAAACCCCAGAGAAAACGAAGCATCTATAGCCCGATATCTTATTGCTGGTTTTACTGGCCAACTCCGTGGTTGGTGGGATCATTACCTTACTTCCATTGAGCAAAGTAATATTCTTAATTCTATAAATATAGAACCCAATGGAACTCCTATTCAAATTGATGGCCAAACCCTGTCTGATGTGGTCACTACTTTAGTCACTGCTATAAACAAACATTTTATTGGCAATGCCAATACCATTTTGGAAGAGGAAGAGAACTCCTCATCAACCTTCCCACTCTCATTCACTTTAGGTGGTATAAAGACGTCTTCGTAACCAAGCTTTACCAAAGAAGTGATGCCCAACAAGATTTCTGGAAAGAGCATTTCATAGCAGGACTTCCTAATCTCTTTAGTGAACGTGTTAGGACACGAATCAGGAATAAGCACAATGGTGGTTTATCTTTTTTCCCTTTATACCTTTGGGAAATTAATCAGCGAAATATGCACTGAAGGTCTAGTCTTATGCAATGACATCAAACTTAAGAATCTACTTAAGAAAGAGCATAAGTCAAGAAAAACAGAGCTAGGACAGTTCTGTTACCAATTTGGATATGATAACTTCTCTGTTCCTAATTATGTGACAACAGAAAAATCTTCCAAGTCTAGAAAACCTTTTAGGAAATCTAGATACTCTAAGAATTATAAAAAGGATGAACCTTCGAAGTCTTTCAAAAGATTCACAAAAAAAATTCTCCAAATCCAAAGTCATTAGCCACAAATGTTGTAAACCAGGTCATTATGCGAATAGGTGCTACACCAAAAAGAAAATCAATGATTTTGTTATTGATGAAGGACTCAAAATACAATTGAGTGCCATCCTCCTCAATTCCTCATAATCTGAAACTGATCCAACTAATAATTTAAACAATATTGATAATGATATTGAAAGTTCTGACAACTCCTCTAATCAAGATCATAATTCTGAGCAAGAGGATGAATGCCATGATTGTAATAGTAAAATTGATTAACATAAAGCAATCCTTGAACTGAATGGATTAAGTGTCAATGTGATCAATTATGAGAAATCCATTATCCTTGATTTCCTTGACAAAATTGATGATCCTCAAAAGAAGAAACAAGTAATATTCAAATAAATTCATGGTGCCCAAAAATCTTCTGCACCAAACACATCTCAACAATTACCTACCATAGGTAAAACGTTTAATTTCTCTAATGTCATGGATAGATTGCAAACAGTCAAGCAAAAGAATCCTACCATGCAAGATCTCCAAACTGAGATTCTCACTCTCAAAAGAGAAATTAAAACTCTGGCTAATAGTATTACGCTCCTTGAAATCCGTAATAACGAAGAAGTTTTCACTAAAAGGGAAGAGTTCCTTAAAACTAAGGTAAATTCTGAGGACCAAATTCTTAAAACCAGTCCTGCCAACTATCCTGGGGAACATAACCAAGAAATTCTTAATCTTGAGAAAATTACTTTTCAAAAATGGTACGTCAGTATCAAAATTGTTATCAATAAAGATTTGATCTTTGAAGGCATAGCCCTTATTGATTCTGGAGCTGATTTAAATTGCATACGTGAAGGAATTTTTCCAACAAAATATTGTGAAACCACTAAACAAGCCCTCAACACTGCTGATTCTAGCAAAATGAAAATCAACTATAAGATCTTTGCTTTTTAGGTTTGCAATGATGGTGTTTGCCTCACAGCCCACTTCATAGTTGTCCGTGGCCTTAGTCAATCAATCTTTCTAGGTACACCTTTCCTTTCTCTCCTCAATCCCATGACCATTAATAGTAATGGTATTCACTCAAATATCATGAATCAAGATATCTGTTTCAAGTTCATCAATCCTCCTCAAGAACAGGTTATTCATTCTCTCAAAAAAGAACTCATCTTTTGACAAAACCAAATCTGTTTCTTGAAGGAAGACCTTAATTTTCAAAAGATAAATTGTTACCTTGATCAAGAAAAGGAAAAAATTAAAATTTTTCTAAGCAAAATAGAATCCGAAATCTGTGCGGAAGTCCCTAATGAGTTATGGCATCATAAACAACATATTATTGGCTTACCTTATGAGCCTGATTTCAATGAAAAGGATATCCCAACTAAGGCTCTCCCAATCCAAATGAGCCAAGATCTTCTTACTCATTGCAAAAAGGAAATCCAAGACCTTTTAAATAAGAGGCTAATTTGTAAAAGCTACTCCCCTTGGAATTGTCCTGCCTTCTACGTAAGTAAACAAGCTGAGAAGGAGCGTGGAGTTCCTCGACTTGTTATCAATGATAAGCCTTTAAACAAAGCCTTAAGATGGATTCGTTACCCAATTCCTTATAAAAAAGGATTTGCTAAATAGGCTCAATAAAGCTGTTATTTTTTCAAAATTCGATATTAAATCTGGATTTTGACAAATCCAAATCGATGAGAAAGATCGGTACAAGACTACTTTAACTATACCGTTTAGGCATTTGAGTGGAATGTTATGCCTTTTGGTTTAAAGAATGCTCCCTCTGAATTCCAAAACATCATGAATGATATCTTCAATCCTTATATGGATTTTTTAATTGTTTATATTGATGATGTTCTGATCTTTTCCCAGTCTATGGATTAGCATTGGAAACATTTAAATATTTTCCTTAAAGTCATCAAGCATAATGGCTTAGCGATTTCTGTAAAAAAATCTGTCTCTTCCAGACCAAAATTAGATTCCTTGGTCACAACATTGAAAAGGGATCAATTATCCCTATTGACAGAGCAATTGATTTTGCTTCTATATTTTCTGATGAGATTAGGAAAAAAAAAACTCAATTGCAAAGATTTTTAGGAAGTTTAAATTATATTGCAGACTTCAACCAAGACATGTACAAGGATACAAAAATATTGTATCAAAGGCTAAGGAAAAATCCTCAACCTTGGTCTATTGACCACACTTAAGCTGTTCGTAGAATCAAGCTTAGAGCAAAATCCCTACCGTGCTTGTGCCTCCCTTTACCTGAAGCATAGAAAATAATTGAAACCGATGCTTCTGATTTTGGTTATGGGGTATCCTGAAGCAAAGAATTGAAAATAAAGAACAACTGGTTCATTTCACTTTTGGTGTTGGAATACTGCTTAAAAGAATTATTCTATTATTAAGAAAGAAATTCTTTCTATTGTTAATTGCATCCCTAAATTCGAAGGAAATGTGTTTAATCAAGAGTTCCTCTTACGAATAGATTGCTAAGTTGCCAAGGACGTTCTTGAAAAGGATGTTAAAAATATTGAGTCAAAATAAATTTTTGCTATATGGCAGGCTTTACTTTCTTCCTTTGATTTCCAGATTGAATTCATTAAAGGAGAAAATAATTCCCTTCGTGACTTCTTGACTCGAAAATTTTTTCAGGAAAAATGACTCCTCCAAAGACCTATCTATAAGTGTCTGGTAAAGGCTTTCATCCACGCGGTAATACCCTCTATAATTTAAGGCAAACAGATAAAACCATTGGTTCAACCTCCTCATCCTCATATAAGGATGATATGTTTGAAAGTTGTGACACACCCAGCCCAAGTGACGTCACCGAAGTTGAGATGTCAATCTTTTCAACGTTATAGCTTTAAACATAACACATAGCAACTACAACCTTAAGATCATGAAGAATACATTACAACACGTCCTTGCAAAATTTTTCCTTAATAGTACACATCGTGTCGCAGCGAAAACCGCATAATATAACACAATTTAATATGTACACCCAAATTTACATCTGCATGGCGATGTGCATATTTCCTCACAGGACCTCAGCATAATTTTTCTTTACCTTTCCCCGAGGTCTCACCTTGTTCAAACCTTGTACCTGAAAAACACATCAGATAAGGAATGAGCGCAAATCGCCCTGTAAGGATAGTACGAAGAGTATAACGTACAATCCTTTCGAATTTAAGGGAGAATCGATCATGAATTTTCAACGAAGGCAAAGGATTTAAGAATGCCAAGAACGAACATTTACAATCCTTTTGCTGCATCACCTTTGTTCTGACTGAGTGGCTCAAGCCCAAGAGAACATCATCATTTCCACTTGGACAGACTCATGGACTATGCAAGTGCAATGCAAAAGAGACACGAAAGCATAAACATCATGAGAATAACGAGATAATAAGTTCAGCAACATCAAATAAAATCAATTGAGATGCATACTTGACTCGACAAGACACGACAGACTCTAGCGCGCTTCATCCTCTTTTTGTCAGTTACTTACTTTTTCACTGACAGCCAATTACTTCCCTTCACTGGCCCTCCACTTAATGATGCCCCTTCATACGGGGGTGTTCATCTCAGTCTTGTCCAGATTAGAGAACGGTTTTTGTCAAGGAGCGGACTTAGAGAGTATCTTCGATCGTAAGTCCTCAACAACGCTTTCAGGCTCATTGTCGGGCGGACTAAGGGAATTCATTCTACCTTAAGTCCTCAACAGCACAAGTCAACAAGAAGTACCGGTTCATAAATTCAACCGATATTCCAACATAAATATATGAGTTCAACACGAGCATGATCAACATGGTATGCCAAGCAAAACAACAGATATCATATTGGAACTGCACTATCCTTACCTGTTGGCTTTATAGTTGACGAACTGCTTGCTTCCTGATTTTCTCAGCAATGGAATCACCTATCAAATAAAATTCTTCTCGTTAGACCGCCCTAAATACAAAAACCTGCTTACCTTACCTCCGCCCTCCCTTACTGCTCATCTGTCTCCCACTTATTACGGCTAATCCATTAACCGGATTTGCCACAACCCATAAGGTGCATTACCCACACTACTGCCCATCTTGTGCACATCTAAACTCAATTTTCCCACTCTTTATAATCCTTACTGCTTAACCATGAGTTTCCGCAAGATTCGTCACCGGGTGTGGAAAATTATTGAAACGCCCCTGACCATAGGTAAAATTATCGAAACACCCCCAGATGATTTCTACACCAATAAACACTCCTAATTGGCTCAAAATACCCTTTTAAAATAATGTAAACTGAGTTTTGTATTAAAAAGTAATTGGGTGAAATTTTTTGTTCGGAAACCCCACCCGGGTAACCAAACCAAGCGTTAGGGAACTAATTTTTTTTAAAATATAAATCAGCCTCCAAATGTCATGAAATTTTAGACACTAACGTGTCTCAGTTGCATAAAGTTTTTGTAAAATTGTTAGATTAAAATACATTTATTTGATATTTTTAAAATTTTGAAATCTTATTTTAAATATAAATATATTTAATAGTGTTCAAAAACTCAGAAATATCCAACAATTTTACAGTATGTAGATCGTTCAAAAAGAATATGAATTTTTCTTTTGTGTTCGGCCAAATTATATCTTAAAACCATGTTTCAAAAATAAAGTTTGAAATCAATTAGAGGCTAAGACTTTTAGCGACATTTACAGTCACCACTCATCACAGGATCAAATTTACACTTTTTCATCACTTTCCACACTTCAAGTTGCATTCTTCAGATTTGCATGCCTAGAAATAATTCCCCTTCTTCACTTATACATGCATTTTGTGCTTACTCATCTCATTACCTATTTAATTTCACTTCAAATTTTATTTAAACCAATTTGATCTCACTTCATTTCCACCTATCTAACTCGATAATTTCATTTAACATGAAATCATAACATAAAATAATCAATTCAGCTGTAATCTCCATCAAGAACACATACCAAAACACCAAGAACACACACAAGTATAGTTGATTTTTACCTCACTTTGGAGGCCTGTAACTTCTTCGTTTCTTATTGTAATTATCTTATGTTTCTTGGAATCTCTTCCTTGCTTCCTCTTCTACAACTTATCTGTTTGGCCTTTCATGACATTATTTCTGGATTTTCCTCAAATTCCTTCTCAATCAGCCACATTGCACAGCTTCGCACACTGCAGGTTGGTTTTTTCCTAACTTTGGCAGTCCCTATCTTCTTCAATTTATCTCCAAATCAATCTCTATTTCCTGGGTCTTCTTCCTCCCTATTTTCTCTAAGACTTCTCAGTTGAAGTCATCTCGTGATCCCTTCTTAATTTTCTGTTATTCTCCCTCCAACAACTATCCAAGGTAAGCATTTCCCATGCCACCTCACACTCCACTTATCTCTCCATGCATACACTCCACCTCTTGGAAATGAGAGGTGTCATTCCCCTTTTGTTTGTGGCTGTCTTAGGCAGCCACAAAATGAGACCATTTTATTTATTTTTTTAATAATTTTTTTAACAACAGTGGTATTACAAAAGTTCTGCCTACAATACCCATTCAAATTTATCGGATATCTTCATCATTGAAAATGAAGAAGAAAATCTACCACCAATTGAAGTGGCTAATAATTTCTCAATAAAGACTGGGCTATTCTTTAGAGAGCCTCTGTCAAATCTAGATAGTATTATGAAGAAATTCTTCAGGTTACTAAATCAACGATTTTTACGCATAATTATGAAAAGGATTCTCCTTATCATGATAATCCCTATGAGGCTAATCCGCCTTATCAATTCTCAAAAATGGAAATTTTGAGGTTCATTTTAAAGAAGCAATGGGAAATTGACCCCACCAGAGCCAGAGACCTTCCAGCTCACGTCTCTCCTTGATAGTTCAATTACTTTGATTATGTTGATGCATGGGACAATGTTCTTTTCTATCAAAACCCAAGGTAAAAGCATTCCTGGTTTCTATTTTTCTCCAGAAGCTTTAACGGTTTATTCCCAAATTGGATAGGGAATTGGTGGTTGCAATACGGACCAGAAATTGATGATTGGCCTACTGAACAGGTCTCAGATGCATATAAATTATATGCACCAATGTTTAAAGGACTGCCAAAATTAGAATTTATGGCAGATTTTAATATCCCTTGGATCTTATGCTGGCAATATGCCATTCAAAAGGGTAACGGCACCATTGAATACCCTCCACGATTAGTAAGATAAAGCTCCAAATGATGGTCTAAATTCAATTACAGTCATTGCAATGTTGATGCGATAGTAAAAATATTCCCCACCTTGAAGGCTACTACAACTCGTCAATTCAGTCCCCATACCAGGGCTAGAGCACTCAAATCTGAATCAGAATTCACCAAAAGGAAAAATGATATTGCTGTGACAAATTGTTGTTCTAGATCATCAGGATCTACTTCAAATTCAGTCCCTATTTCTTCGATGGTATTAATATTCCTGGGAGAAGACTGAGGAGTTTCAACCTTGGGATATTTTTCTTTAGGAGTTTTGATTTTTCCTAATTTAGACATTAATCCCATAAGGAACTCATTGCTTGGTTCACTGGATCCCAATTTAAACTTACTATCTAACTTGATAGAAGGTTTAACTAAAGGTTGTTCTATATTTTTATAAACAGAAGAGCTGGTTAAAGCTAAATTGAAGCTAAAGGAAGTATTAAAGACATTCTCATTAATGCATTTAGGAGGATGCATCCTACTGTAAAAATCATAAACAATGTCTTTGACACAATGAACAGTGTCTTCAATTCTGGTGGTCTATTCACCAATAGTATTTAAAATGATATTAGAATAATTTGATTGCTCAGCAATAGATTGAAATTTGCTGGCAGCAATAGGATTGAGATGATTTGGAGGTACTTGTGTCAACAATATGTTTTAGAGGTGCAGCCAAGAAATTAGAGTTCATATCGCCCTTCATGGCAAATATGTTAAAAGGAAGATGAACGCTTTCTTGCTTTGTATATGAAGGCCATATTAACCATTCACGGGTTACCTTTTGAAAAGTGTTAACTTGGTGTTGAAAATTAATATATTCAGGAATTTCAATATCATTCTCCAAACAATAAGAATAGAACCATCCAAAGAATGGGAAGTAGGATTTACGGGCTTTCAAAGTTTGTAAAAATAATTCTCTATATTGAGATCTTTGATCACTTGAAAAATTTAGACGATACCAAGCACAATTTCTGGCATTGTAAGAAGAATAAAATTCTTTATTAATTCTATCATAATCAATTTGAAAATCATTAATGACAAGAATATTATAGTCAAAGTCATGTAAAGAAGGGTCATAAGTATTTTGATTTTGATTGGAGGAAGATGGAGTTTCAGTGATTGGGGTTTCCACAGTATACATGGTTTCAGGAACTAAAGAATTATTATTTTGTATACCTTGGAAAATGATTTTTGGTTCTTTATGGGAAGGACCAACACTTGTGGTAAGAGGAAAAGACTAATAAGCACTAGAATGACAAGACTGGAATCTAGTACTAGGAATTGATGAGTAAGAATATCTTGCACTTTGACTGGAGTTATTTGAATGAAGAGTTTTATAACTCTGAGAAGACGTTTCTTGTTGACAAAAAAATGGATTTTAACATCTCCTTCAGGATTTCAACAATATGATCAATTTGAGTATTTTGAGGATTGATTGGATGGTGAGAAGCTTTGTTCTCAATAACCCAATCTTCAGGAGGAGAAAGTTCATTGAACTTGATTCTACGGGGTAACATAACATTGGTTTGTCAGGATTGGACTGGAAAAGGATTATTGATTTGCCTGGATCAACAATTTGTTTAAAAGCTTGACAAATAGTTAACATGGCTTTGTAATAGATGAGACAGATGCGAACCAAATTTTGAGCTTGTAGTCTCATATTGTAATTTTGTGTTTTGATATCTAAGGTTAGCACATCCATAATGTGTGGGCCGGATAATGAGACAGAGAAATTAGGATAACAATTAAAATACATAGGACCATTGCATAAACTTGTTTCTACCATACCAAGAAGAGAGTCATCAAAACTAAGATGACGATCATCTCGTAAAGTAGCCCAAACGTGAGCGTCCAGGCCTCCCTTGGTTAGAGAAGTAATGCCAATCTAAACAAGTCCTATAGGCACGTAACGAAATTTTCGTTTATGTTTTTCTAAAGCGGATTCAAAAAATAATTGAAAAGATTGGTTATCTTTTGAAATATCCATTGTTTGCTTAACAGTTTTAATTGAATAGGTTTGTTTTAATTCAAACTGCTTGTTGTATAAAGAAGAAGGATTGACCTTAGGAATAGACCAATTATTTAAATCTTTCTCAATATTTTCAATATTCAATTCATGAATATTTCTACTAGAGCTAGTTTGGCTCTTTGACACATTAGTGGATAGAGATCTAATTAATCTAACAATAATAAAAATTAAAGTGCTCGACTGTCAACCAAATAGTTAAAAGTGGTGAAAAAACGCTCACATGCAGAGGACCGAGAACTATCTTAAAGGCGACTTGGGTGTCGATCCACACTTCTGATTGTCAAAAGACTAGCTAATTAAATCTCAAAGCCACGTAATATGGCTCTGATACTAGAATAGACCCAGGGAAAACATGCATAGACTGAAGACAGAAAAGAAAGAAGAAGATTTAAACAGCAAAGTCTATTATTAAAACATCTAATATAAGAGCACAGTTATAGAAAATATTACAGAGAATACTTATAGTATAGAATAAGAACTCACTTGATTACAGAAACACACTTGAATGGAAGCTCACTACTAGTACAAGAGAGTGAAAAACAAACGGTGCCTTCTAACAAGGAGCAGGAAACTTTAAATAGACCAACAAACATCAGGGTTCGGAAAACTATGGTTACTTTTCAAAAGTAACTATGGTTTGTAGTTGAAGCCGTCATAGGTAGCGTGTCCTGGATAAGCTGGAGTCGTTCAGACCTATAATGTCACCTTTTGCTTTTAAAAAGCATTTTGTTGTGGTACATGTATTATGAGCATCATGTTGCCTTTTGCTTTTAAAAAGCAATTTGTCGTATGCATGTATTATGCACACAAATCCTCAGGCTTTTCATAAAGCAATATTTCCTTTTGCTTTTATAAAGCAATGTCTCCTTTAGTCTTTTGCATGTATTCGGCATTTCATTCAAAAGTATTCCTCCTATTTCTAAAGAAGGGGAAAATAGTCAACCTGTTTTAATTTCAAATCCTTTTGGGTTGAAGGTTTTTGTGGAATACTTTTAGTAGACGTATTGTCTAACATAAATTCATCAGATTCTTCGTCAGAATTGGCTTGGAAATCAGAACCTCCTGAACCATTATCATCTTCTTCCATTTTAAGTAATTCAATGGCAACAGCTTGAAAAAGTTCTTTTTTGGTTAAAATGGCTTTTCCTCAGCAAGCCTTGCCATAATATCATTTTTTCCTTCTGGTGAATTCTGATTCAGATTTGAGTGCTCTAGCCCTGGTATGGGGACTGAATTGACGAGCTGAAGTAGCCTTCAAGGTGAGGAATATTTGTACTACTGCATCAACATAATCAAAGTAATTGAACTATCGAGGAGAGACGCGAGCAGGAAGGTCTCTGGTCTGGTGGGGTCTATTCCCCATTGCTTCTTTGAAATGAACCTCAAAATTTTCATTTTTGAGAATTGATAAGGTGGATTAGCCTCACGGGAATTATCATGACAAGGATAATCATTTTCATAATTTTGCATAAAAATCGCTGATTTAGTAACCCGAAGAATTTCTTCATAATACTCTCTAGATTTACCAGAGGCTTTCTAAAGAATAGCCCAGTTTTTACTGAGATAATTATGAGCCACTTCAATTGGTGGTAGATTTTCTTCTTCATTTTCAATGATGAAGATATCCGGTAAATTTGAATGGGTATTGTAGGCAGAAATTTCAAACATATCATCTTTATATGAGAATGAGGAGGTTGAACCAATGGTTTTATCTGTTTGCCTTAAATTGTAGCGGGTATTACCGCGTGGACGAAAGCCTTTGCCAGACACTAGTAGATTGGTCTTTAGAGGAGTCATTTTCCCTGCGAAAATTCTCGAGTCAAGAAGTCATGAAGGAAATTGTTTTCTCCTTTAATGAATTCAATCTGAAAATCAAAGAAAGTAAAGCCTGTCATCTAGCAAATTTTTGTTTTGATGCAATATTTTTGACATCCTTTTCAAGAGCGTCCTTGGCAGCTTTCCAATCTATTCGTAAGAGGAACTCTTGATTTAACACATCTCCTTCGAATATAAGGATGCAATTAACAATAGAAAGAATTTCTTTCTTAATAGTAGAATAATTCTTTTGAGCAGTATTCCAAACACCAGAAGTAAAACTAACCAGTTGTTCTTTATTTTCAATTCTTTGCTTTAGGATACCCCCATAACCAAAATCAGAAGCATTGGTTATAATTATTTTGTATGCTTCAGGTAAAGGGAGGCACAAGCACGGTAGGGATTTTGCTCTAAGCTTGATCCTATGAACAGCTTGAGTGTGGTCAAATGACCAAGGTTGAGGATTTTTCCTTAGCCTTTGATACAAGATTTTCGTATCCTTGTACATGTCTTGGTAGAAGTCTGCAATATAATTTAAACTTCCTAAAAATCTTTGCATATATATATATATATAGCTGATCCATTGCTCGCTCAGGCAAAATGAGATAAGTTGTCAGCACGATCAGGCCATCCATCCTTTATATATATAAATGATGGATGGCCAGGACCTTTTTTCTTTTTTCAAAAAAATCAAACCATCCGATACATAGTGTAGCGGACGGTAAGTTTGTCCAAAATGCCCCTTGTAACACACGCCTATACACAGTGTAACGGATTGCTTTTTGACCCTGACAATTGTCCGTTAAAAAGTCATCTACTATACATGTGGCGGATGACTTTTGGCTGACACATGTCACATCATGTCCCCCACTTTGTCTGCTAGATAGTGTGGCGACGATGTGGCAGATATACCCAAAAGTGCCCTAATTCTCAGCTCTTTTTCCATTTTCATCTCCTCGAGATCCACTTGCTTTCATTTTTAGCTCCCTTCAAGTTCATGGCTTCAAGTAACACTTACTTCAAGCTTCACTCAAACAAGGTAAGTTTGTGAATGGTAAAGTTTTCTTTTTGTGTTAAATGATGAAGTTTCTGTTTTTTGGATGAATATATAAATTTTTTTTTGGGATTATGTTTGTTGTATTTATCAGTCTATTCATCAAAGTAATTTTAATTTGTGATGTTCAAGAAACTGATTTGTTAACTTTAAAAAAAATTATTATAGTTAAATTCAAAATTTTTGAGATTATGTTTATTGTATTGTGGCATGCTAAATTTGTCTATTTATGCTAAATTTGTTATAGCATGCTAATTTGTTATGTTCAAGAAATTAATAATTATTAAGTTGGAGATACTTTTGAGATTATGTTTGTTATTTTGTCATGATAAATTGGTCTATTCATCAAGGTAATTTTGATTTGTTATGTTCAAGAAACGCCATTTGATAGTTAAGCGTAATCTATTTCTACATAGGTTTTGTTTCACAGTGTTTGATTTCGTGTCAAGCTCCAACACCCTAGTAGATGCTAGTGATCCATATCTAGGGCGAACATTTCAAACATTGGAGGAAGCCGAAGAATGTTTTCGAGTGTATTCATTGAGGGTTGGTTTTGGCATTAGAATAAAGACTACAAGAACATGCAACATAAAAAAAATATATGCTCTCGCTTATACGAGTGTCATAGGAGCAGACACCCACTGCAAAATGAGACACACGTCGGTAATGATGATAGTGATGACAAAAAAGGATATGCGCGGAGAAGATGGGACTGCTTTGCACGCACGAATTGCAAGGTCAAGATGTTCGTAAGCCATAAACCCAAGCAAGATCATTGGCTTATTACTAGCTTGGAATTGGCACACAATCACCCGTTAGTAACCCATTCTAAGGTGAGTCAGATGCATCAACACAAGAAGATGGGTAAGGTCGCACGGAGCCTTATTCACACAATGAGCAATGCGCGGATAGGACCTATCGACATTGTTAATGTTCTTGCTGAACAAGCTGGGGGAATTCAAAATTTAAACTTTAACATGACAAACGTTCGTAACGCGGTCCGAACCCAAAGACGAGCCGCGTATGACCTCAATGATGCGCAATCCACAATGAGCCTATTGAAGCGGATGCAGATGGAAGACCCGTAGTTTACCTTCGATTATAAACTTGATGACGAGCATCGAGTTACCACAATTTTTTGGGTCGACGGTCGTTCGAGACTAGCTTATAAGCATTTTGGGGATGTCGTGACTTTTGACACCACATACCGTACCAACAAGTACTCGATGTCGTTCGCTCCTTTCACAGGCGTCAATCATCATTATCACTCCATCCTGTTCGGGTTCACCTTGTTAAGGGACGAGAGCGAGAGTTCTTTTGTATGGTTGTTTAGGACGTGGCTGGAAGCAATGAACTTCAAAGCACCCAAAGTTATCATCACCGATCAAGATTTGGCAATGAAGAAGGCTATTGCTACCGTCTTCCCAGATACTGGAGACAACTTGTGCACTTGGCACATAAGCAACAAATACCCTGAACGTCTGCATCATGTGTCTGCATCATGTCTCCTTTGATAAGTGCGTTAACAAGTCGTTAACGATTGAGGAATTAAAGGAGAGGTGGGAAAAGCTTGTTGGGGATTACTCATTGCAAGACAACGAGTGGCTCCAACACTTGTACGAGCTCAAAGAGCAATGGATTGGCATTTACACGAGAAGGTATTTTTCTGCGGGCATGAAAACGACGGGCAAGAGTGAATCTATGAATGCCATGTTTGATAGTTATGTGGGTACAGCTACCAATTTGAAGAGTTTCGTCACATCGTCCCAAAAAGCGATTGCCTCGTTATTCGTGAAAGAAAGGGCTGTAGACTTTGCAAGCACGTACAAACAAAGGAGAAGGTTGCTTGAGACCCCGCTGGAGCTGAACGGTGCAAAAGTCTATACGAAGGAGATCTTCATGCTATACCAAGTAGAGCTGCAAAAATTGGGACGATACAGTATAAATAAGGTGGCAGAAAAGTCTACACGTGAGTACAAGGTTTATTCGTTGATGAATGACCTCGTCCCTGAGAAGCTGTGTAGAATGTATACGGTGAGCCATAACACATTGACGGATTTGGTGACATGTGTTTGCAAGAAGTTTGAGTTCCATGGAATCCTATTGAAAACATTCTGCGGTTTTTCACCTAGAAGAATATTAAGGCAATCCTCGATAAATACGTCTTGCCACGGTGGACCAAGGTTACAAACAGGTTGCACGATACCATTGCCTTTCCGGAGCATCCGTATACTGACTTTGAAGAATCAGAGACGTTGGGGTATAATCATCTGGTGACAATGTTTACCCGTTTGTCTGTAAAGTGTGCTGCTACAATGGTCGGATATAAACATCTCAGTGAGATAGCAGAGCAACAAGAGCATATCAAATAGCAATGCGGTTGACACTGAGCCTATACAGGGATTAGAAGATGATGAGCCAGTTGAGGAAGAGGACAATGATATCCGGCCTTTAGATCCAATTATATCGCAAACGAAAGGTCGTAAGAGATCTACACAGATGAAGAACTCTATTGAACAAGCAACTCACCCTAAAAAGCTGAGAAGGTATGCACTGTGCAACAAAATCACCAACCATGACAAGCGGAACCACTACAAGATACTGGGGATAAGTCCTGGGGGTTTGCAAGATGAGGAAGAAGATGATGCCGAAGACGAGGAAGAAAATGATGCAGTCGACCTTTGATCTAATTATTTTTTTTGTAATGATCTTTTATGAGCCATCAAGTCTGTTGGACTTTTTGTAATTATCTTTTTGTATTTTTTTGTAATAATAATCTTTTATGAGCCAGAAATATCACAATATAATAGTAATTTTTTTCCTTTTGTCCGCTACATAGTGTAGAGGACGGCCTAACAGAAACATTACACTTCAACACTTAATTTTTTTCTTGGTATTTTTGGCCATCTTGAATTACACTTCAACACTTATTCTTTTTTTTTAGGTGTTTTAGACCGTCCGCTATACTATGTAGCGGACGGTGTAGCAGAAACATAGACTTCAACACTTGATTTTTTTTGGTATTTTTGGCCATCTTGAATTACACTTCAACACTTAGTTTTTTTTTGTTGGTGTTTTAGAATGTCTGCTATACTATGTACTGGACGGCGTAGTAGAAACATTAGACTTGAACACCTCATTTTTATTTTTTTTTGGTGTTTAGACTGTTCGCTACAGCGGACGACATAGCAAAAACATTAGACTTCAACACTTAGTTTTTTTTTGTATGTTTTTGGCCATCTTGAATTACACTTCAACACTTATTTTTTTATTTTTTGTATTTTAGACTGTCCGCTACACTATGTAGCGGACGACATAGTAGAAACATTAGACTTCAACACTTAGTTTTTCTTTTTCTTTTTGTGTGTTTTAGACTGTCCGCTATATAGTGTAGCGGATGACATAACAGCAACATTACACTTTAACACTTCGTTTTTTTGGTGTTTTAGGCCGTTCGCTACACTATGTAGTAGACGACATAGTAGAAACATTAGACTTCAACATTAATTTTTCTTTTTGGTGTTTTAGACTGCCAACGTGTCTTGCCAAGACCCAAAGTTCAATTTCTTCGGCGCACAATTCGTGCGCGTTCACCTTGCAAAACCGTGGGACACCCGGTGGGTTCCTGTTACCCCTCATATCTAGGGGCATCGGCTGGCAACCCCTGCAAGCACCCAAAATGGCACATTGCGTGATCTAGTAGCTGCAGCTCCGCGATCTCGAAGTGGATCAGTGGTGTGCGCTGTAACCCAGAGAGCGTGAAGACGAACGACTTTAGTCTATGTCGCTGCAAATGTTTGTACGGTGCCCAACGCATTTGGCCAGGGGATAGCGAGTCGAACCCCTCCCCTCGATAGAATGTAATATTGTGATGGGAATCATCTCTCCTCGGGTTGTGACTCTCCCTCCGACTATACTCCCAAGAGCACAACCAATGCCACACGTAATCGGTTCCGTCTCTATGGTTGGATGCACCAGTAGTGATGTGTTCATAAGACCACACCTGAGCATAAAGATAAATTAGGGTCGTATAGTCAAAATTTATTGTGCACCGACTAATAAAAAAATTATCAAAAAACGTAATTACAAAGAGTGATATGATATACCTGCAATAGTGAGAGACATGCACATATAGCTTTGGCGTCGGGGCTCGTTGCCTTGTGCAATGCTCGATACAAGTACGCAAGAGTTGCTGCATTCCAGGCATACTCCCCAACCTCTTGCAAGTAACCTAACAACGATAAATATTTGGTGCTGACCGTATTCTTCGACGTCTTTAGGAATAGAATTGCCCCCATCACCCACAATATGAAGGCCTTTGTGTCCATCATAAGCATCTCATCCACATAGTTTTTCGACAGAACCTTGTAGATATCTACTAACCACCTCAACTTTATCCCACTAGTGCTAAATTCATTCTCGGCTATCGAGGTAAAGAAGTCCCTAGTAGCTCTCTTATTTGATACTTCCGACGGGTGAACAATTATCGGTCGTCTCGTTACCGGTAACCCTAAGATGAACCCTACATCTTCTAAGATTATTGTCATCTCTCCAAGAGGGAAGTGAAACGTATTCGTTTCACTTCTCCATCTTTCAACAAGACCACCTATTAAGTTCCGATCAATTTGTTGAAATATATTCCCGTGCATAAAAACCCCAGACCCAATTCCACGCAGCAATTTTTTCTAGAATTTGTTCAATTTCCAGTTTTTGAATTGTTCGCATACTTCTACTGTGATGAGGGGTGCTCTTTCCTACGAAATAATAAATACAATCAAAGCAAAATAAACGATATACAATGTGCTCAAGAATAAGAAAATAAACAAAAAAGAAGTATCTTGCTTGTCAATTCCAGACAGATGTACTAATATAGTTTTCTCAGTCGTATAATACGGAGGGGTCTGTTGGTCCAGGGTTAAAGTCCATTTTTTGGCAACTGAAATTATGGAAAAACGTCAACTTTGGAAGCTTTTATCAAATGCTAGCACATGCATAATCCATACAACACTAGCACATTCTAAATACACACACACACACACACACACACACACACACATACACGGGATCTAGAAATTACCAACGCTAGCATATACTTATTACATATATATATATATATAGGGTCGTGATCCATTGCTAGCACTGTTTTTCCGTCCGCTACATAATGTAGCGGACGATAACTTACCGTCCGCTCATTATGTAGCGGATGGTGCTAGCGCTGCTAGCGCTAACAACGGATCAGCTCCCATATATATATATATATATATATATATATATATATATATATATATATTACCAACGCTACCACATGCTTAATACATAATCAAAACCATGCATAATATGCAATACTCATCACAAACTCTAGATTATAAACAAAAAAAAAGGATTGATTTGTGAACTTACATGATTAATTAGACGATTGACAAACTTCTTGGAAAGAAATTGCGGAGATTCTTTTGCTAATGCCGCTGGGAAGATTGGGAAGAATAAAGAAGGGAGAAGAGTTTTGAAAGTAGGGTTTTTGTGTATATATATACATCGTTCGCAACATTATGTAGCGGACGGTGTGGATAAAGACAAAGTAACTGTCGTGGGGGGACATGATGTAACACGTGTCAGCCAAAATTGGTCCGCCACACAGTGTAGCCGACGACTTTTTGACTGACAATTGTCAGGGTTAAAAAGTAGTCTGTTACACTGTGTAGCGGACGTGTTACAATGGGCATTTTGGACAAACTAACCGTTTGCTACATTGTGAGTTTGCTTTTTTTGAAAAAAAAAAGATTCTGGCAACTTGTCTCATTTTTCCTGCACGAACAATGGATATATATATATATATATATATATATATATATATATATATATATATATATATATATATATATGAAAGCCGAAACTGAGAGAAAGTAGCCATGTCTTTGGTTATGTGGACACTCTCTTAATTCGCCATTCAGACTTTCTTATTTTGACTTTTTGAAATATTTTGAATTTACTTACATTTGTAATAATGCTTTTGATTCCTTTTTTTCTATATATATATGAAAGCCGAAACTGAGAGAAAGTAGCCATGTCTTTGGTTATGTGGACACTCTCTTAATTCGCCATTCAGACTTTCTTATTTTGACTTTTTGAAATATTTTGAATTTACTTACATTTGTAATAATGCTTTTGATTCCTTTTTTTCTCTCTCTCCTTCTCTTATTCAATTTGGTTTAATTTACTTTTTACCATTTGAAATTCAACTAATTATATAAATTTTATATTTCTCTCTCTTCTATATCAACACGTCCCTCTCGAAAATTTTATTATATCTTTGTGATTTCATTAATTCTTAGATTTTGTCAAAAGTAATTCTCTACATATTTATTTTAATCTTAAATCTTTCTTATGATTTAGAGAAGCCTAATATCCTCCATTTCTCTCTAATTACTATAATCCCCTTACATTTATTTTGTTACAAGTTTATATATATATATATATATATATATATATATATATATATATATATATATATATATAGTTCACTTTTCCATTTTATTTTCAATTATTTAATAGATATCTTTACTTTTTTCTTGGTGGCATTTAGCAATATAAATCTCAACACATAGGTTATTATTGTTAGTATTATCACTATAATTACTGTTAATTTGGAGAGACTATTTCTATAATTTCTATACTATTTTTCTTTTTGAATTGTTACTAAAAGTTAACAATTATTACTCAAGTTCATTTTTAACGACAAAAATTATTATGAGAACTTAATAAACACTTTGATTATTGTTGTGTAAAGCACGGGATGAAAGCTTGTATATTATTAAACTTAAGGTTCATTTAACTGATGCATGTACATGTGTTATGTGCCAAAAAGGCTAAAAAAACCATTAGAAATGAGGTAGAGACCGAAAGTGTACGCGGGTGCCTAACACCTTCCCGTCGTATAACTTAGTCCCCGAACCCGTTTCTTCGTCTTTGACAGATTAGTAATCCTTTGGACATTCTTTTAGAATGATTTTCAAGCTATTCTTATTTTTATTGTTTAATTAGATAAGAGGGCAACTCCTAAGATCCCTTCCGGGGATTTTTTTTAAGGCGGTTCCCTACAATGGCGACTCCGCTGGGGATGTAAAATTAAGAGAACTAGACATGAAATTTTTTCTATTTTTTAGCCTTTTTGTATTTTCCTTGTGTTCTATAACTTTGACAATGTGCTATAACTTTCGTAATTGTGCTTTTGTTTTGTGCCTCACACAAGTGCACGTTTGTCCCTAACCCACCCATTTGAGGGAAATGGTTAAAACCCTTGAACTTTCTAGTTATAAGGCGAATTCGACTGTACCCTCAGTTCTAAGGCCTCATACTAAAAAGACCTCCTGTTACTTGGTATATTAGATGACTTGTACATGTATCAGTGATTGCCCATTATTAACTACTTGAGATACGAACAAGAGGTATATGGTATGAGTCAAGCTGAAAGAGTGACCTTACATCAGTGTTGAGAGATAAACCACACACCTAGACCATTCAGTGTTCTACCATTTTTTAGGAGAAAACCTACTTTGGCCTATGGCATATTGGTAGGGGAACCATCCAATAATATACGAGCTAGCTGATAATCTCGCAAAAGAAGGAAGACTCTGACTAATTAATCGACAGGTTTTTTTGTGCTCCTAGCTAGATGGTTTGTGTTTGTAACTTTATATGAATGCAATGCTCACTGATTTAAGAGATTTCTGGACTGATCTTGTGACTTGTGTGAATGCAAATTATAATTTGCCTCTTTTGCCAACCATTTTGGCAGACACAATTTATGAGTTACAAAGGCTAGAAAACCATATAAGAGGATACAATGGTTTAGATTATCCACCGGCAATCTCTAAGGATATTTTAGATAAAGTTAGATGGATGAGGAAAAGTGGAACTATTCCTTTCCACACTTACTGAGCTTGAAAAGTTACAAACCAATAGTCATTCTTTGACTATTGCAAATGAGATAATGCCAAACATGGCTGAAACAAGACAATATTTAGAAGATGGATGCAACCAATTCATGGTCAGTAAAAATAATACAACTACCTATCAAAAGGAGTCGTTTCACAATATCTAACTTCAAGCGTTATCTTCAAGCAATTCAAGTGAGTTACTTGATAAATTGCATGAAAAATGTGTGTTGAGGGGAAATTATTTGAATTCATTGATGCAACTGGCTGAAACTTAAACCAAAAATGGTGTAAATAATTTTTGTAAAATCAATATCATGCCAAAAATGGCATAAAAAGTTGAATAGCCATGTCCATTCTCATATGGAATTGATATGTCAAAAGAGGATTTAATCGATATGGCTGAGGGCCGGGGCAAGTTTGCAAACCTATTTCAAAATTCCCCACTATTAGTGAGTTTGAAGCTTTTGAACCATGAAAAATGATGATACACATGTATTTTGGGAGCCAATTAGTGTTATATTTTTTGGAGAAGGATACCCTATTTGGGTTTGTGGAGCATACCAAGGTAGAGTATTAATTCAAGGGTTATTAAGAACTGCAAATATAGTTCAATATTATTTGTTTTATTTTATTCATACACTTTGAATTAAGAAATGCTCAATCGATTGGCTTATTAGTGGCCATTTTATATGCTGATTGGGTTACCGGCTTGGCAAAAAATGGTCTTTATTTGGTTGGTAGCTTGGGTAAAAATGGTCATGGTTTGTTTAGTGGCTTGGCCAACTATGGTCATTGACACCGGAATATGGAGAGCTAAAGCCAATCGATGGCTAATCGATAGCAAAAATGCTTTCACTTTGAAGAATGCAAGCTTAACGATAGTGACTGGTGTATCGATCGCGAATGTTATCTTGATACTGGTGTATGTAAAATCAAGTTGGTGCAATTTAAGCAAGTAGATTGCTTATCGATCTTGAAAGGCTATCGATAGTGCAACTCTATCGGTAATTAGAGGCTATCGATCGTGAAATGCTATCTAACTAGTAGTTATATACCGGTACATAATGCATGTGAACACTATACTAGCTTTGCCTGAGTGGCATTGCAACCGTCCGGAATCAACATCTTTGATTTTATTGATATTTTATCTTACTGTGACTGTTACGAAATAGACTACAAAGGATTGTCACAAATGATTTTGTGTGTGTTTTTAAAACCTTTGGAAAACAGTCATAAGATTTTGCAATGATGGCTTAAAGATGATCTTTTATTGATCATTTTGGAACCAGTTGTGATTGTTATTGTTTATTTTGGTATCTATTTATGATGAATTTTGATCATTTTGGAAATCATTGAGTTTTTTAATCGTTTGAAGTATTTTGGAAATCATCGTCGGTCGGATTCTATGGAATTGTTGCGTAATTCTTTTGGTAGTCCTTGTACGACCGAACTGAGCTATCAAAAGCTCACCCTTCGTTTGACTCGCTTTTGTTGGTGATAATAAGTTGTAGCATGTTCTAGAATGTTTTAGAGTTATGTGAGATTCCTGTGAGCCCACCATTACTGTATAGTAAGACCCCCTACATGGGTCGGTACTATCAACTCGTACTATAGATGTTTGAGGTTGTAAAGAACCTAGGTTTAATAGTTCAAGTTCAAGCAATTTTGTAATCATGTATTTAAAGAATTTGAGTTAATATTGGATTAAATGTTTTGAAGTATGTGTTAGTGAATAGGATTTGGTAGGTTTGACTGAACTAGTAGGTTAACATTTCGAGAGTTCGAGGCGATGGAGCTCCAAATTTCTGGGGCGTTACAGTAGGTATTAGAGCTGTTAGGTCTTATGGTATTAAGAGTATATGTGTATAATTCTTTAGGCACCAAATCACAGAGTACAGTTAACACGATTCTGTAGAATTGTACCCGGTTGATAAGAGGGGGTAGGATAATGGTAGAGTTAAGATGTTTGCCTTCAGAGTTAAGAAGTTTATCTTTAACTTGTAACTGTATTGTTCTTTGGACACGAGTATTACAACAATGATAAATGTTCATTGTACCAGCATGGATTGCACTCATAGCCCTGACAACAGAGATAGTACGGAGGGCCAGGAGGTTCCCAATATGGAGGTATCTCGACCTAATAGAGAGGAACAACGGAACCCAAAATTGATGGTTGCAATTTCTAAACACTATGAACCAGATTTTGAGATGGCACATAATCTGGTTAACCAGCAGTAGGGAGTACAGAATCCGGTTTAACTACAGCCACAACCTCAAGATGAGAATACCTTAGGTGAATTTGCCAAACAAGATGCGCCTAGCTTTAGGGGGTCATTGGAACCTATGAAGGTAGAGAACTGGATTGATGATATGAAGAGAATCTTTCGAGCCATTCCTTACTGTAAGAGGCAAAATGTTGAATTTGCTCTTTATAAACTTAGAGATGAGTTTGAACAGTGGTGGAAAATGGTGGAAAGGAGTTCGACTGGCCAACAATTAGATTGGATGACTTGGGAACAATTCAAGGAATTGTTCTTCAATCGGTATCTCTTGATGAATTATCATGAACGAATGTTGAGAGAATTTGCCATTGTGATGCAAAGAGATCAAGAATAGGTAAATGAATTCAAAATAAGGTTTTTACGCCTAGCCAGATTTGCAGTATGGGTGTTGCTAACTTAGGAAAATAGGTGTTGAAAATTTGAATAGGGCCTTAGGCCGGGATTAAGGGATGGAATGATTTCTGCTTGATCAACAAGCTATATGGAATATGCAGACTTAGCACGTGCGTTGGAGCAATCCAAGTCCAACAGTAAAGAATGGTATGAACACAAGAGAGCTAGGCTAGAGTTTTCCCATGACAAATTTGTAGAGGCTGTCAAGTGTTGACAATTCACACAATCAGTACAACAAGGTACCCAAGGCCCTAGTATGAGGCAAAAATAGCAGTTTAGATTAGCATCAGCTTAGAGGTCTAGACCTGCGCAGAGTATGGGATTCGGAGGAGCGTAGGATATAGGCGCTCGACCAACTCAGAGTGCTAGATTTGGACCCTCACAGAATTTTGAAACTCGACCTACACAGAATGCTGTTCAGGGTGGCCAGTCAACTTCTACAGACACCCTATGCATCATTTGCAGGAAGTATCATGGATGTGGGCCATGCTACAGAGTTACCGGTGGGTGTTTTAGGTGCAGAAGTGTGGAGCATCAGGCTCAAAACTATCCAGTTGTTAGAAATAATCAGTCAACTTCATATCCTACATATACAGCTAGTGTATCAACAAGCAGAGGTCCTCATCGGGGAAGAGGACACTATCGACAAGGGTAGACTCAGCAACCCTAAGTCCCACTGAGGTAGAGGCCTAGGACTTCGGCCATACTTCATTCAATGTCCACTTAGGATGCTGCTACATTTGATGACATGGTGTCAGGTACACTACAGGTTAACCCATTAGATGCTCGTATAATGTTTAATTCTAGAACGACATATTATTTGGTATCCCTTACTCTTGCATAGCGATTGAGGGTGAAAATCCATCGTTAGGAATTGATCTTGTGATAAGTACTTACTCTTGCATAGCAATTGAGGGTGAAAATCCATCCTTAGGAATTGATCTTGTGATAAGTACTCCGTTGAGAGAGTCTTTGTCTATTTTACGGTTCTCTGTGATTGTACAGTCTAGGTTTGGGATGGGGATTCTTCTATGGACCTCATTCTAATTATTGTTCAAGATTTGATTTCATACTAGGTATGAATTGGTGATTTTCTAATCACACATCCATGTATTGTCAAGGAAAACCCTAGTCGTATTTGGAAAGTTCATAAGGTATGAGCAGTAGTTAAGTTGGTGATTTGATTTATGAGTAAGAATAGTGTTTTAAAAAGTAACTGGTGTTAAGACTAAAAGTTTTGTTCAAGGGTACGAGAAGAAATTTAAAATTTTACTCTGTCATCTCATTCATTATCTTGTATATTGAACTCAAGTGCGACTTAATTGTATGCCAACTTACTTTAAGACGTCGGGGACAATGTCATTCATATTTAGTTGGCATATCCCTTCTTCAGGATACTTATTTAATTATTGATTTAGTTATTTTCGAATCTATCTGGACTTGATGAGATAGTATCTAGCCCACTGGCTACAAGAAAGCTACGAATTCCTTAAGGACAAGCAACTCTTATTGATGGTAATTGCTTCGAGTCACTGAGTTAACTTTGCTTCATCAGACCTACACCATTGTTTCTGTACTCATCATATTTCAGAATGTCATAAAAGTGCATCGTAAATCTCGATAGGTATGGTTTTGTTAAAGATTTTCGTGTTTTGATTGCCTGATTGCTATTATTATTTGGTTGAGATACTTGCTTGTTTGTTTAATGTAAATGTTTGTTGTATAATCATTACCGTGTTTTTGTGATTGGTATTTGTTTAATACATACCAAAATGGTAACATGTTATAATTGTTGCTTCTAGTTAATCTGGTTATCGGTTTGACTATGTTTTATTTCTAGATTGGCAATATGTTATGTACATAGGTGTTTACTTGATTTAGAACTTGCATAGTTTCACCTGCCCTAATATGAGGTTTTGTAGGCTCATAAGCCTTGGATAATCTGTGATTGAGAGTAAACTCTGGGAACATGAACTAGAATTGGACAAAGTATTTGGTGATTTGGTATAAGGTTGAGACTTGACTGAACCCGTGATAACAGACCGCATTTTAGTTGCTTTTGAGAATCATAAGAATTTAACTGTTTAACTAAAGTAGATAATTGAAGGATAAGGCTGTAAGATTTTGTAAATATGTGTCTGTGAATTAGAAGTGATGTGATAATTTAGAGGCTTAAACTTTAGTGGAAGTACAAGACTGTGAGCGCAAAATCATATTTCGCATTGTGTGAAGAGAACCCATCCCTTCATAACAAATTTGGAAACAATATGGACTTGTTTGACTTAAAAGATAACACATCTCTCCATAATGACTTCAATAACAGTTTGGACCTATTTGATTTAAGACACCAGAACGCGCAACAAAATCGTAGTGGTTACAGTTCTCTGTCGTTTTGTGAAGGGTATGCAGAATCATATGTATGCAATACATAGATATGTTAAGGTAACATGTCTCTCAGTGACGGATTTGGTAACAGTTTGGACTTGTTGCTGGGAGATATTAGAATGCTCAGTGAAAGTCTAGTGGCTATAATTCTGTTGTCTGTTGTAATGTATCAGGGCTTATAGTGATTGGTAATCCATGATGGCCTTGGTAGACTGCAAGTCACATATGACTATCGCTTAACATTTAATATGCCTTAAGCTCGAGGTTAAGTTTACAATCGATAAATAAATGGTGCAAAGGGTAGAGTCTCTGGTATAGTATCAGCAAAGTGCAGTGGAAGCCTGTTGTATTAGAGGTGGATTCAATTCGTTGTATATGGAATTCGGAGCGGTGCAGACTTAGTTAAGTGAGTTTTGTATTAGCTAAGTCACTATTTGTGAAGTTTCGGATGGTTATGTTCACATATCTGTAGGACAGGAATCTAGGAGGGAAGTCAGAGGCAACTCAACTGCTAAGTGACAGTTATCAGAATGGTGCAGTGGAAGTTTAGTGCCTGGACGCTATGAGTACAGGAAATCCGAGATCAAATTTTGAGAACGAAATTTTTATAAGGTGGGGAGAATGTAATATCTCGTAATTTTTGGAGTTGTTTATAATGACTTCGATGACCCAAAAAAAAATCAATTGGGCATTAATTTTGAGAAATGATCTGTTATTAGTGGAGAATGGAGGCTTAAAAGAATTTTGAGGCAAAAATTTAATTTTGATAACTTTTGGGGTCATTTTGTAATTTTGGAAAAACTTTGGAGACTTAAATGTAATTAATGTTTTAGTCATGAAAAATAATAAAATAAGTGATGGTACATATTTTCAGTGATGTTTGGTTAGATTAATAGAGATTAGTATTTATGTGGGGCTTAAATGTAATTCCACAAAGTTTGGGGTTATTTTTGCAAATATAAAAATTTGGGGGCAAAAATGTAATTTTGTAAAGTATGCATTAATGTGTCAAGATCATGGAGAAAATTGTTTTCAGGAGTGCCACCTCCTACTTAATCTAACATGACTAAGTTATTTTAATTATTTAATAATGTTAGATGGATAAGGGGGGAAATTCGAGAGAAAAAAGAAAGAAAGAGAAGAATAGAACAGTGGAAAGAAACAAGAAACATCTATAAGAAAGAAACAGAGAGAAATAAGAGAGGAAAAGATTGAGGAGAAGAAGAGCAGGAGCTTAACAGAGAGAGGGAAACAAGGAAAAAAAGAAGGAAGGGAGAAAGAGAAAGAAGGGAGAAAAAAATTGTGAAGGTAATCCTTTCCATTTTAGTGTGTGATTTTTGGTGTTGGTGTTGGTTTTCAGTGTGACCGTGTTTGTGTGTTTATGTGTGTTTTTTGTTATGTGCATTTTATAGTGTGTACAATGTGTGCGTTTTGGTGTGCGGGGGTTTGGGTGTGGTTCATGGAAGTGTAGTTGTGGGTGATTGTGTATATAAGGTGTATATATGTATTTAATCTAGGTTATATAAGGTTGTGTGAGGTTTATGTGTGTGTTTTTTTAGGGTGTCAGTGTCTATCACTGTGTGTGGGGGTCTCGAAGGGGTGTGTATGTGTATGTTTGATAATATGTGTGTAATTATGTGGGTATCACTAGGAAAGGGGGCTACCGGGAAGATGATGAACAGTGGCCATTTTGGAGATATTAAGTATTGAACTCAAATTTATCCCAGCAGTTCTTTACGAATTTTTAAAATATGTTTAGAAATTTATTTGGACAAAATGCAAAACATTTTTACCAGAAGTACGCTCTGAAATGTTTTGAAAATTTTTGGTATCCGTGAGGAATTGTAAATTAGGGTATCGATTAGGAGAAATTCTTGATTTTTTTGACATAGGAAATTAAGTAATTTTAATCTGAAAATTAAAAAAAAATCCTATTTTACTGATATGTTTCATTGCTTAAAATTTCGTGCCATTCTGAAGTCAATAGCTATTTTTAGCCGAACCGGCTTCTGAACGCTCGGTCTGGACATCGGTTCGGAATTTTTGGGTCAAAATTTTTTAAAATATTTTTTTAGCCCAGAAAGGACTTCAGGATGTTGACAATAGTCTTTCAGATGTTTTGGAGATTTTTTCGATGTCGGAAACCTTGGGGGTATTTTGATAATTTGCCACCCCGAAGGGGTATTTTGGTAACTTTACCTAAAAAGGATATTTTGATATAAATTCACATACAATAAGGTCGTTTGAGTGATTTTACTTGCGGGAAGGCTGTTTTTGTAATTCAAGTGTGAAAAGGGGGTATTCTGGTAATTTGAACTAAGAAATGTATTTTTGGGTAAAATCACATATAGTAAGGTTATTTTAGTAATTTTACTCACGAGAAGGCCGTTTTGGTGATTTGAGTCTTAGAGGGGCACTTTGATAATTTTTACATAAAGGGCATTTCGGTAATTTTACATATCCAGTAAGGGAGGTTCCTTTTGGGAGTATGTTTGAGTCCTTATTATGTTATAATATTGTACTGTAGGTCGTGTTCTAATGATTTGATTTTTTCATTTAGGATAAAGATAAAGACTTTTCGGTTAGCATAATCTAGCTGCGAATCCAAGTAAGGGTTTTTATCTGAACCCTGGGTAAGGACTTTCGTCCGAACCCTTATTTTGATACCTCGTACTCGTAAGTACACTTTTGATTTACTTATGACTAATGTCAAACACTGAATAACGTATTGATATCGGCATGTTATTGCCCAGAAACCCTAAAATTGAACCTAAATCGATTATTTGAAAATCTTCTTGATGCTCGCCTTTTATTGCATGCTCGGCATATTTCATAATTGTTTTCCATTCTTTCTGCTGAAATGTTGAGCCCAAATTCGATAACCGTTCGTAATCGCTCTTGCTGTTTGTTATGGTAACTCTAGAATTCCGAGTGATGACTTATTTGATTATGTTTATTATTATTGAAACCCAAATTGATTTCAGTGATTTGAGCTTATGTTAATGCTCACTAATATTGTTAATTTTGTATTTCCCTAGGAAACTATACTGTGGGGAGGGGTTATAAGGCTAGTTTGAATCCTGAATGGAACCCGGGCTAGTACCCAGTGGAAGTAGTAATTATATACTGGTACATCATGCATGTGTAAACCATACTGGCTTTGTCTGAGTGGCATCGCAACCACCCACAATCAACATCTTTGATTTTATTGACATTTTATCTTAACATGAGTGTTACGGAATATACTGGAAAAGATTGTCTCAAATGATCTGTGTGTGTTTTGAAATCCTTTGAAAAGCCATCATTGTATTTTGCAATGATGACTTAAAGATTATCTTTTATTAATCGTTTTGCAACCCGTCGTGATTGTTATTGTTTATTTTGGTATCTATTTATGATGAATTTTGATCATTTTAGAAATCATTGAGTTTTTTGATCGTTTGAAGTATGTTGAAAATCATCATCAGTTGGATTCTTTGGAATCGTTTATTAGTTCTTTTGGTAGTCCTTGTACGACCTTACTGAGCTCTCAAAAGTTCACCCTTCGCTTGACTCCCTTCTGCAGGTGATAATAAGCTGTAGGATGTTCGGGAATGAGTTAGAGTTGTGTGAGATTATGGTGAGCCCACCACTACTGTATAGTAAGACCCATGCATGGGTCGGTACTGTCAACTCGTACTATACATCTTCGAGGTTGTAAAGAATTTGGGTTTAATAGTTCAAGTTCAAGCAATTTTGAATCTTGTATTTAATGAATTTGAGTTGATATCGGATTAAATGTTTTGAAGTATATGTTAATGAATAGGATTTGGCAGGTTTGACTGAATTGGTAGGTTAACGTTTCCGGAGTTCGAAGCGATAGAGCTCTTGATTTCTAAGGCGTTACAGAGGGGCATGATATCCAAGTTGCCTCCTACCCTCTACCCCAATAGTGATACCTAAAGGGTATGTTGTTCAGGATTTCTGTGCCTATCACTAAGGGAAGAGACACTCCATAGAGAGCTGTATGAGTCTCTGACATGCCATCTAGGACCTTATCGACGAAGGCAAAGTTTCCACTTTCGCAAGACCCAATGCCAGGAAGGAACCCTTGCCAGCTCACAGTGTTAACGTTATCGATGATGTTCTACGAGTGATAAATCCTGCTACACTCGTTACTCCAGCAAGCTTGTATGTCCAATCTGCTTCTATTTTTTATTCTTTACTAGAGTTTTGTGATGTTACTTCATGGGAAACAATGATGGAAGGCGAGACCTTCATTATGGAAGAAAATTATGATAAAGATATAGGCTTCGTGTTTAGGCCCAAAGCTGATGTGTTTCATTTAACGAGATGAGGTTGAGTTTATCAAACTGTTCCCTAACCAGCCACTTCATACCCATTGTTCTCCCAATACCCCTTAGATGATGAGGTATTGAGACAACTAAAAAAAAACTCAAGCGAACATCTCGATTAGGGAATCGCTATCTGCTTCTTACTCACACAGACAGGCCTTAATCAAGTTACTCAACAAAGCCCAAATACCTATACAGACATAAGCAGAAGACCTAGCCCAAGTACGAGGGCCTATTCACTATGGGAATGTCCTTACCTTTTCCAAATTTGATTTTCCCAAGTCAAGACCAGGCCACAACGGCCCGCTCCATATCACCATGTAAGTTCTTTATAAGAGGATTCCATTAATTCTCGTAGACAACAATTCTACCCTCAATGTTGTCCCTTACATACAGTCGAAGTCCTTGGTATAGATCCCATAGAATTTATCCCTTCTAATCACGTTATCCGAGCCTATGACAATACCAGGAGAAAAATTATTGGTAGAGTCAAGCTCCTTATGATGTTGGAACTGCCAAATTTGAAGAAGAGTTTTAGGTGCTAGACATACTCGCTGATTCAATCTCCTATTGGAAAGATGGTGGAGACCGTGGATACATTCAGCAGAGAAATCCAATCTACACTGCACCAAAATGTTAACTTTATAAAGCCTTTTTCACGATTGTGGGAGACTCACAATTACCCCCACATTGGCCAAGTGGCAAAGACAACATTATGGATCCACATGACTCGTTAAACCTGCTTCTCAGCAGTTTAAAGATAGATAACCCGATCAGTGTTTGGAGTTCGAGGAAGTTTGTTTCAGTGAAAACTTTATCACATTTGCACCCCATGATACACACTATAGTGCTTCCTAACTTCCTATTTCTAGAGAACAAGAACGACTAGTTTGGGTCGAGATACAAGTCGACCAAGAAAGAAAAGAAGGAAGGTATCAAGAAAATAGCTCAGGGCAACCTAAGAGGATGGACGACTCCTAAATTCTCACACCATGTCTAAGGTACCTATGATGAACAGATACTTTGTTAAAGAAGGAGAAGAATGACCTTACTACGGATTTCGAAACTGGTCTACAACATAGAGATAAGGAAGCAGATCAACGTATGGAATATCTTTTACGACTGTGAATGGGTATAGAATGAAGAACAACCAAGGAGGATGAAGAGCAACCAAGCCAGACTAAGCCGAACAAGGAATATACCTCTGACTAGATGGACTTCATGGAGCCGGAGGAGAATGACAACATGTTTCAAAGATATGCACATTCTTGTGCTTATCAGTGAGGTGGATCACCATATTATTGACCCGACAAGCTTGATTACTTTAGCACAAGGTGGCATGCAGAATCAGAATATCGAGCACAAACCGCTAGCTGTGGGAGAGATCTTTAATGATTGTCCTGATGTCGAGACTATTCCAGAACCGGAATACGTAGATGCTTATGTCTCCTTAGACAATCTAAATTTTCTTACCTATTATGTTCTCCCTGACTTTTTAATTGATAATGTAATGGTTGATTTCCATTATTCTTTAGTTGCTGATCTAAGTTACGATGAATTAATCAACACGGTAAATTATGAGTCATAACTAATGGATGAAAAAGAAAAAAATTACTTAAAACAAATGATGAAAGAAATAGAAAGCTAAGAGTCTAATCTAGTGAAGCCAGTGGCAAAAAAAATAATTAAAGTCAACATAGGCACGCCTGAAAACATGAAAGAAATTAAATAGGGACTAACCTAGATGAGAGAGAAAGAGAGGAAGTCACTACACTCCTGAAAGAATTCATAGACATATTTGCTTGGTTATATAGTGATATGTCTGGTATCAATCCCTCGATTGTTGAACACCACTTACTTACGCTGCTTGAAGTCAAACCGGACAAAAAGAAGCTCTATAATTGAGACCGGAGTGGTCTCTTAAGGTCATGGAGGAAGTTACGAACCTTCTCCGTATAGGATTCACCAAAGTCATTGAATACCCTACCTAGTTGGCCAACATATTACTTGTTCCTAAACCGACTGGCCAAGCTCGGATGTGTGTTGACTATCGAGAACTTAATTGAGATTCCCCTATAGATGATTTTACCTTGCCTATTCTAGACATGATTGTAGATAACACCGCGGAGCACGAGTTGGTTTCCTTTGTAGATTGCTTCACGGCATACAATTAGATAGAGATGGTTCACGAGATCAGGAGAAAGCAACCTTCACCCCAGGGGCACAATTTGTTACACAGTAATGCCATTTGAATTAAAATATGCTAAGGCTACATCCCAACGAGCTACTATTATCATCTTCCACAATGTGATTCATAAAGAAGTAGAGATATACATGGATGGTATGATCATTAAGTCTAAGGAGCATGAAGATCACTGCTCAGTTTTGAGGAAACACTTTGAAAGATTGAGGCAACACAACGTGAGGCTCAGCCCACAAAAATGTCTACTTGGACTTACAGCTAAAAAGCTACTAGGGTTTATGGTTAACAAGCAGCGCATAAAGGTTGACCAGCTAAGATTACGGCCATAGTCGAGATGCCCCCAACTAGAAGAAAGAAAAAAATCCAAGGATTCTTGGGTATGATCCAATACATCATCCGGTTTATATCCCAGTTAACCATGATTTGTGAGTCCACAGTCAAGTTATTGAAGAAGGATTCAGCCAAAAACTGGAATCTCCTAGGCCAAGAAGCTTTTGATAACATTAAATAATACATGTGCAACCCTACAGTCTTGAGCCCTCCAGTACCCGATAACCCCTTATTGTTATACCTAACTGTGACTAGCACCACAGCCGGATCAATGTTGGTTCAACATTTCAAAAATTCATAGTAAAGAGAGCCATTTACTATGTTAGCAAGAAATTGACAAAGGGGTACATGAGTTAGTCGGCTTTATAGAGGACATGCGTATCATTAGTATGGGTAACACATAGGTTATGAAATGAAATTAAGGTTTGGTTTACCCCATCAAATTGTTGGTCATGATGGATTCGATAAAATATCTATTTGATAAGTCGATCTTATCTAACCATAGAGCAAAGTGGCTCCTGCTGCTTTTTGAGTTCAAAATCTCACCGATGTCACCTAACAAGCAAAGTATCCAATAGAGGATATTAGTGGATGAGAGGCAAAAATACCAATACGAGGAAGTTTGTAACATTGATACAAAGACCAAGTGGAATTTATATTTTGACAGGACAACTAACAGTATAGGATTTGGGGTAGGAATACTGCTAATCTCACCGTATGAGGCCCATTCGCCCATAGCCATCAAGTTGAATTTCGACGGTACTAACAACACCACCGAATATAAAGCGTGCATCATCGATTTTGAGATGGCTCTGAACCTTGGAGTTTGCAAAATTACAATAGATATTGATTCAGCCTTGATCATATATCAGATATAAGAGATGTGGAGGATTAGAGACAAACTCTCTACAAGCATACTATGCCTGTTTAGATAAGGTTGTGGACCAATGGGAGATGTAAAGTTCCATTACTTGCCTTGACACAAGAATAATTTTGCTAATGCTTTGACAACACACGCATCGATGATGAAAATACTAGATGAACATGAAGTTGTTTGTAATTCAGAAGAAGGATAGGCCAGCTTACTGCTTCATGATCGCACCCATAGAGGAAACTGAGATAGCCAAACTGTAGCATGCAGATATCTAGAACCTTATCTGAGATGGTAAATATCCTGGTAAAGCCTCCGTGAAAGACCGCGTATTCTTGAGGAAATGGACAAAACAATTTATCATGTATGACCAAAACCTATGTAAGAGGCCTTACCAGGGAGAATGCTTGCTCTGTGTTACAGAGAGAGAAGGTGACCAGATTATGAAATATATACATTCAGGTGGGTGTGGACGGCATATTCACGACTGCATGTTAGCAGAGAAAGTTCTTTGACAGGGATACCATTGGAGTACGATGTAGCAGATTGTGTTGAATATGTGAGAATGTGATATACATGTCAAAAGGATAAAGCCATCTTGAATCACCATAATTGCAATAGGTAGATTGGCAGGAACATCCACCAAAGCCGAGAATTCTTCATACTTAAGGCAAAGCTCATTTGGAAGACATGATCACATGGATCCTAGAATTTACAAGTGGCCCAGACAATATCTTCACGAACAACAACACTGTGCAAACACGTGACTGATTTATGACGGAAATGCCCGCCTAGGTGAATAAGCTCTATCTTATTGAAGGAGTTAGTGAAGGATCGGAATTGAAGCTTAAAGATTGTTGGGTTACCTTTGGAAGCCATTGGGGTCTGTCTGAGAGAAAGAGAGTCGTATGTTTCCCCTAAAGGATGAGTTTCAAACATATAAGGGAGGAACCCTAAGCATTATAGAGATAGGACTCGATAATTAAAAATTTATGAAAAACTTATCACAAAATCAGACGGCTTTCGACAAAATGGCCAATTTTTTCCTTTGTTTTAGATATTTGTGGAAGCATATCTTTCTGATCAACCACCCTGCTTTAATTAAAAATATGAATTTCCTTTCGGACCAACCAGCCAGTTTTAGGCCTGAAATCAGAAAATCTCACCATCCTCATTGACTAACCGACCATTAGTCAGCAGAGATGGGATTTTTGTAGAGTTTGGCCCTTTGGAGGCCGAACCCTGTACCTGTTCTCAAGTCAATCCAAAGTCAAATTCAATTCATTTTTCCTCCCATTATCCTTTCTTTATGTGCAAGTGTGTGTATATATATTAAAGTAGAACCTTTACATAAGAATCTCTACTAAAATGTAGGAATCTCTACTGGAAGAAAAATGTTCATTACTGTTGCACACCGCCTCGGAAGAATTCCCCCAAAAAATATTTCAGGGAGTAGCCATCTTACTTTATTTAAAAATAGGAGAATAAAAAAAATCTAAGAAAATGACTTTAAAATGCACAAAGGACAACTAGTCTACTAAAAATAGAGAAATAAGTTCGGGGAATAAGTTATGTAGCGGGAGGACATTAGGCACCCGCCATTCCTTGTTGGCCTCTGCTTTAATTATATTGGTGTTTAGCCTTTAAAACACATAACATATAAATAAGTGATGAAACTAACCCTGAGTTTATTTTTAGATTATTGGCTTGGACTCAACATCCGGGGTCTAGTGACCTACGTATCCGGTCAGACAAACTGGAATTAAAATCACCGTAGTTCAACTCTGGTCTTATGGGAGGCAACCTACATTTTGGTCTCAGACTTAGACAGAGAAATAAAAATGACTGTTTTTATGATTTTTGATATAGGAATGCAATCATGGAAAATGAGAGACAGTTCTAGACTAATGATCTAGACTAGAAAGCTATTAAAAGCTACCTCGGGATTTGCTTGGCTAGATGACCCGGGAAGGGATCCACGATGCAAGAGTCTAAATAACTTTTAAGTGAATATGAGGAGCTAATTTCTCGAGAGAGATGATACACTACTTTCCAAAAAATAGTATAAATTCTCTATGGAGAAAAAGTTGAATTCAAATTGAAGCCCCTGAAAATGAAGGCCAAGAGGCCTATTTATAAAGCTTTGGGGCGCCATAACTGATAAGAATGGCTATGCCAATCTGCATTCTGAAGATAAGTTAGAATATTTTATAAAAACTGCAAATAGACAAAAGTAAACTAACTGATCGGTTTGTCAAAAATTGGTCAGTTCATCCCATACTTTTATAATGATTTTTTTTCAAATTTGGACGCATTATATGACCCTAATTTTGGTAACTATCTGTTGTTGTTCAGGTGAGATATACCAAATTCAGCATTTATCTTCCTAAACCATATAAATCATTGATTTAATCTTTTGCATCAAAGATAATTCACAGAATAATTTCTTAAATTATCTGGACAAAATAGAAAATCTAGACTTAGATTGAACTGACATAACTAGGCTGGACTAGGCCCAATTACTACTTGGATCACTAGACTGGATAATTGAACTGATGGACTATTAGACTGGACCAGATACTAGACTCGTGACTTTGACTATTGGACTGGACCAAATTAAATTAATTACTTTATATTTATTTAATTAATAATGACAACAAAAATGGGGTGCCTTACAAAAAAAAAGGTGTTATGAATGAGTTCCTAGTAAACTCCGAATCCTACTCTAAGCTAAACCAATGAGATCATCAGTCTTTCTGGGGCTTTTTCAGGCTGGGTTCCTCCTCGTAACGGGACCAGGAGGGCTCTTCATCCTACTCAGCTTCAAGTCCTCGTCCTTAGGGTCGGGAGATGACTCCAACATCATGGGCTCAATCGATCTGCTAAGTTTTCCACGTGTCTTGTATAGCACAGTATCAATCTTAGTAGATCGACAGATATGCAATTTCTTTAGGTGTGAGGAAGGCAAGGGCTTTCTCCTTGCTCGAATTAGCTACCTTCTTCTCCTAGGGTTGTGCAGACTCCGGTTTGTGAATTTGCCTGACGGGTACCTGGCTCGTCGCTCTTGTCTTCTTCTGGCCTCCCATTTATGGTACCGAAGCTCTTCCCATAGGGATCTGAGTGGCAGTGGAAGTAGGTTCGGTGGAGCTTTGTCCAGTAGTCGATCCACCTCTCGAAGGTGGCATTGAGGTGCAGGCAATCCCTTTGTCTCTGTAGATGGCCCATACACCTCTATCAAGTCCCGTAGAGCGGATACCATGTCTTTCAAACTATGGATCATCCAGTGGGCATCCTTCAGCATCGATCTTGGAACCTACAAAAGGAATCCTTAAGTCAAATTGCACAAAGTTAGGGTTTGAGATTACTGTCTTAACATGAGCTAGCTTATTGGGCCGTGTCTTCGTCCTTTTTCGGCAGGGGATCAGCTCTGTGCCGTGGCCCTTACTTCTCAAATACACCTGCATTATCCAAAAAGGGAACAAAATCTCTTCTCTAGATACCTCATCCTTCTTCCCCTTCATCTCCTAGTCCGAGCCATCTTGGCTCGCTAAATCCTCTTTGCCCATTCCGTAGTCAAAGGAGGGGCTAAGTCCTCTCGCACGAATGCCCCATAAGTACGAGTATCATTCAGCCACCTCAAGGAGGACATAGTGATCCCCCAAGTTAAGCTCTATCTCAGTCTCGATCCAAAGCCATCATCTAATACATATCTATGGGAGGGCCAGCAGGGATCCAAGGCTCGACATCAATACGGTGCGGGAAGAGCACCCTCTCCCCTAGGTAAAACTTTTCCTGGGAGTATCATACCAATAAAACCTGGCACTAGGTGAGCTCCAACTCCTCTCAATAAAACTCGCCTCTCTGCCACTTGGATAGGGGTCCCTAAAAGAAAAATGGGCTCTGAGTCATGAAATAAGCATTAAGAAAAATTTCAATTTTAATGAATAACTCAGTAGGCTCTGAGTCAGTCTCTTGAAGCTATTCGGGTATGCGCCCACTGTGGCCACAACTCGCTCATTTGAAAATTCCACCGGTACATCGCTGGTTGAATCTCCTCTGTATATCCCTACCCGAATCGCGGTGAACGCGATCCCAAAACTTTGAAATCCCAAATTTGTGACCAAATACAAGACGTGAGCCATACATTCATAGAGATCACGAAAAAATAATAGCAAAAGCTTAGGAGCTAAGACATCACAATATCACATAAAGCTCGAGGACTGCCCTCGAGATACCGAGCCTGTCAAGTGGTATAGATAAGCCATAGCAAGAGTAGTCCAATCTTACTCCCCAATCTCCTTCAAAGCTCTCAAGCACCAGACCTACACTGAGTTATCCTCATTTTTTAACAATGTAGTCCCCAAAAGGTACAACAAGAACCCTTAGATGTACGGATCAATGAATATCTCATCAGCGTCTCAAGGGTCATACCTTCATAATGGGAATGGATGGTACCAAGCAAAATAGAACCACATTTTTGTATGACAGTTCAAATCCAAGCAATCGGACCACGACGTCCCGGTCATTGTCGAGATCATAGACCCATAGGGCAGGCCTCCATCGAATGCAAATACTCGTGATATTCGAGGAGTCATAGGGGTAAGTGTGGCCTCCCTGGGTGATAGATGGAACATTTTTGGTGGAATCCTACCAGCACTCGGCCAAACTCAACAAATGCTTTTTACTCTGGATAAAAGCATGTAATTAGTTGAAAAATAGGTTAAAGCTTGTTTCGGCTATCCTATTCTCTAGCGTTTCTGTTACCATTGCCCACCAATTTCATACCAGATTCTAAAATCCCTAACAACGAATATTTGAGGGGAGGGGATGCAAAAACCAAAAGAAAAAGGGAATGATTCCAAACACCGTCAAGTTTATGTATGGAGTGTATGAAAAACAAAGAGAAGTATAATTATGGGGCCCATTTTTCATGGGAATGCCTAGTGTGTGAAAAAAAGTGTGAAATAAGGTGTGTAATTGAAGGAAAATTGGTAGAAAAACATAACTCGCTAGCAAAAAAGTGACGGCTTATTTGTGAATCTTGATACGATGTGGGGATCGGGTGATCATCCGTCTGAGTGGTAGGCTGGAACTGCTAAACCCGCCCAATTTTGAGCCCACATGCGGGACCTCCTTGTAAATTAAAATTCCATCTCTACGTGAGAAATTGGAGAAGAAGGGGAAGAGATCTTGGGAACTTATAGAAAGGAAGTATTTGTTAGAAAAGGATTTGGGATAGAGATAAGTCCTTCTTAGTGCTGAAACTTCACACAGAAAGAGTGAGTGGATTACGATTGAAAGTCTATGAAAATATCATGCCCAAATCTGAACTATAGTGTCACGACCCGAACCCACGAGCAGGCCCGTGAGCTAGGCACGTGACCGGCCGCAGACCCAATGGACTCCAACCAAGGGCTCTGCCAGGCTTTACTCGCTTAAAACCAACATGTGCTGCAGTGGAAATTAAAACTTCTCCAAAACATTAATTACACTATCATATTTTAATTTGAATACATCACTTATACTAAAACTTTTCATAACTCTAATTGTCAACAACTAAAGCTAAACAGAAAATCTAATATTTAGCGACTCATTTCATGCAGTCTCCGAAGCTTCGCACCAAATGTTCTCCTCCTATGCTCCTCACCATCACCTTACTTTCAACCTGAAATGATAAGTAAGGGATGAGCTTCCACGTGCTCAGTAAGTAACCAATGATTCAACTAGCTGGACCATAGCATGTCAGAAAATAACTCATTTATATTATAGCATCATTAAGATATCTAAAAATCATAGATTTGATAATCATCAGGTAAAACAAAATAGAGTACATTAAACCAAAAACTGAAGCATAAAATCATTAGCGCAAAACTCATAACAACTAGTTCGATTGCAACATTAGCTTAAACGATATGCTGCGGTCAGCGTACAGGCCCCACTGACTAGGGCTCGAAATCCCTCCTCCATCCGGGATAAAATTCTGTGGACGCATGGGCGAACCACGAGCAATAGTACTGTGCATCAACGTACAAGCCCCGTTGACCAGGGCCTGAAATCCAACTTTCCCCCGTGGATATAGGGCACAGCAATCGAGTAAACCAAAAACCCCCTTTGGGTTCATCGTGAACAAAATCACTCATCAATTGATTCTCAACCATCCTCACATCCTTTCAATAATCCTCAACATGTTCAATATTCACAATAACGCCAATACAATACATTTCAAATCCGAGTTCCATTTCGGTTTCTAGGCAAAACATCATTTACATGCTAGTCCGGTTTTTCTTTGACGAGAATAAAACACTAAAACCTTTTTTTTTTTGTAATTTAAGCCAGAGCAGTTAAACGTACTTAAAACGATCAATGCTGAAAAACACTACATTTTTAATAGTAGATAAACATATACGTTGTTTATAAAAACACTAATTGAATCAAAGGGTCACTTACCTGACGCTACGCAAATCCCACATCAAAGTCTCTGGAGTGACAACCTCACTGCTACATCTAGTTAAAAGAACGGTCAACGCCATTCTTTTGATCTCTATGTCTCCAGCTTTACTGTAATCCAAGGCATTCTCAATCACAACAACATCCTCGTTGAACCAGTCTTCAAGCAACTCAATGCCGCAGTCAACTGCCCGACCTTTACACGCTCGTCCAATATCGTGTCCAATTTACCATGTCTTTCTCGAGGGTTTCATCGAAAGTTTCCGAGCTACTCTCAAAAACTCGATGTCACTAACCTACCAAGCATGCCCTATTGCTAAAATATACACAACCACAGTCCTCATGCAATATACCCCACATAATAGTGTCCCACATGCACTGCTGTTACACCCATCGTCCAACAACAACCCCACCTACATGCTTGCCTAAGTCCATGTATCGTACACCCACCGCTCCACAAACACAAACCACCCAGACACCAGAATACAGTTATACACATCCCACTCACCAACAATTTTCACCACAAAACCCATACAATAAATGACTCAAACCACTCCAAAATCCAACAAACTCAAAATTATGTAATAAAGATCAGAGAAGATTTTATTTCAATAATTTGTTTTTTTGTTTTGGCTAGCTGTGAAGGTGTAGCGGCATTAAAACGGTGGCCGTCCTATGTCGATCAAAAATTTTGGCTGGCGACGATGAGTACCAAGTGGTGGTGGCGGAGCAAATCAGGTGGTGACAGGAGAAGAGGATCTTCACGATGATTGTCTGTGGCCATTTGCCACAGCAGCTATTGATGACTGGCCGTGGATCTGGCCAGCGGTAGACGAAGAACGGCGACATGGTGGTGAAATGACGGTGAAGGTGCTGCGGCGCTAGTCATTTTGCGAGGATGGGTGTGGGTATTCAGACGCGACCGGTTGGCGGTTAAAGAAGAAGAACCGGCGACTGGCCGGTGATAGTTCGTCGCCAGTTGAACACGCAGACAGGTGGGCGACGACAGCCGTTGGAACGAGGTGGTGGCTACTCCGGTGCCGTCCCTGGTGGTCCTTTGGGGTCGCCGTCACCGGTGGCCGATGGCGATCGTAGCGATTGGGTCCAAGGCCATCGCAGCGGTGAAGACCGGCAATGAGTCCCATACGGCGGTGGCAACGGCGCGGTGGTTCAAAGGCGTTGCGATGGCTCTCGATGAAGGATCACCGGAGTTTCTTGCTAGTGAGGAGCGTGGCCGGTGATGAGGACGCCGGAGATGGGAGCGGCGTTGTCGATTAGGGCCTGCTACCTCCTCACATCTTTTCTCCCTCTTCTCTCTTTTCTATTCATTTTCTGTCCTCATTTTCTCTCTCCCGTTTTCTTCTCTCTTTTTTTTCTTTTGTGTAGCTTATTTACAAAAATGCTTTCTTTTAAATCTTTTCCAAAATCTCCTCCTTTTTGTTTATCCCCAAACCACTGTCTATCTTATCAAAATCCCACATTTTTCTCCATAGCTCTCTGTCTCTCTCTCTTTAAAATAATCAATTAAGATCTATAAATTTACATAATAACCCTAATTAATTATAACCTCTCCAGAGTCACGGGCTAAAGCTTCAATTAATACCGCTCGCAAGATCTTAACTGAAGGTCTAAATTCCTCTTACTTACGACAATCGTCGCTAGGTAATAATAACCTCGTAAACCTAGGTTCGGGGCATCACATATAGACCGTCCAGTTTTTCTGTTTAGATTTGTCAAACTCTCTGACTAAGCATCCGGCTTTCAACACTTCAATATTTTGAACTTCAAATTCTCCAACTAATCGAAAGGTTTTTGACATGCTCTATTGACTCATCTGCTTCTCTAATCAACCAGCTTGTTTTTGGTCTTTAAAAAAGGAAAAAATAAGAATTTTTTTGCATGCTCATTTGGCATGCGTTTGTGTGCTTGTCTGCTTTCCGTCTTTGCATAATCCCTTTTTTCATTCATTTGTGTATTTTGCATGCTTGTGTCTTTCGCATGATACTCTGTTTGTTCACCTCGACCCTTTATCCAGTATTTGTGTAGTTGCTTTCTTGATTTTGGATGTCTGCTCCCCTATCCTATGATTATCTTTGGATCTAATCATTTGCATTTATTGCTCAGTTCAACGATTTTGTATGGTGTAAGGCCAATGCAGCATCTCATACTTTGTTGCCAACTTTCTTCATATAAAATGAATTGATAAATTCAACACTCAATGACCAACTGTCCTTGGACGTTGTTGGCTTTTGCTTTCAGTGATATTTCTGGAGCTTTCACAATTATATCTAAGCGACCAACCACCTGAGGGCATTGTTGGCTCTAGCTCTTGGATATAAGTCCGGTTTTGAGTAAGCGTCCAACCGCTTTAACCCATTGTTGGCTCTGGCTCTAAGTTAAGCCTCTACTTTGTCCAACGACCACTTAAATGGATTTGGTGGCTCTGGCAATGGCCAAAGTTGTTCTCTCATTGCTAGACGACCACTCAAATCAATTTGGTAGCTCCGGCATCTAGCAACACCATATCTTGTCTGTCAACCATCCAAATCGATTTTATGGCTCTGGCAACTGGCATGATTCATTTTTCGTGTTTCTAGACGACCACTCACATCAATTTGGTGGCTTTGGCATCTAGCAATAATCCTTCTTGTCTTTCAACCATTCAAATCAATTGGGTGGCTCCAACAATAGGCAATATTTTCTTTGTTTCTAGACGACCATTCAAATCGATCTAATGGCTCCGACATCTAGATACACAGCTTCATCTGTCAACCATTCAAATTGATTTGGTAGCTCCGACAAGGGACAGTTATTATTCCTTTTCTTTGGAATATATAGACAACCATTAAAATTCATTTGGTGGCTCCGACATCTAGATATGAGTATAGAGAACAGCCTTAGAGAAATACCCTCGTTGAGAAAGGATTTTATAATGCTTTTGAACTTAATGCACCACACTGCCATGCCTGACACATCATCCAGTTACTTTATTACATAACTTACAACTCTGACTTCTATCGCACTTACCACATGGGGCAGCCAGAAATTGACCCACCACCCACTAGCATTCTACGTAGGCCAAACTCCAAAATTATGCAATGGTTCAACCCTAATACCCTGAACCGATCGATCACCTTTACCCTGCGCTCCTCTAAATCCCATATAATGCCTCGATCGAATTTTAAAACTCCGTCCAGATCACAATACAACCGAACCGAAGTAGGCTTGAATCCCTGATCCTGCCCCAACCTTTAACCTTCGACACTGTGCTGTGTTGATAGTAAAAACTTTTTGCTGACAACTTTTAGCTCCCGCCAATCTATTCTCAAAAGATTCTTACTCGTCTCTCTTCTATCCGCCCTGTGTTTACTCATGACTTCCTCCATTGTCAAACTTAAACGATTAAAAAATATATACTCAATAAAGACATTCTACATAGCTCGTCAATCAAGTAGAGATCACGACATCTCTCAGTTCATATTAAGCCTCCACTCAGAATTCCGACAGTTATCTGCCATCAATAACATTCTTACTGTGAATCGCAAAATCTCATCTCAACCTTTTCTATCGAATCTTAATCTGTTTGCCTTACACTAACAAACTCCCTTAACATCTGCCTATGAGGTCTCGCAAAATATCGATCGAAAATAATTCCTTAAACTGTTCCTAAATAATCTCAATCAATTACTAGCGAGTCAGACTCTTTGCCACCAATTCTTACCCCTGATCAAACTCCCTTCTCAGTTTATATACATCAATTTCAATCCTTTGTCTCTTCACCTGCAATTGCTCAGACTTGTACAATCAATTGCTCAAAATTTCCTCCATTTTGCTAATCCACTTCGCTGTCTCTATAGGGTCTAGCAACCCCCCTGTAGCCAGTCATTTAATCTATTAAGTTCACCCAAGATACTCTCATCTCGAGGTTATGGTTATGGTTGAACAAGATTCGACACTCTTGGCTGCCAGTTGTCAAATTCTATGTCATCAAAGTCGGAATCGGGTTCATAGTCTTCAGAATTATTACCATCAGTTCTGGGTTTTGCCGTTTCCCCCTATTAGATAGAGATGCCCATCTATAATCATAAAACCTCCATACAGTACATTGCCCAATCTGAAGATTGTCTAGTCAAGTCTTTCCAATACCGAAAGAATTCCTGAATCCTTACCCATCTCATACAAACATGTTAGAATCTCATCTAGCGGGGACCTCAGGCCCTCCGTACTATCTCTACTGCCAGAGCTTTAAATGCAGACTATACAAATACACTAAACAGTTATCAAAGTTATACCAACACGGGTCTAAAGAGAAACATAATAATCAGTCAAAGGCAGACTTCTTAACTCTACCATCATCCTACCCCACTCTCATTAACCGGATACCATTCCACAAAATTATGTTATCTACACTATGATTCTGTGCCTACATAATCATATACTTAAGCTCTAAGTACCACAAGACCGAACCGCTCTGATACCAACTGTAACGCCCCAGAAATTCGGAGCTCCCCTGCCCCGAACTCCCGGGTCGTTAACCTACCGGATCACATCAAACCTGTCAAATCTGTTCACCAACACATACTTTAAAGCATCCGATCCAAATTCCCTAAAATAAAAGATTTCCATAACAATTCAAACCTAACTATTAAAACCTAGGTTCTCAATAACCTGGTAAAATGAATCGACAGTATAGACCCGCGCAGGGGGCACACTACACTACAGTGGCAGGCTTATCGGAACCTCACACAGACTCTAACCATTCCCGAACCTGCTACAGCTTATCATCACCAACAGAAGGGAATCAAACGAAGGGTGAGCTTTTGAGAGCTCAGTAAGCTCGTTCAAGGACCAACATAAGAATTACAAGACGATTCCAAGAATCCAATTGATGGAGATTTTCAGAATAATTCAAACGGTCACAACTCAATGATTTCAAAATAGGATCAAAATTCATCATAAATAAGATACCAAAATTGCCAAATACAATCACAACGGTCCCAAAACAATCAACAAAAGATCCTTTTCAATGTCATCAATTCCAAGATACATGATGGTTTTCCAAAAGATTTCAAAACATACACAGATCATCTGACACAGTTCTTTCCAAAATACACTAAAGATTTCCCCAAAAATTTCAACAGAAGCACAAATCATTTCAGATAATACTTTTCAGACAATCCGTAATAGTCACGGTAGTATACAGAGCAGATAAAATCAAAAATCAACTTTGATCCTAGGCAATAGCAATGCCATTCCCACAAGCTAACAGAGTGTACACATGCATGATGTACCAAAATAATTACTAATCCACTTGGGTACTAGCCTGCATTCCACACAGGATTCAGACCAGCCTTATAATTCCCGCCTCACAACAGAACAGATTTCCAGGTCAACACAGAAAAATCAATAATATCGATGAGCTTTAACATTAGCTCAAATCTCCGAAATCAATTCGGATTTCAATAACAATAATCATACTGACATAAGTCAACATTCAGAATTTTCAGAAAATAAATCAAAATTTTCAGAAGAAAAATCACAAATAGACAGCAAAAATGATTGCGAATAATTATCGAATTTAAGCACAACAATTTAGAAGAACAGATACAAACAATTACCAAATTTTCTCGGCATGCAAAAATAAGCGAGCATCACAAGATTTCCAAACAATCAATTCAGGTTCAATATTGGGGTTTTTTTAGCAATAACATACTGATATCGATACATAACTCAGAGTTCGACATTAGTCGTAATTAAATCGAAGGAGTACTTACGAGTATGAGTTATCAAAGTAAGGGTTCAGACGAAAGTCCTTACCCAGGGTTCAGACATAATTCCTTACCCAGGGTTCAGACATAATTCCTTACCTGGATCCGGAAGTCTTTAGCTTTATCCTAAACGGAATGATCAAATCATCAGAACATAGTCTACAGCAAAATATTATAACTTATTACGGACTCACACATGCTCTCAAAATGAACCTCCCTCACCGCGTATATAAAATTACCAAAATGCCCCTGAGGTGTAAAATTACCAAAAAGCCTTATCAGACTTAAATCACCCAAACGGCCTTCCCGTAAGTAGAATCGCTAAAATAAGCTTCCCATATGTGAATTTATGCAAAAATACCTTTCTTAGGTCAAATTACCAAAATACCTCTTTAGGGTGGCAAATTACCAAAATGCCCCTGGGAATTTCCGACACCGAAAAAATCTCAAAAACATCTTAAAATGCTATTTTAAGCATTTTAGAGAATTTTTGCCAGAAAATCCCGAACTGTTGTCTGGACCGAGCGCTAAAAGACCAGTTTCGCGAAAAATACCTATCAGTCTCAGAATGGCATGAAATTTTAGACAATGAATCATCAAAGTAAAATAGGGTTTCCATAAAATTTTCAGAATAAAATAACTTACTTTACTAAGCTAAATAATTTGATAAATTCTTTAATCGATACCCCAATTTAGCGCCCTTCGCGGATCCCAAACATTTCCAAAAAAATTCTAGAGTAGTTCTCATAAACAAAATTGGGGGTTATAGTTTTTCACTTTGTCTAATTTTGGCCCTAACTATTTACAAAAATTCAAGTTAAAAACTGATTAATTGATTTTTTACCTTTAATGACAATTACCATTACTGTTCAAATCAAGGCACCTACTATTTCACCTTCAAACACACACATTTCGTCTTCAACCTCCAGCCAAAGCACACCTGGGCACATTCCTCCTTCAATCACACCTAAATTTCTCACTTTTATGCACTTTAACCACTAAATTTCATTACAAATTATATATTAATGCCCTAAATCACTTTCAATTTACACAATTACACCAATTGAATCCAAACCTATAAACCAAATTGAAGAACACACACTAAAACACTCTGAAACACACACCCATGCACACTGAACCCCCACCAATTACGAAACCCTAATTAGTTTCCTTTTTTTTCTCCATTTTAAGTTCTCATAAACATGATTCTAACAAGAATCCGTTTAAATTCCCCATCTCTGATTATACATACACAATCGAAACATATATATACATATGTATGTCACATATTCTTCAACCATGTTCATTCCAATTTCCACAATTTCGCAAACTTATGGATCAACATCAAACCCAAATGAATTCGAGATTCTTTCTCTCCCCCTTTGCTCTCTTCTTCCTTCCTTTCTTCTTTTCTTCGTTCTGTTCTTCTCTTCTCTCTGTTTCTCTATTTGTTCTTCTTTCTTGTTCCTTTCCCGAAATGGAAATTTCCTCTCCCCTCTCTCACTTTTTTTTCTTTCTTCTTTCTTTAATTCCTTAGAGATCTTATCCTATCCATATCTTGTAACAGCCCCTCAAAGTTTGACACATCAAGCATACTTTAAAAAAATTACCAATTAACCCCTCAAGTTTCCATATTTACAAAATAATTCCAAAGTTTTAAAAATTACATTTTTGCCCCCAAAATCTTTTTAAACTTGGATACCCTACTAACACACGAGCATTGCTCAAAATTATCACCTGTTTATTTTTTCGGAGCCCCGATGGTTATTTAACCCGCTCCCAAAGTTCGGATTATTACATTCTTCCCCCTTTATAAAAATTTCGTCCTCGAAATTTGCTCGCGGATATCTCATCACTTTTACATATCACGCCTCTGTTGCATCGCTTTGATAATTGTCCCCTAATAGCTAATCTAAGTTATTTCTGACCTTCATACCCAGATCCTTATCCCACAGATATATGAAGACAACTGATGAAATTCAAATACTAAACTGAAACCCTGTCGGCTAATCATTTCACTCCAACGATTCCAAAATTTTGCGAACGATGACTTAACTGGTACAAAATTCACTGAACAGAAGCTACACCGCTCCGAATTTTGGCATGTCAAACAGATTAAGTCAAGCTCTAATATGACAGACTTCTCTTATCTTATGCTGTGACTGCAAGCTCAACTTTAAGATCAAGGCATACTGAAATACTAAAACGATAGTCACACATGACCTGCGGTTTACCAAGGCTAACATTAGTACGGTAACCGATTCATATAAGCACTTACATCTCAAAACAGACAGTAAAATTGTGGCCACTAGGCTTTCACTACACACTCTAATACCTCAAAACAACGAGTCTAAATTATTTCCAAGTTCATCACCGAGAGACATGTCATCTTAACATAGCTATGTATTGCATACTTACGGTTATGTGTACACTTCACAGAACGACCGAAAACTATAACCACTATAGTTTCACTGCACACTCTGGTTTCTTAATCAAATAGGTCCAAATTGTTATCGGAGTCATCACAGGGAGATGTATTATCTTAACACAACACAAAATATGATTTTGCACTCACGTGTCTTGCACTATCACCAATGTTTAAAGCCCTAAATTATCATATCACTTCTGATTCACAGTCATATTATTCACAAAAATCTTATAGACTTATTCTTCAACCATCTGTTTCAGCTAAACAGTTAAAATCTTCCAGTTCCAAAAGCAAGTAACATACTATTCAACCAAAATCCCAGTCATCCACCAAATCATCGAACAGATTATCCAAACTTAATCCACATTCTCAGAATCTATTCTCACACACAAATTATCTAAGGCTTAGGAATCTACCTGGCCTCATATCAAGGTAGGGGAAACTACGCAAATAATGATAATAATAATAATCACAAATGGACAATCAAAGCACAAAAATATTTAACAAAAATCATGCATACTGGCTTTCGATATTCACAACAGAATTATGTAACATTCCAGAAGAACGACAGACACAGAAACAATGATATAGATCTGGGGAAGCAAAGTCAACACGACGACTCGGAGCAATCAAAATCGGAAGGAGTTATTGATCCTTAATGGAATTCGTAACTTTCCCATGGCCAGTGGGTCAGATATTACCCCATCAAGTCCAAATAGATTTGGAAAGAAAATAAATAAATAAACATTCTGAAGACGGAATAAGCCAACTGAACATGAATTACATCTTTCCCGACGTCTTGGGGTAAGCTGGCATTCAATTAAGTCACACTTGAGTTCAATATGCGAAAGATGAATCAGATGACAGAGCAAAGTTCAAAATCCCTTCTTATACCCTTAAACCAAATTTTCATTCTTAACACCAGTCATTTTCCAAAATACTATTTTTACTCATAAATCAAATTACCAACCTAACTACTGCTCATACCTTATAAACTTCCCAGATACAACTAGGGTTTCCCCTGACAATACTCGGATGCGTGATTAGCAAATCACCAATTCATACCTAGTATGATATCAAAATCCTAAACAACAAATGAAACGAGGTCCATCAAAGGATCTCTATCCCAAACATAGATTGTACAATCACTGAGAACCACGGACAAATAGCTATACAAAATAATTCTATCAAATTACCCCAACTGGGTAAAGTTCCCAAAAGAATTTCATTATTCAATAACGCTCATAAGATCAATACTCTAATTCCCAAGCATGCCACGACCCAAATCACGTCCACTACCTGTGGTAAAGGACAAAACAAACGAGTAAGGGATAAGCTCGAATAGCCTAGTAAGTGGAAAACAAAAGGGGAGGAAATACAATGATTCGTAGTCCAAAACAAAACCAAATAATTGACGAATAAGTGATAGCAATTGACTACGATGCAAATAAGGCGAATTAAATATGCAAAATGTTCATTAAATGGTCCAAAGAATCCAAATCGAATACAAGCCCAAAGGTACGAAAATGAGCAATCCATATGTTGATATCAAATACCAAAGCAAATGTCATTAAGTGTTTAACCCAAAGCACATTTCAATTATATGTCGGGTACGCTACAAACATATGATGACTATGGTGGTCATAAGACCCAAATGTTGAACCAAAATACAAATATCAAACGTGTGCTCCGGAGCATACTAGGAGGCTTCAGCTCTCTAGTATGACAAACATGTGTCCAAAGGACCGTCTCTATTTTGAGAGTTGTTCAACATAGTCAATGTCAATCTTAAATTGACGGTCACAAATTGTGCATCCTTAAGGCACAAATGGAAAATGTAAACAATAATTCTCAACGAGGACAAAAGTGGGACAAATCAAATGCAAACAAATATAGATGAACCAAAATTGACGAAGCATAAACCTTCGGATTTCGAAAGATACCTTTTCCACAGCAAAAAGTATAAATCCTTACAAAACAAGATTGATCAACTCGAACAATTTCAACAAGATTGATCAACTTGAACAATTTCCTTTTTCTTTTTCAGGTTTAAAGAAAGCAACCCATACCACAGCAAAAATGTTACAATCCTTTACCTCAATAAGCTTTTCAAACAAGGAAAAATCTCAAAGCTCCACTCTAGCGCCAAAGGATCTTTCCACGCCTTCTATTCTCTCTCTCTCCATCGCAAGGGAGCAAGGAACCGAGAACAAAAGGGCTAAAAAGAAAATAAAGAGGCTATTTATATGAAGGTAAAATTATACTATTCATTCGAAGCAAACATAAGTTTCATTCGACTCAAACCTTCAGTCGCAAAAATGCTTTTCCCAAATCTTAAAGTTTAATTCGACCGAAAACTATTCCTTCGATCGAAAACTATTTCCATTCGACCGAAATCTTCAGTCCCCATTCCTCCTTAAATTAACACAAGTTTTCATTTGAAGCAAAGCGAATTAATTCGACCGAAAATACCTTTACTCAAAACACTTTTAATTCGACCGAAAATACCTTTACTCAAAACACTTTTAATTCAACCAAAAATACTTTTAATTCGACTGAAAATAATTTTAATTCTACCGAAAGTACTATTCATTCGACTGAAAGTACTGTTCATCGACTGAAAATACTATTCATCAACTCAAAGTTACTGTTCATCAACTGAAAACTTTATAAACTTTTTTTTTCTTCATAAACACACGAAAGAAAATTTTGGGATATTACATATAACATGCTCATGTGCAAGCAAACAAATCCTTTCATGCATGTAATTGTTGTAATCTTCATATACTTACATTATAAAACTCAACTATCAAATATTAAGTCATTTTCATCAAAAAAAAACATCATCTTAATAACATCTTGAACATGTAATATTATCTTTTATATTCAGCAACTGAGCTTCACTTATGTAACTTAACAAACATGTTCAGAATCATATTTTAACCATGTCTAGTTTAACATAATTCCACAATTCACATGTATTAGAATCTATTTCATGTCTTCCATTATCTCCAATATTTTAATCATGATTAGATTCACTTATTAATAAGTCTCTAACGAGTATTAAAAAGTTTGACAAAGAATTCAAACTAAAAGAGTTACGCCAATATAAGGTATATCCATATTCATGTCTTGAAAGCCAATTAAAAACCTTTAACTATTTTACCTTAAAGAAGAGATGAAAGAACCAATTTAAAGAATTGAAACATCTTCTAAAGACTCCTCAAAACACATTCCAACATTGTTGGAAGATCAATGAAGCTTTCCAAATCAACTGCTTAAGCTTCCCCTAAAAAAAAAGCCTTAATTCTAGATTTTATAAGGTTTTTGGTTGATTTTCTTGTAATTTTTCTCTCAAAAACTTGGTAGGAGGATTTAAGCATGTCAATTAGGTCTTTTTAACTCAAATTAGAAACAAGTAGGCTGTGTCAAGTGAAGGTGAAGAGGTGGAGAAGTCAAGCACGAGATGGCAAAACATGGTTGTGCCACCTAGCAAGCACGACGAGGCACGAAACACGACGTGTTGTAATAATGTGTTGACACGTCACAAGCACAACGATGATAGGTAGAACGCACGAGATGACACAATTCTGTGTAAAAGTACAAACAATTCGCAAGCAGTCGGGTCAACCAGTTACTCCCAGCTAGAGTTCTTGCCATTTTTGGTTTCCAACTCCTCTAAAAATATTTTTGGCCAATCATTTAGAGTTTATAAACATCAAATATAGGTTGCATTAGTGTTCATACATACTCTTTTCCATTTCTCGGACTTGGTTCACCTTCTTATACAGTTTACTCAATTTAAATTGTTTAACATTTAAACAGATTATCATCCATTGTTCATCATGATAATTTTCACATAAAGTGATGCATCTAATCTTACTTAAATATGTAGTCAAAGCATGTGAAATGTTGGGTTCCCACACCATCTAACGAGTCGTGCAACACCTGAACACTATCATTTTCTTTCTCTACCTGTCTAATCTGAGGCAATTGTGAATCTCTCATTATTGTAAAAACAGCCATATTCATGACACATTTGACTTTCTGGTACATTGTAAGGGGAATCGCACCCACATAGTGTGTCCATGACCTTCCCAATAGGAGGTTAAATGCAACAGGTATATCTAACACTTGAAATTCAACATCAACACTTGCGGCTGCCGCACTTGATTGTACCAATCACTTCTTTTCGTGTATTGTCGTAGGTTTAGATAACTTGGTTGGAAGGGGTGAATTTTGAGAAGTCAATGGTGAAGGCTTGAACAGTGCTCAAGGGGAAAATATTCAGGGCAAAATCATTGTCTACAAGTGTCACGACCCAAACCCACGGGCAGGCCCGCGAGCTAGGCACGTGACCGGCCGCAGACCCAATAGACTCCAATTTAGGGCTCTGCCAGGCCTTACTCGCTAAAACATGTACACAATTCTAAAATCATACATTAACTAACACCATAACATGAATTTCTAAAGATGCCCTTACAACTCTTTCCCAAATCATCTCTACTGAAATCCTCCATAGAGACCGATAGCATTTATTTTAAAGAAACCTCCTAAAATTAAGCTACGAACAATTCAAATAAATAACTGGCAGTTCTACAATTTCTGAAGGGCTTAAACAACTTCCTAATGAGCATCTCCTGCGGCTTCATTCTCATTTCCCTCGTAATACTCATGTTCATCTAGTTGATCGCCTGAAAACATTTATAAAAAGGGGTGAGCTTGGGGCCCAGTAAGTACACAAACCATATCCCTAAAATAGATTTTGGGATTCATAAAAACACGAAACATGCCATGGTTTTCTTCAATTTAAAACTGGTAAACATTTCACAAGAGATACTATGCATATATATACTTTTGAAAGCAATTCATCCAAGATTCTCAGAAACGAAGTATGACATCAAGTAGGCTCATCAATAACTATCACAGTTCATCATAACATAGGCATGTTGCGGTCAGCGTACGTTCCCCCCTGACTAGGGCCCACAATCCCTACTCCACCTGGGATGAACATTTATTTGGTCAGGGTATGCGCCCCCCTGACTAGGGCCCACAATCCCTCCTTCGTCCGGGATACACATTATTGTGGACGCAAGGGCGCACCACGAGCAACAGTACTGTGTGTCAACGTATCGTCCCGTTGACCAGGACCCAACAATCCAACTTTCCCCCATGGATATGGAGCGCAACAACCAAGCCAGAAATACCGTCTCATTCAACATAAGCCAACTTTAAAACACTACTCATAGAAAACATTCCATGGAATTTTTTTATGCATTTTCTCATCAAACAATTTACACAAAAGCAGTAGCATGTAAAAGGATTTAAAACTTCTAATTGGAACAATTCATTTATACATATATACATAAACGGAAAATAGGGTGTACGGAGGAATATGGCAGGAGTACTTACATGACGCTACGCATTTCCCACATCAAAGTCTCTGGAGTGACAATCTCGCTGCTACATCTTGCTAAAAGAACAGTTAGGGCCATTCTTTTTATCTCCATGTTCCCAGCTTTACTATGACACGAAGGCATCGTTGATGACTCATGTTGGTTATTTCCTCAAACAATTTCCGATGCCGCATCTGACCGCCCGCTACGCAACCCTTCCAAAATCGTGCCCAGTTCACCATGCCATTCTCGACATTTCATCACCGCTGTCGAGCCTCTCTCAACTAACTTGATGTCACTAACCCATCGAGCATGCCCTATTGCTACAATATACACAACTGCACTCCTCATGCAATAATGTCCAACATGCATACACCTTATCGTTCAGCCACAACCACGCCTACACAATATACACACTTGCCTAAACACATGAAACACATACACCTATCGGTGCCAGCACACAACCCACCCAGATACCAGAATTATACAGTCATACACATTTCACGGACAGCTACTCCATCCCAGTATAATTGCCACACCCATCAACCATTGCAACCAATAATTTCCCTCACCAATCAACAGGCTCCTAAATTCTATCGACTGCCGGCATATACACCTCATAGTTACTCCAGCACAACCACCGTAAACAATACCACCATACCATTCCAGATACGGTAAGCAGTGTCATAACCGTCACTATTTGCCAACAACGCAACCACAAACAACCTATTATACACAGTCATCCCACAACAATAATATCCACACACGTGACAAACAGGCGTCGTACACCCACCGCTCTACAAACACAAATCACCCAGACACCAGAGGACAGTTATACACATTCCACTCACCAAGGTTCCATTCAAGTACACATGCCACAACCATCACTAATTGAACCCGACAGGTTGTCTCATCAACCTACACAGTCTTAACTTTTATCGAGATAAAAACACACTTGGTTTTACACAAACACACACTCTCAGAAAACACAGTCGCACCTCCTCCATCACAACACATTCCCACAAACAGACATCATCACAATCTAGCCCATTACAAACACTACAAGCATGCCATGATACCGTTTTAGCCATCTCAAGCAATGCCGTGATACCTCCACTCCACACCGCACCAAAAATCAAAATAACTCCCAAAACACACGCTCGTCGGACAATAACCACACCTACACGCCTGCCAAACACACACAACGTAAACCCACAACTGCGCACATATAACCCAAATATAATCAATGTAAGCATCGCCGTTAAAAATCACAACGCCGCCGAACCCCGCTTCACAAACAATTTCACAAAACCAACGGCTGTCTTTCTATGTCGATTGGAGTTATGGTTGACCGGTGATGGTACCGTGCTATTCCATCAGAGTGCGCCACAGTGGTGGTGATTTCATGTGGTTGGCATCAGTAGGTTCAAGGATAGAGCAACAACAATGAGGGGCGGTGACGACAAGTGCCGTTTACGGTGATGGCAGCTGCGCCTTGGTCACGGCGCGGTGGTCGCAGAGATGTTGTGCAGTGGTGTTCGGTGTAGGTACGGCCTGAGTTAATCACCGGTGGTTGCGGACTCCGGCGGTGGTGGATGCAGATCGACGACTGCCTTTTGTCGATTGGAATTGTCGCTGACCGGTGGTCTAGCCTTGCACTGGTGGCAACGGCGCGGTGGTTTCGGCAGTGTAGAGATGGTCCAGATCTATTTGGCAACTGATGAAGGCATTGGGTGGTGTTCGGTGGAGGTGCTGGCCGGAGTTATGTAGCCGGCGGCCGCTATTGCACTGTGACAGTGAGCAGTGGATTGGCGTCGACGGCCGTTGGATCAAGGAACCCGGTGGTGGGTGGACTATGGTGCTGTCCCCGGTGGCCCTTTGGCGTCACCATCGCCGTTACCGGTGGTCGTGGCTGTAGCCAAAAATAGGGAAGAGGTTGATCGGAGATCGCGATCTCACGGCGGCTTGGCGATGTCAGTGACGCGATGGTTGCGGCATGGCGGTGGTGGAGGCGTTGGATGGTGCTTCTGTGAAGGGGCGTGGCCGGAGTTGTCGCCGGTGGCTGCGTGTGTGGCCGGAAGTAGCGCCGGCGTTGCAGTCCTATTAGGGCCGGCGCCCCTCTCTTCTTTCTTTCCTCATTCTCTTCTCCCCCTTTTTATATTCAACCCAAATTTTTATTTATTTATTTATTCATTTATTTTATTTTATTGTTGTTTCCCTTTTTGTTTTCTGCTCTTTAATATGTAAAATTATCTAATGCGAGACCATATAATGTTATAGCGGCACAATTTCGTCAGTTTTAAATTGCAAACCACTCACTTCCATGAATTTTTCTATTGTACAACTTCATCATTTATAGCTTATCATATTATTAAAATATATTGCTAGATGCAACAAATAATATTGCTCACAATAATTAACGCTAAAGATCAAATTTATACATGTTCGTAAGGTCTTCACTAACAGTCTAATTTCGTCTTACTTACCATAATCGTTGCTAAGTAATAATAACCTCGTAAACCTAGGTTCAGGGCATCACAACAAGGATTGAGGGAACCCTCTTATCAAGTGCTCTCATAATGATATGGAGTGGGTCGTTATTGCTCGGTCCGGATTTGGACTAATCTAATTCAAGAAAAGTGAGGAAATTTTTACAATATATAGCTCCTAGCACTTTGGACAGGTCTTTAGGTTGGGTTTGGATCAGTATCTGGGCCTTACTGAGTAATTTGATAAGGGCTTGACGGTAAGAGTATGGGGTAGATAATAATCCCCATATGAAAATGTTGGCTAGGGTTTTTTCAACTGTCTTAGGACTTCATCATCAAAAGGGTCTAGTGAAAAAAATGGGTCAGATATGGTTGGGTGGGCTGTGGCCTCGTACACTCAACCTGACCAGGTTAGGTAGGATACCTTGGCTCTAGGTTGGAACATAAAACCGGCTTCTTTGTCATATTCTTCCTCATAGTGAAGGCCTCACCTTCCACCAATTCTTCTCATGTTATCACATCACAAAACTGCGGCAAAGAATCATACATCGAAATTGACTTCCAAACGGGCTAGCTGGCTAGAACAATAAAGACGGTCGAATCCATAGCAGGGAGGTTATCAACAATGTAGTTGACCCCGTGAGGCGGCAAGGGTTCTTTCTGGACATTCAGCTTTACAAGACGAAAAACTTCACCCTTGTCGGTAAGGTCTTGTATAGCGTGTCGAAGTGTTATGCATCTTTTTGCGGGGTGTCCCTTCCCCTGATGATAGGCAAAAAATGCTTTCACATTTATCCTTCTGGGAATTTGTGCTGGTGTAAGACTAGGTGACGACTTCAATATCATACCCCTTTTTGACAATTGTTTGAATACTTAAGGCAACGGTGCATTCAACAGCGTAAAATTCTTCTTAGGCTCTGTGGTGGCCTCTCATGATACTACCTAGGGTGCTTGCACATTGTTGGTTGTGACTGGATCGGGCTGCACACCTGAGCTTCTTGGAGTGGATCAGTATATCCCTGGCTTTGACTCATGAAAGACGGTTCCCTTGTTGATGGCATCTTCTACCTGTATGAGGGATCCCATAAGGGCTTTGAACAATATGTGGTAATGGCCAAAGACATAGTCATGGTAGACTGGAAGAAATATCTTTAGGACATTATTCACTTGCTCCTCTTCTGTCAGACCATTCACCATCTGAGCTCCCTTATTTTACCTTATACTAAAGGCTAACACCGACTCTCTCAGTTCTTGTTTAGTGGTTTCCAAATCTCTAAGTAATATCTAGGTCGGCATTGTACTGATACTGCTTCACAAACTCTCTCACGACATCTTTCCAAGTCTAAACTCAGGCTTCATCCAAAGTGAGGAACCAACATGAGGCGGCTCTCGTGAGGGTACGGTGGAACAGCTGTATCAATTAATTCTAATTCACTCCATAAGGGGCTATGCATGCATGTACATCTCAACATGGATTTTAGAATCAGTGGTCTCGTCAAATTTATCCATCTCCGGCATATTAAGCTTGGGGACAATCTATCCTCAGGGTTCATGGTCAAGGCACTGAGGTCTAAAGGGTCATCAACTCTCATCATCCTAGCGACCATTTGGGACTCAACTGTCAATTGAATTCCTAATTTTTTTTCCTTCTCATTCGTCTTCTCTCCGCTTACTTCCTCCTCTAGTTTTTTCCTACCCCTACTCTTGAGGTTGTCTAATTCCTTAGCGGTTCAAGATTGCTACTCTGTCAGGGTTATAAAATCATTCTAAAATTCCTTCTCAAGTTCATTGGTAATTCGGACCAAATTAGAGATCTGTGACAATTCCTCAGCAATTGGAGTTCGTGAGAGTTTTTCGTATGAGTCCCGATACTAACCATGCTTAGCCTTAACTGTGTAGAGGATATTATAGAAAATTTAACACACATACCGCAAAGATCGAATTGGCTGGCTCATAGCCAAAATAAACCCTAACCCCACTGACCACAACATACAAAGAAATATAACAAGGCCAAAAATCAATATAAATTTATTAAGTCAAGTCCTCTTAATGTTTCGCCCCCAAAAAATCCCCTCGCCTGGAAATGATTCTTAAAATGGAATCTCCATTTTACTTAATAAGGAAAAACAAGAAAAAAAATCAAAAAGTAATTCTAAAGTTCCCAAAAGGACGACTAATCTATCAGAAACTGGGAGATGGGTTTAGGGACAATGTTATGCAATGGGAAGATATTAGGCACCTGCCACGTCCTTTCGGTCTCTACTTCATTACTATTTTTGGCCTAGCATGCAAAACATGACAAAACTAACCATAAAGTGATTTTTATTATTTTTTGGCTTGAACTGGACATCTGAGATGTAATTGACTGCTTATCCGATTGGACTAATCGGAATCAAAACTGTCGTACTTCGACTCTTTTCATATGGGAAGTAATCTACATGTGGAGCCTAGACTTAGACATGATAATGCAAAAGATAATTTTTTGTGTCTTGAAAAGAAATGTGACTATGGGACTGGGAGATAATCTATATGATTTCATAAACTAAAAAAACTATTAAAGATACCTCTTGAAGTAGCTTGCTTTGAAGTCTTAGGGATGCTCTCCAATTGATCGACATTGCAAAGATAAAGAAAAGACTTTGTAAAGTGGATTTGAATGGCTAGAGTTCTCGAGAAAGGGAGAATATCATTTCACGGAGTAATGGCATGGAAGCTCTAAAGAGAATAAGTGATAAAATCGCAAATTGACAAAAAGTCATTTAAGTGGCCAACTAGTCAAAAACCAGCCGGTTCATCTGATAATTTAAAAATAATTTTTTCTAAATTTCAAGGCATTATCTGACTCTAGTTTTAGTAATTTTCTTTGATTTTGCAGATGAGATGTACTAGATTCAAGATCATTTCTCTTCTAACCATATTATTGATTGATTTCCTCTTGCATCAGGGATAATTCACAAACTATCTACCTAAATTATCTAGACAAACTAAATCAAATAATAAAAACCTAGATACTGATGGGACTTGACACAATTGATTTGACCTATTTAGTGGACATGCGACTAGACTAGACTGCACTAAACACTTGACAATTAGACTGAATTTGAGTGAATTAATTAATTAAGTTACATTACTAGGCTTAAACTTAATAATGCAATCTAACTAATAATAAAGCCCGCTAATCATTTATTTAATAATGACTACAAAAATGGGGTATCTACAATGAGCTTTGTAATTTTTGTCTGTCGACCATTCAAATCGACTAGGTGGCTCCGGCAACAGGCAAATTTCATTAATCTAATCATTAGACGACCAATTGGCATTACAGTTGGTTTCAAGTGATTATATTCTTTCCAAATTACGTTGGTCTGATTCCACCTCAGATGATACGTAGAAAGCCTAGTAAAGGTCCAACCTCATATATATGTCATGCTTTGTGAGTCTGTTTAGAGTCTTGTGGTCTTTTCTGTATCTCTCTACAAAAAAAATGTGTTTTTTTGTGATGTTCGACAGCGTGTGCTCCCTCACAGAGGGGCTCTGTACACACTCATTTTTTTTCATTTTTAGTTAAATAACTATTGGGCTTTATTATTAATTAGATGTTATTATTATAAGTTAGGCCTGATAACATAATTTAATCCAGTCCAGTGGGTCCAGTCCAATTCGGTGGTCTAGTCGAGTTAGTAATTGGGCTCAGTCTAGTCCAGTCCAAATGTCTAAATGGTGATTTGCTTAGAGGATTTTAGGAATTTCGTGTGATTTGTCATTGATGCAAGTGATTAAATCATTGATTAACATGATAAATGAAGATAATTTTTGAATCTTGTACATCTCATATAAAAAAATAGAAATAAGTACCGAATTAGGGTGAGATAATGTCTCAGAATTTGAGAAAAAATATTCTAGAATATAGGATGAACAGGCCAATTCAACAAACTGGCCGGTTAGTTGACTTGTGTCAATCTTCATGTTTTGTCAAATATTCTATCCTATCATCAAATCCCAGATTCATATGGCCATCTTTATCATTTCTGGCATCCCATAGCTCTATAAACATGGCTCTTGGCCTACAATTAAGGTATCATTTTTTTCTCCCTAGAACTTTATACTATTTTTCATATAAGTGGTGTATCATCTCTTAAGAGAAACTAGCACTTCATAATTCATTTCAAAAGAGTTTCAAGTGTCTTGCATCGTAGATCATTCGCAAAGTGTTCCCGAGTCTTCTACACAGGCAGGCTCACAAGATATATTTTACTGCTTTCAAGTCTAGCTTAGTAGTCCATAACATTTCCCCTTTCCCACGATCAAATTTCATTTCCAGTGTAAAATTCATAAAAAGATTCTTTTCATCCCTTAGTTTTAGCCTAAGTCAGAAATGTAGGTTGTCTCATGTAGGTTCATATTCAAACTACCATAGTTTTGATTATGGTTTGTCCGATCAAACACACAGCTCATTCGACCCCTACTGTCGAGTTAATATAGTATTTATTTATTCATGTTTATGTGTTATGCGTTAAAAAGGCCAAAAATCTAATAAAAATAAAGTAGAGGGTATGATGGGTGCCTAACACCTTTCTGTCATACAACTTAGTCCCCAAACCCATTCTTTTAGAGTCATTGTCAAGTTTTTCTTATTTTTCTGTGTTTAATTAAACAAGATGGCGACTCCTAAAATCCTTTCTGGAAATTTTTTTGAGGCGGCTCACTACAATCACTAAAGAATATTTAAGGTGAACTTGAACATTTTAGCAATAAAACTACAGTTGTAGATAGACCTGGCAAAATATTGCCCGTACCCGCGGGTCTACCCGTACCTGCTCAAAAAAGCCGGGTACGGGTACATATAAAGAGGACCCGCTGAAATCAAACCCGCACCCGAACAGACCTGTAATTTCCGGCTCGGTTCGGATCGGATACGGGTAATCCGAATTTACCTGAATTTTTTACTATATAAATGGATTTAGGGTTTCATCTCACTTCACTCCTTTTCTCTCCAGTCGCCACTCTCTCTTTCTCTATCTCTCGCTCTCTCTCACTCTACCGCGGGTAATACCATAATGCACAAGATCCACGCCTCCGCCGCCGTATCTCCTCCGTCCATCGCTGATCCGTGCCACCAATCACCCTTAGTCCACAAGATCCGCTCCTCCGCCATCGTATCTCCTCCGTCCGTCGCTGATCCGTGCCACCAATCACCCATAGTCCACAAGATCTGCTCCTCCGCCGCCGTATCTCCTCCTTGTGTCACTGATCCATACCTCCGCCGCCATCTCTTTTCGCCATCCGTCATAGATCTGTGTTCCGTCGTCTCTTTCCCCTTAGACCATAATCGCAGCTCCGCAGATCTACTATCGCATCAACGCACCTCCGCAAATCAGCCACTTCCACCCACCGCCGGCCAGTTCCACTGCAGATCTACTACCACCGACGCACATCCTTCTATTTAACTCATTTTGTGATTTGTATGAATTTGTTAAGTATTTTGTTCAGTAGATGTATGAATGGTGGATTATGTTGTAACCTCGGTGGATATTGATGGTGGTTGACTGGTTGTGTAGAGTTGCATATTTTTATTTATTTATTTTTTGGTGCAAGATTTGCATATTATTGTGTAATGAATTTTGATGGAGAAGAAGAATCAGAAACATTGAAGAATGATTTGGCCATAAAATATGGCAAAATAATGTAATTAGAATTTGTTTTATTAAAAGCAAAATTAATTAAAAATTGGCATTTTACCCGCTGGTAATACCCTACCCGCCAGGGTAGGGTACAGATTCTGAAAAAGCCTACCCAAAAAAAATTGGGTAAAATATACCCGACCCGTTTTTACCCGGGCCCGATCGGATTTTACCCGTACCCGAGTGGGTATACCCGTTTGCCAGGTCTAGTTGTAGATGATAAAAAGTGTGGTGATTTCATTAATTCTTGAAATAAATCTTTTTTTCCTTTTCTATTTCTCTTTTAAAACAACAGTTACGGTACATGGTTTTTTAAGTAATATTTAAGAACTTTGTTAAATAAAGGTAGAAAGACAAGAAAATGTAACTCATATGCTCCCCATGGTAGTGCCATGCGACTGCAGTGCATGACCCCGTTGTCGGTTAGCAACACAATCATAATAAGGGAGCACTGCATGATCTATAAAGGAACTAAGAAAACATGCTTGCCATGCCCTATTTCGTTTACCACCAATGTCCTATACACTACCCAACAAAGTCCTAAACAACAAATAAGAAAGCCAAAAGTAGAACAAACATAGACACACTATATAATAAAAGGAGCTAAACTAACAAATAGCGAGAGGTTGTATAATTAGCTGCAAACCCATCATCCTTTCTCAGGAATTCTAAGATGTGCATTCAAGACAAGCAATATAAAAAAACCAACCAAGCACTCTACTAAGACATTCAAAATCTCACGACAAAGAGGAAGCGACCCTCAGTAGGGAACCATAATAGTGCACAAAGCTAGGTAAACTAGGCAAAACCAAAAACCAAACACGTCATGATACCCCTCCCACCTCTATGCGCACCCCCCTCCCTTTCCCCCACCTAACTCCCCCACCACTCCAATGCTACCCCCACCCTCATTCAAAACTAAATTCAATACTCGAACGACATTTAGACCATTGTGCCTCAAGCCCCCTTCGTCAAAGTTCCCCAAACTTCTGGCCCCGAGGTCACATCCCCTGAGCCCCCTAGGTATTCTTGGACATACCAATCACCCTAATTAGATAGACCTAAATAAAGAAAACAAAAAACCCCAAAGGGACCCAAAGGCCCATCCAATTCGCCCAAACTAGCACATCTCTAATAGTTGGACAACGCTTGTGCCCCAGAAAAGAACGACCTAAATTGACTAGGACGAGAGACAAGTAGTGAAGAGACAGTCACTGGAGTTCCATCGGTCAACTGCATAAATGACTCGTGGGATCTAAGTCACAGAGGGGTGAGTTCCTGCAGAAAAATGAAAGTCAGCCTTCATCATCATCACATCATGGTTTCTCTGTCACAGATATAGAGCTTGCATCGCCACCATCAACCACGTGCATTGCTACATTGCGATCTCTACAAACCCCTTATAAACAACAAGAATGCACACAAATGCACAGATGATATCTTCACCATTTTAGATCTACACTATCGACCTAACCGACCACGGACTGCAGATGCATTAAAAATAAACAACAATTATAGTATGGGAAACTTTTATAAATTTTAAAACTTTTATGAGCCGAATGAAGGTATTTTAGGTCAAAAGGTAATGCAACAAGAATGCTTGCCATTGCATAGATCGACAACACCTACAACGAAGCGGACATTTCATCGAGGATTATTATATCAATCATGTGTCTCTTTATTTTCTATTTTGTTTCCATGCAACAGTAAACATCCATGAACTCAACGCTGATCAAAGACTTGGTTAAGATCCCCTCTGATGTTGGATCAAAGTTTTCTTTAACAGAATAATCATCGGCCTCTGACTTGCCTATTCCTTAGTTTATCAATATTTCTATCTTTAAAAAATTCTTACTTTTGAAATATTACCAATTTTATGTTTTTTTTCTCATGCTTTTGGAATTGGTTCAGAGGTGTCCAACTAGCCGAGGGGTATGTATGGACTCCATCCCTAAAAAAGCTCAGTCTGACCTGATCTTTATGATGAATAGTGCATGCCTAGCTACAACGGGTCATGGTTTTGGCTTAACTTCCATTTTCTCGATGGAAGTAGGACCCGTTTCAAAGTCCAGCTTAGCCTAGCCCAATGTTTAGCTTGGGCCGGCCTATATCCAGCCCAACTTAGGCCTAGCCCGATCCTTAATGAATGTTAAAATTAATTTTTTATTTTATTTTTACCCCTTTCTTGAACAGCCACAAGACATCATTTTGACCTATTTTGTCCCCACCCTCCCCCACTTTTTCAACAGCTATATAATAGCTAGTTTGAGAAGTATAATCGTCCAACCTTATTCCAACAAATCTTTTACACATGTTTACATATTTACCTTTTGCAACGCCTATAAATAGCTAACTATTAGGGTATTAAGATCAATGAGATCCTCACATAGACGCTGTGGAGATCTAGATCCCTGTGGGGTTTTAACTTTTAGAGTTAATTACGCGGTTGACCATCGAACTATTAGGAAAATTTTACTTTGACCACTGAACTTCCATTTGTGTCAAAGTGACCATTGAATCCTTCAATTGATCTCAATTAAGTCACTCCATTAGCTTCCGTCCATCCCAAGTCCGTTAAGTGGCTAAATTTAATGGTAATTTCGTCACTCTTTTTTTTCTTCTCTTTTTCAACCCCCTTCTTTCTTCTTTCTTCCTCTTTCTCCCATCACCACCACGGCCAAGCCGCAGCCTTAGCTCACTCAATGCTTAACACCCATCACCACCGCCACACCTTCATCCCTACAGCCCATCCACTGTAAAATTACAGCCCCACCACCATTATCGCTATAATACCCCATCACACCCGCCCATACAATACCCCAGCCCTGTCGCCGCTTCTGCAATACCCCACCCCGCTACCGCTACAGTACCCACATCACCACCAATGTTAAAGTACTTAGCGCCACCACTACAGTAGCTGCCGAGGTCCCTTCAACCATCATAATTCGATGGATCTCCTTCTTCTTCCTTTGGCATCTCCACAATTGAAATCACAATTTTTTGTTATTTTGGCAGATTAATAGCCTTACGAGGAGGATGATGGAGGAGCATCTTTTGAAATGTTTTGATCATGACATGGTGGCGGGATCCGATTATAGCGACGGTGACTGTGGCGGATGGGATTCGAAGTTGATGAAGGGTGCTTGAGTGATGATCGGCGTAAGACATCAATGCGGTCACCTTGGTCGTGGTGATGATGGTGGATGGCGAGTTGGTTGGGCAAAGACTTGGAGTGGTTGTGGTGGTGGTGGGTAGCAATGTGGGTGGGGCAATGAGGCTTGGTTTTGGTAGTGGTGGTGAGCGGTGAGGCTGGTCGTGGTTGTGGTTGTGGTCGTGGAGGTGGGTAGGTTGACGATTAAGGGTGAAGAAGATCCATTTGGGGTTAGGTTAATTAAAGAAAAAACAATTCTATTTGGGGTTAATTGATGAAAAAGTAATTATTGTTAGGTTCAATTGAGGAAAAAATAAAATATATTTGGGGTCAATTAAAGAAGAAGAAAAAATTGTTGGGGTCAATTGAAGAAAAGTTAGACCAAAAATCAGAAGGAAAAAAAAAAGAAGTAAAAGAGAATCTTGTTCTTTTATCATTTGACAATTTTGCCCCTTAATTAAACATCATGTGCCTTGCACATGGGCAGTTAACAGACTAAAATTAACGGAGTGACTTAATTGAGATCGATTGAAGGATTCAATGGTCACTTTGACACAAATTGAAGTTCAGTGGTCAAAGTGAAATTTGCCTAATAGTTCAATGGTCAACCGCGTAATTACCTCTAACTTTTAAAGCAAATTATATGGTCATGTCTCGTTATTTTTGGATGAGGATGAAACTTATCTAGTAAAGCTCTGTCTAGGGATTATGTTTCACTTGCTTTTCTAAGCAAGGTTTTGGAATGTGGCTCAGCTCAAGAACTCTTTGGACTCATTTAGCATTTAATATCCACTCTATATGAACTTAGCTTCTTGGCATTAACGACACACAATAGGCAAAATCTTCAAACTTAATTGATTTTGTTGGCTACTAAGTTTTTTTCCTTTTGGTGGCATAGGCATAGACATACCAGCCAAGTGTCCCTCTTGGATGCAAAGAGAATTGGAAGAGCAATAACTATCTCACACGTTCACTCTTCATGTGGTCTTGATTGGGGGTTATTTTCTAAATGTTGGTATATGTAGGCAAATTTTTTTTTCTTTTTTTTTTGTTCTTTTCTATTTTGTCTTCTCTCAACTAGTCACTAATGTTTGTATTGTAGTAAACATGAATATTAACAACAAAGTTCTTAGATTTAAAAACTAATCTATAGTTGCAAAATATTCTAATGTATAAAATTACCTATTGGCAATACACAATAAGGCTTTGATCTTGAATAATAATTGTCCTTAAAGAAATTTGCCCCCCCACTATGATTGCTGCTGGGTTAATGGCAGATTCCTCCAAGATAAAAAAAATAAAAAAAAAAAGCCAAACAAAATTCTAACTAGCAAAATCAAAATTTCCCTAAGAACACATTTTAGAAGAATGTGTTTCTGATCCTTGAAAATTGAAGGATATACAGGTATTAAAAATATCTGAATGGACATAACCCCAGGCATCAAGGGACACAACTATTTGGGCACTAACTGCAATTAACTACTAACTGCAGTTAACTGCTAAATAAAAAATGAAATTAATTAAAATACATTAATTAATTTCAACCAAGATCCAAGTGCCCATCTTTTGACCATTAAATATTGTTCCATTTCAAGCCCAAATCAAGGTCAAACTAAGGAAATTTTCAAATTTCCCTCCAACTCTTCCCACCATCCAAAGTTAATTGATTTTTTGAATAAAGCCTTATAAAGAATTTGCATCCTTCTTACTTTTCCAATATGGGACAACAAACCCACACCTTTTCACTAACTTTTCCAACAATCCCCCACGTAGTTAGTGACAAGAGAATCGAAAATATGACCAGATTTATGCCTATAGAATGTATCTTTCGACTTAAACCTCCCATTAGCATAAATATTTCAAATCTTGTCGAAATTAGTGGTTAACTATAATCTATTAAACCATAATTCCTAAACATTTACAAAGTTTTATGTTCTAAACTTTCATAGAAGCGGCACCACTCCTTGTGTTTACATAGGTAAATTCTAGATAAAGTCTCAAACTGGACTTTCTTGTTCTTATTTCGAACCCGATACTTCATTTATACTCAGCCTCTTTTCCTTAAGCACTATCTCGGCCCTAGTGCTTGTTGACTGTTACAAACTATAACTTGTTATTACCTTTTAAACCTTTAAAATTTCATTGCAATAATAAAGGTAAGGTTCCCATTACTAGTGACAAACTAAAATTGTTTTAGACCCATTGCACTCACAATGCCTTTTATCATATCACTCGATAGACCTTTAGTTAGTGGGTTAGCAAGATTATTCTTCGATCATATGTAGATAACTGTAATTTTACCATCAGCAACTAGTTGTCCAACTACTCATGTCTCAAAGCAATATGTCTAAACTTTCCATTATATATCTTGCTAAATGCTCTAGACATAGTAGCTTCACTATCACAGTGCAAAGAGATTGCTGGCATCAGTTAAGGCCACTACTCTATATCTAGCAACAAATTTCTCAGCCATTTCGCCTCTTTGCTTCCTGCTGCCTAAGTGACAAACATAGATTCCATTGTGGAATGAGTGATACACTTCTGTTTCTTAGAAGTCCATGAGATAGCTCCTCCACCTAAAGTGAAAATCCAACCAGATGTTGATTTATTATTGTTAACACTAGTTATCTAACTAGCATCACTGTAACGTTTTAGCACTGCAGGAAACTTGTTATAAAACAAGGCAAAGAACTTAGTTATTTTAAGATAATCGAGAACTCTTCCAATAGCTCTTCAATGATCGGTGCAAGGATTGTGCGTATATCTCGAAAGCTTACAAACTACAAAGGCAATATTAGGTCTAGTGCAATGCATAGCATACATCAAACTACCAATTGCACTAGCATAGTCTAATTAACTTACCGACCTTTTCGAATTCTCCGCCAACTTGTTATAGACATTGAACGGAGTATGAGTGTGTAATATCCGAAACTTTGGGAGTCGGTTAAAACAACCATCAGTGCTCCGAAAAATAAGAGGGCGATAATTTTGGGTAATGCTCGGATAGTAGTAGAGAGTGAAAGCTTAAAATGATTTTGGGATAAAAATATAAATTTTGAAATGTTCGAGGACATTTTTGTAATTTTGGAAAACTCTAGGGGCATTTGTGTAATTTTATAAAAATAATTTAGAAACCATATTTTTAGAATTTTGACACCTCCTCCTTGGTTAATGACTAAGCTAGAGAAACTATTAAATATTGAATTTGGATAATGACTTGGGGATTGGATTTGGATAATGATTTCGGGTAAAGAAAGAAAAAGAAAACAAAAAGGGAAAATTCGGGGAGAGAATAAGAAACAGTGGAAGAAAATAGAAAAAAAAACAGAACAGAGAAGAAAGAAGAGAAAATAGAGAAATAAGGGAAAAAGGAAAGAGGAAAAGAAAGAGGAGAAGAAGAAGAGTTGATGAAACCCAAATTGGTAATTATCTTCTCCTCTTAGTGTAATTTGCGCTGTGAATTTAGGTGATGATTTAAGTCCGATAGGGGCATTTTGGTAATTTTATACCCTAGGGGCATTTCGATAATTTTACATACCTGGTGAGGGGTGTTCATTTTGGGAGTATGTGTGAATCCGTATTAAGTTATAATATTATACTGTAGCCTGTGTTTTAATGATTCGATTATTTTGTTTAGGTTAAAGCTAAAGACTTCCAGTTAGGATAATTTAGCAGCGGATCCAGGTAAGGGATTCTATCTGAACCTTGGGTAATGACTTTTGTCCAAACCCTTATTTGATTACTTGTACTCGTAAGTACTCCATTGATATATTTACGGCTAATGCCGAACTCTGAGTTATGTATTGATATCAATATGTTCTTGCCCAGAAAACCCTAATGTTGAACCTCAATCGATTAATTGAAAATCTTGTGATGCTCGCATATATTGCGTGCTGAGTAAATTTGATAATTTTATGTATCCATTCTTCTGAATTGTTGTGCCTATATTTGGTAACCATCCGCAATCTTTGTGCTGTTTATTTGTGATTTTTTTTGGAAATTTAGAATGATGACTTATTCGATATGTTATAGTTATTAAAATCCAATCTGATTCTTGTGATTTGAGCTTATGTTAATGTTCATTGATATTGTTGCTTTTTTTTTCTGTGTTGACCTGGGAATCTGTTCTGTTCTGAGGCAGGCGTTATAAGGCTAGTCTGAATCCTGCATGGAATGCAGGCTAGTACCCAAGTGGACTAGTAATTATTCTGGTACATCATGCATGTGTACACTCTGTTAGCTTGCCGGAATGGCATTGCTATTGCCCAAGATCAATGTTGATTTATTAGTTTCTTTGTTCTATATATTGTCGTGACTGCTACAGTAATGACTGGAAAGTATTCTATGAAATAAATTATGCTTAGGTTAAAGTCCAATGAGAAATTCAGTGTATTTTGAAAAGAACTGGCTCAGATGATCTGTGTACGTTTGAAATACCTCAAGAAAATCTTCATTGTATTTTGGAAATGATGACTCTGGAAATGATCTGTTTTTGATTGTTTTGGAACCCGTCGTGATTGTATTTGGCAATTTTGGCATCTGATTTCTGATGAATTTTTTTATCCTATTTGAAAATCATTGAGTTGTGACTGTTTGAATTATTCTAGAAATCTTCGTCAGTTGAATTCTTAGAATCGTCTTGTAATCCTTTTGTTGGTCCTTGTACGACCTTACTGAGCTCTTAAAAGCTCACCCTTCGTTTGACTCCCTTCTGTAGGCGATGATTAGTAGTAGATTGTTTGGGAATGGGTTAGAGACTAAGTGAGATTTCGATGAGCCCATCACTACAATATAGTAAGACCCCTATGTGGGTTGGTACTGTTATTTGATCTTAGAAATTTTGAATTGCTAAGAACCTAAGCTGTAATAGTTTAAGCTAAGCAATTATAATCCAATATTTTGAGAAAACTGAGTTGATATTGAATTAGATGATTTGGAATATGTGTTAGTGAACATGTCTGACAGGTTTGATATGATCTGGTAGGTTAACGACCCGGGAGTTTGGGGCGGCGAAGCTCTGGATTTTCGTGGCGTTACAGTTGGTATCAGAGCAGTTCGGTCTTGTGGTAGCAGACGTATAGGCATATGAATTTGTAGGCATGGAACCACAGGGTGTAGGTAACATGATTCTGTGGAATGGTCTTCTGGTTAACGAGAGCGGGGTAGGATGATGGTAGCGGTTAGAAGTCTGCCTTGACTGGTCATTTTGTTGTTCTTTATACCTGTGTTGGTATAACCTTGGTAACTGTTTATTGTATCCGTACGGTCAGAATTTGAAGCGCTGGCAGCGATAATAGCATGGAGGGCCTACTGGTCCCCGATAGATAAAATTCCAAGAGGATTGTATAAGATGGAACAAGAAAATTCTCGGTATTAGAAAGACCTGATCAGATGATATTTTGATTGGAAAATGTACTGTATGGATATTATGATTTTAGAGAGGTAACCTTACCCAATAGAGGAAACAACAGAACCTTAGAACTGATACTTATGATTCTGAACACTATAAACCTAATTTCGACTTTGATGACATAGAATTTGGCAATCGGCAGCCAGGAGTATCATTTTCGGTTCAACCATAACCATAACCTTGTGATAAGAGTACTTTGAGTGATCTTAATGAATGAAATGATTAGCTACAGGGGTTGCTGGACCCTATAAGGACAGTGAACTAAATTACTAAAATTGAGGAAATTTTGAGCAATCAATCGTATAAATTTTGAGCAACTGTAAGTGAAGTGATGAAAGATTGAATTTGTTGTATATAAACTAAGAGGGGAGACTGATCAGTCGTTGAAAATGGTAGCGAAAAGTCTGACTCATCAGCAATTGATTAATGTCACTGGGGATAATTTAGAGAATTATTTATGACCGGTATTTGTTTGAGATTTTATAAACAGATGTTAAAGGGATTTGTTTAATGTGACGCAAACAGATCATGAGTCGATTGAAGAATTTAAAATGAGGATTTATCGTCTCATTACAATAGCAATAAGAATGTTATTAACAAAGGCAGGTAGCTGCCAAAAGTCTGAGTGGGGGCTTAGGCCTAGACTGAAAGATGCGGTGATTCCAGCTCGATTGATAGGGGGATAGAAAAGAGATAAGTAAGAATTTTTCCCAAACGAATTGTCAGAGCTGACAGTCGTCAGCAAAAGTGTTTATAGCCGGCACAGTATGGTGCCCAAGGTTATAGGTTGGGGCAGAATCAGGGATTCACACCCACTTTGGTTCGGTGATATTGTGATTTGGACAAAGTTCTGAAATCCGATTGAGGCATGATACAAAATTTAAGGGAGCACAGGGTATAGACGCTCAATTAGTTCAGGGTGCTATAGTTAAAACATCGCAGAGTTCTGAAGTTTGACCTAAATAGAGTACTGGTTATGGTGACGGGTCAATTTTCTGTCCACCCCATGTGGTTGTGCAAATAGAAATTAGATGGGTGAGTTACACAATAAAGTGATCGGATGATATGTTAGGCATGGCTGTACAGAGCAGTAAGTTTGAAATTGTATGTTTGTGAGAAATAATCAGTTGGGTACTTATCGCTAGTGTAATAACGGGTTGTGTTCCTCTACAGGAAGAAGACAAGGTCAGTAGGGGCTGAGGCCTAGAATATCAATTAATGTTTATTTAATATCTGCTTAGGATGTAATGACATCTGGTGACGTGGTGCCAAGTACACCACTTGTTAACCTATTAGACGTGTGTCTACTATTTAAGTTTGGAACATCATATTTCTTTACATATGTCACTTTGGCATAGAGATTGAGGATGAAGATCTGTCCTTTAAGAACTGATGTTGTAATAAGTATTCCGTTGGGAGAATCTTTGACTGTTTTGTGGTTCTCTGTGAATGTACAGTCTATGTTTGGGATATAGATGTTTCTATGGACCTTACTCCATTCGTTGTTCAGGATTTTGATATCATACTGGGTATGAATTGGTGACTTGCTAATCATGTATCTGTGTAATGTCATGGGAAACCCTTGTCGTATCTGGGAAGTTTATAAGGTATGAGCAGTTTTTAAGTGGGCGATTTGATTTATGAGTAAGAATAGTGTTTTGGAAAATGACTGGTGTTAAGACAGAAAATTCGGTTCAAGGGTACAAGGAAAAATATGGAATTTTACTCCGTCATCTCATTCATTCTTTTGTATATTGAACTTAAGGACGACTTAATTGAATGTCAGCTTACACTGAGACGTGAGACGTCAGAAAAGACGTCATTCATGCCGAGTCGTCTTATTCCTTTTCAGAATATTTATATGTTCCTTTCAAATTTATTTGGACTTGATGGAGTAGTATCTGACCCACTGGCCATGGGAAGGCTACGAATCTCATTAAGACCAATTGCTCTTTCCAATTCTGATTGCTCTGAGTCGTTAGGTTGACTTTGTTTCGTCAAACCTGTGTCATTATTTCTGTATCCGTCGTTTCTTTTGAAATGTCACAAAATTTTGTTGTGAATCCCGAGAGCCAATATGCATGATTTTTGTTGAAGATTTGGTGAATCATTGTTAGCATTATTTGCATAGTTTCCCCTACCTGGATATGAGGCTAAGTAGATTCCTATGTCTCAGATAAATTATGAGCGAAAATAGATTTTGAGAAGGGGGATTAGATAAGTTATTCGATGATTTGGTGTATGATTGGGATCTTGGTTGAACACTTGATAATAGACATTATGTCACTTACTTTTGGAAACGGAAGATGTTAACAGTTTAGCTGAAGCAGATAGTTAAAGGATAAGGCTATAAGATTTTTATAAATAATCTGATGTAAATCAAAAGTGATATGATAATTTAGAGCTTTAAATTTTGGTGGAAGTGTAAGACACGTGAGTGCAGAAGCATATTTCGCGTTGTGTTAAGATAACACATCTCTTGGTAACAAATTGGGCAACAATTTAGACTCGTTGTTTTGAGGTATTAAAGTGTGCAGTGCAAATTGGGTATGACCATCGTTTGGTATTTTTGTACACCTTAAGCTCGAAGTTAAGCTTACCATTATTGAGTGGACTGTACAACGATATAGTCTCTGGTGTAGAAACAATACAATCAGGTGGAAACTCCGGTATTAGAATTTGATTTAGTTCGACTGGTATGCGTTGAATTCAGAGTGGTGTAGGTTCAGCTCTGCGAGTGTGATATTAACTAAGTCATTGTTCGTGAGACATGGGAACGGCTAGAGCACGAGTGATAATCTAATCAGATTGAATTATGATCAAAATATAACCGCTGCGTTCGGGTGTTTTGGAAGCGAATGTGAGCACGAAGATTAGGTGTAACTTAAATACAATGTGACAGTTATCTGAGTGATGTAACGAAAACGTAGTACCTAGATGTTAGAAGTGAAGGGAAATCTGCGAGCAAATTTCGAGGACAAAATTTTTATATGGGGAGAAGAATGTAATATCCGGAACTTTGGGAGCGGGTTAAAACAACCATCAATGCTCCGAAAAATAAGCGGGCGATAATTTTGGGTAATGCTCGGATAGTAGTAGAGAGTGAAAGCTTAAAATGATTTTGGGGCAAAAATATAAATTTTGAAATGTTCGAAGGCATTTTTGTAATTTTGGAAAACTCTAGGGGCATTTGTGTAATTTTATAAAAATAATTTAGAAACCATATTTTTAGAATTTTGACACCTCCTCCTTGGTTAATGAATAAGCTAGAGAAACTATTAACTATTGGATTTGGATAATGACTTGGGGATTGGATTTGGATAATGATTTCGGGTAAAGAAAGAAAAAGAAACCAAAAAGGGGAAAAGGGGAAATTTGGGGAGAGAAGAAGAAACATTGGAAGAAAATAGAAACAAAACAGAACAGAGAAGAAAGAAGAGAAAACAGAGAAATAAGGGAAAAAGGAAAAAGGAAAAGAAAGAGGAGAAGAAGAAGAGTTGATGAAACCCAAATTGGTAATTATCTTCTCCTCTTAGTGTAATTTGCGCTGTGAATTTAGTATGTGTATATGAATATTTTCAAGGCTGAAGTGTGCATAAGTTTAGGGTATTTAGGTGTTGATATCAAGGGGTATAGTGGAGTAATCAGTGGGTATTGTGTATGTGTTTATTGTGTGTGCGTGTGTGTGAAATCATTTGGGTGGACTGTTTTTTTTTTTTGCTGCTGCCTTGTTGTTTTGCCACTGATTTGCTGTTGCCGTGCTGCTGCTACCTTGCTTTGTTGATGCTGCTGCTGTTTGGCTACTATTGCAGCAGTATTGCTGAGGGTGCTCTGTGTGTGTTGAGTGTATGTGTGTGTATTTGGGTGGAGAATATATGTGTGTAAGATTATGTGTATTAGTGTGTGCCACGAGGGTGTTCTTACACAAGTGAGCTGGGCAGAGTGTTTCAGTGTGTGTATTACGGGCGTGATGGTGTGGGTGTATATATGTTTGGTTCATGAGTACAAGTGTGTAATTCATAGGTTTAGTGTGGTATTGGGTGTGTTAGAATGTATATTAGGTGTTGGAGTGAGAAAATGGTGAAGTATGTGGTTGGAGATTGTGTGTGTGTAATGGGTCACGGCTGAACAATGAAGAAGAAAGTGTGTGTTTTGAAGTAAAATAGTAGGTGTAGTGATTTGAATAGTACTTGTTATTGTCACTAAAAATATGAGATTTATTAGGCAGTTTCTTTCACGAATTTTCATAAATAGTTAGGGTCCAAATTAGACAAAGTACAAACTGTAACTCCCAATGTTTTTACGAGACCTACGCTCATGAATGTTTTGAGAATTTTTGGAGGCCGCGAAGAGCACTAAATTGGAGTACCGATTAAAGAACTTTATCCGATTATTTTGCGTAGCAAACCAAGCTGTTTTGATTTAAAAATTTTAGGAAAATCTTATTTTACTGATATGATTCATATTCTAAAATTTCGTGCCATTCTGAGGCTAATAGGTATTCTTCGCAAAATCGGTCTTTTAGCGCTCAGTCTGGACACCAGTTCGGGATTTTTGGACAAAAATTTTTAAAATTTTTTTTTTATTCCAGAAATGATATCTGGATACTTAAAATAGTGTTTTAAGATATTTTGAATTTTTTCTGGTGCCGAAAACCCCAGGGGCATTTTTGGTAATTTGTCACCCCGAGAGGGGTATTTTGATAATTTTACCCATAAAGGGTATTTTTTAGTAAATTTACATACTGTAAGGATATCTTAGTGATGTTGCTTACGGAAAGGTCATTCTGACGATTTAAGTGTAACGAAGGGGTATTTTGGTAATTTATCACCCCAGAGGGGTATTTTGGTAATTTGATCTAAAAATGTATTTTTGGATAAAATTTACACATGGTAAGGTTGTTGTAGTGATTTTACTCACGAGAAGACCATTTTGGTGATTTAAATCCGATAAGGGCATTTTGGTAATTTTACACCCCAGGGGCGTTTCGATAATTTTACATATCCGGTGAGGGGCGTTCATTTTGGAAGTATGTGTGAGTCTGTATTAAGTTATAATATTGTACTGTAGCCTGTGTTCTAATGATTCGATTATTCCGTTTAGGTTAAAGTTAAAGACTTCCGGTTAGGATAATTTAGCAGCGGATCCAGGTAAGGGATTCTATCTGAACCTTGGGTAAGGACTTTTATCCAAACCCTTATTTGATTACTTGTACTCGTAAGTACTCCTTTGATATATTTACGGCTAATGCCGGACTCTGAGTTATGTATTGACATCAACATGTTCTTGCTCAGAAATCCCTAATGTTGAACCTCAATCGATTAATTGAAAATCTTGTGATGCTCGCGTATATTGCGTGCTGAGCAAATTTGATAATTTTTTGTACCCGTTCTTCTGAATTGTTGTGCCTATATTTGGTAACCATCCGCAATCTTTGTGCTGTTTATTTGTGATTTTTTTCTGGAAATTTAGAATGATGACTTATTCGGTATGTTATAGTTATTAAAATCCGATCTGATTCTGGTGATTTGAGCTTATGTTAATGCTCATTGATATTGTTGCTTTTTTCTGTGTTGATGTGGGAATCTGTTCTGTTCTGAGGCGGGCGTTATAAGGCTGGTCTGAATCCTGCATGGAATGCAGGCTAGTACCCAAGTGGATTAGTAATTATTCTGGTACATCATGCATGTGCACACTCTGTTAGCTTGCCGAAATGGCATTGCTATTGCCTAAGATCAACATTGATTTTTGATTTCTCAGTTCTGTATATTGTCGTGACTGCTACGGTAATGACTGGAATGTATTCTCTGAAATAAATTATGCTTGGGTTAAAGTCCAATGAGAAATTCAGTGTATTCTGAAAAGAACTGGCTCAGATGATCTGTGTACGTTTGAAATACCTCGAGAAAATCTTCATTGTATTTTGGAAATGATGACACTTGAAATGATCCATTATTGATTGTTTTGGAACCCGTCGTGATTGTATTTGGCGATTTTGGTATCTGATTTCTGATGAATTTTTTATCCTATTTGAAAATCATTGAGTTGTGACCGTTTGAATTATTCTAGAAATCTTCACCAATTGAATTCTCGGAATCATCTTGTAATCCTTTTGTTGGTCCTTGTACTGAGCTCTTAAAAACTCACCCTTCGTTTGACTCCCTTCTGCAGGTTATGATCAGTAGTAGATTATTCGGGAATGGGTTAAAGATTGAATGAGATTCCGATGAGCCCATCACTACGATATAGTAAGACCCCTGCGTGGGTCGGTACTGTTATTTGATCTTAGAAATTTTGAATTGCGAAGAACCTAAGCTGTAATAGTTTAAGCTAAGCAATTGTAATCCAGTATTTTGAGAAATCTGAGTTGATGCTGAATTAGATGATTTGGAATATGTGTTAGTGAACATGTCTGACAGGTTTGATGTGATATGGTTGGTTAACGACCCGGAAGTTCGTGGCGGCGGAGCTCCAGATTTCGGGGGCATTACAGAGTGTCACTTTTAATCTCCAAATGATTAAATTTGCAAAGAATCTTATCAACATAATGGGATTGACATAAAGCAAAACCCCCACTATGTTTCTTAACTTTGATTCTCAAGATAGTATCAACCTCTCCCATGTCCTTTATTTTAAATTGAGAAACTAAATATTTCTTAGTATCATTCACCGCATTCATATTAGTTCTTATAATGAGCATGTCAGCAACATATAGACATACTATCACACCATAATCCTTTGTAAATTTGGAATAAATGCATTTATTAGGTCCATTGTGTTTAAAACTGTGTGATAAAATCACACATACCACCAATCTGCAGATTTTTCAATCGTTGCCATATTTCATTCTGTTATCATATTAATGTTAAAACCTGCAACCAAAACAATAATTTCTGCAGGAGCAAATTAATCCTCGACAACATTTGCCTTCTTTTGCCCTGTACTTTCCTTCAATTTCTTATCGAACCCACATTCCTTCTTAAAGTGCCCTTTTTTGTTACAGAGAAAACATGACTTGTTCTTCTTATTGTTGGCAGAATCTGAACTTGAGGCTTCAGCAAATTTTCTCTTATTACAGGACTTAGAGTCAACCTTTCTATATTTTTGAATGTCTGACTCAATATAGTTCACCTTGGTCTTAGACTCAAAAGCAAATTTATACCCACGAACACGAGTATCTTCTTCAATTCGAACATGCTTAATGAGTTGGTCTATGATGAATTCTTCAGAAGTGTGCAATAACTTTTTTCTGTAGTTATTCCAAGTGGTTGGTATTTTTGCGATCACAGCAGCCACTTGAAGTTGTTTAGACACTTGTATGTTTAAATCCTTGAGTCTAAACACTAGAACCAATAACTCATCCATTTGATTCATAACAGACTTTTTATCGGACATTTGAAACTCAAAAAACTTCATACTAAGAAATATGTCCGTACCTTGTTTCTCTTACGGGTATTTGATAGGCCGAAATAGATCATACAACTGATCAGACAACGAATTCAGTATATACCCTCTACAGCGGACTTCATCTTCTTCACGCTTCTTGCGAGTTGTAGTCACTGCTTTGGGCTCCTCATTAGATGGTTCAAGAACTTTAGGTAGATGGTTCAAGAACTTTAGGCAGATGGTCACTCAACATATATGCAATTCCTAATTCCTAATTCCTAATTTAGAAAGTAAGAACAATAACTTGTCCTTCCAGCGGGTAAAATTTGTGCCATCAAAACGCTCCAGTTTAAATACACCAGGATTGAACATTTTGTTGAAGACAGAAGCAGAACCATTAAACTCCATCATTGATATTTCCTTAAGATTGTTGTCAATACTCAATAAGGCTTTGATCGTGAATAATCACTGTCCTTAAGAAAATATGTCCCACTATGATTGCTGCTGAGTTAATGACAGATTTCTCCAGGATAACAAAGCCAAACAAAATTCAGACCAGCAATATCAAATTTCTCCAAAAACACGTTTTAGAGGAATGTGTTTCCGATCCTTGAAAATCGAAGTATATACAGATATTAATATTTGAATGGACACAACCCTTGACATCAAGGGTCACAACTATTTGGACACTAACCGCAATTAACTACTAACTGCAGTTAACTGCTAAATAAAAAATAAAATTAATTAAAATACATTCATTAATTTCAACCAAGACCCAAGTGCCCATCTTTTGACTATTAAATATTATTTTATTTCAAGCCTAAAACAAGGTCAAACCGAGGAAATTTTCAAGTTTCCCTCCAACTCTTCTCACCCCTCAAAGTTAATTAATTTGTTGAGTAAAGCCTTATAAAGACTTTGCATCATTCTTACTTTTCTAATGTGGAACAACAAACTCACACCTTGTCACTAACTATTCTAACATTACCACAGGCTTAAAGCCATCAAAATAATTTCTTTCAAACATAAACCGGAGTAAAAAAAAAGTTCAAATCTTACTTAACGGAAGCTTAACCTTTACCTTAAACTTTCTTGGATCATTATGATTCATGTATCTTACATAAATGTAAAAGCAAAAAGCCAACGAGTCTATACTTGGAATATTAACTAATAGATCCGTACATTTCTGATGGTATATATTTCTCATAATTCTCAAAAAAAAAAAAAAACAACGCATCTGTATAATTTTTTTTAGTATTAACTAATACAACCGTATAATACAAGTGTGACCTCATGGATAACCTTGTGAAGCCTCCAACAGCCGGAGAGGAACCAGTCACGGAATCAAGACTGTCATCTTTTACATTCTACCAAGGTTTTGTAAGATTAGGAAACCTACTCACTTGCATATATAGGATAACATCTTTGGACCAAAGATGGCCAGCAAATATAACAAGAAAAGGAGATGCCCGCAATGTTTCCAGTTCTGCGGAATTTAGTCAATCCAATATGAAAAAGAATTGGAACGATGTCAGCTTTATAATGCTCCAAGGACTAAGATCATGAGGGGAAAATATATAAAAGGAAACAAATGCTCCTAGTTTCTGTTTATGTACAGTACCCTGGAAGTTCTTCAATATTTTTGTAGAAACTATTCCATAAGATGGCATGCATAGCTTGCCTACAGCGGAAAGTAGTAAATTGATCTTTAGGTCACAAAGGTTTCATTACCCAAGTGCCATCTTTTGTTCTTTTCGCAAGATGTGATTTACTTTTGTTCTTTTGAATCAGGATCTATTACTTCATATTGGCCAGCATATGTAGAATTGTCAATCTAAAATTGCAATGAAATATAAGCCAGCGAAACAACCAAAGTGATATTACGGAACAAGGATTTCAGTATCAATAAATGAGAGTTTAAAATAGCTAACATTGTACAATCTACCAAGTGATAAAATCATGGAAGAAGAAGACGACAATTCTCAATCTCAATCTCAATTATCTGTAGAGGTTCTTGCACAAGAGACCAGAGTGATGACAACCAATGAAAGAAAACCACACGTCTATCTGCCTTACGTGATCCTTGATTTGACTTTCAGTCCCTTCTATTAGCCAGGGGAACCACCTCAGCCAAAGGAGTCGAGAGCGGCGTAGGAATCGGAGACGTTCTACAAACTGGACATGTAGGATGCAACCGTAACCACGGATCAATGCACTTGAGGTGAAAAAGGTGGCTGCAATCGGGCAGCGACCGAAGCATATCGCTACTCTTATAGTCCGCCAAACAAATGGAGCAACACCTCGAGGTGGTGTCCTTGTTTCTTACCTTCACCTCGGAGTAAAGCAACTTTGGGTAGCTCGTCAAGGTTGCCTCATCAATCCCTATCTCGAGGACAATGTGTTGCGCAGGATCAGGTGGGGCCCTCGCAACCCTCCGTGGGACCGGGTTTGGTGGTGATTGTGCCCTTGTGCAATAATAAGAAGCTAGCGTAATAGTTGTGATGAGCAGCAGAATGCCCACTGAGACTCCTATGCCATATCCAAATCCGCCGATGTTTTGAGAACCGAGGAAGCCCCCGGAGTTGGATGTTGCATTCATCCTTTCCAGGAATGACAAGGGGAGATTTGGTTGGACATGGTTTATGGGGAAAGGGTGGAGGAGAGGCTTATTTGGGGATTTAAAGATTTTGAAAGTCAACGGTAACATGAGACAAATATATAGTAAGATTTGAAATCAAGGGAAGATGCATATGAAGTTTAAAGAAAAGAAAAGAAAAGTGAAGAAACTGTGATGTAGTGTATTGCTGAATACCTGATGCTTATCTTTATTGTTTAGTTTATGGGGTTTTTGGCTGGAAGTTCATGGATGTCAACGGTTTCTATCCTTCAATTGTACTCCTTGTTTCATGTGACTCTATAACGTCTTTCTTTTAACTGAATTCTTCAACCATATTTTAAGCTCATATGTCTCGCTCCTCTCTGCACTGCATGTTCCATTCACCCATAAAGTAAGGTGCATCATATGTTATTTTATGAGAATGATGTCAAATGATACTGATTGTTAACAGTGCAAGAGCTCAAGTTCTCTCTCTCCCTCCCTCTCTCTCTCTCTCTCCCTCCCTTCCTCCCTCCCCAGCCATATACAGATATCTTGGGCGTGTCTAGTTGGTCTGCTACGATACTTTTGATAGACAATACAACAGATATTTCGAGACGTAAAAGAAATGGCAGAAGTAATTAATTCGTGTATACATGCGAAACTTAACGAGACTTAATGCGTTTTTGGTGCTTGAGAAAAGACAAACTAAAAGGTGGGGGTAGTCGTGTCTAAGTTGTTGAGAGCAAGTCCAATCGGGTGTAGTTTCTTGTTGAGGTTGGTTTGAGGGTTTGTCAGTTAGTCTTCCTTTATTTTTTAAAGGGTTGTTAGCTATTGTTGAAGAGGGTGCAACGCCAGTATTTGTGATAACATAATGTAAGGCCTTGTTGCTTTCTAGGATCTCTTGTTTACTATGGCCACTTGGTGATCCCTCTTGAATATGTATGTAAACAGGAATATACCAAATCGAAGTTATTTGAACGAGATTGCATCTTAGGATTGAGTTAACCTGGTTTCTTTTATTGTTATAAGCCTCCAGAATTATAAATATTTGCTTAGCAAGGCCAATAATAAAAGGCAACCAGTAATACAGGCTTTCGACAACCCTCACATCCCTCTTAATGAACACCGTTGGTAACACAACTTCACCACAAAACTCCTGCACAAACGGATATTAATCCTACTTTTGTTAATCTCACAACCTCCGAGTCACCCAGTATCCTAGCCAAATCAGGTCTCCCCCCTTTGTTTTGATCAGTGTCACTGTCGTAAACCAGATTTGAAAACCCATCACTCTTATCTTTCCCCGAAAAACAATGCACACGACCATCCCCACCATGAACAACTACAATCGCCGCTACCTCCCACCATGAACAATGATGATGGCAATGACCCCACCCTCATCAAAGTAATTGATTCCAATAAAGCTTCAAACCAAAAAAAAAGAGGGGTTTAAAAACTGTGGGATGTAACCCATATGCATATCCAGATGCCAATTTCATCTTTTACTCCCTAGGCTCTGAAACTCAATAATCAAATCTCTACCACTATCAGTACTTTTGGGTGCATTTTTTTCCTCCGGTATTGTAAATCACCATCAGATATGAAACCAAGCAAATCGCTTTGTTGGAATTACTGGAAAGATCTAGTGGTGATTGACGAAGGGCACTTTTGTCCAATAAGATAGAATTTCAAACCTTTTGGCAAATTTCTTTATTGCTTTGGCAAATGAAGTGCCATAAGATATATTACTTCAAACCTATGAGAGAAATTTTACATGTAAGTGTAGGTAAAAGCATGTTCGCCCTTCACCCCAAAAACTCTTGCTCGTCTCTAGCAAAATCCTGGCGGCACCTAGACAAGCAAGCCTATCTGCTACCTAAGTCGGCCCTTCACCCCAAAAAGTCTTGCTCGTCTCTAGGCAAGCACCATGCCAACACTCGTTGACTCCCTCTCCGTGTGTAGCTCACAAGCCCCGTCCGCTCTTACACTCACATACACCAAACGTTGGCTAAGAAGGAAGTACATTAAAAGTCTATTCTACAAGGACTTGGATGGATTACACAAATGACTCATACTTATTTATAGGCTCCACATCTTCAATGGACAGATAGAATTGACTCGATCCTATTTAACTTCCAGACAGCCCCCTTTCGCCCAATCATTGCGTGTGGCCCAGCATCTGTGCAAAAATAACCTTTCAAACTAAATCGGGGCGTTACATGCTCCCCCACTTGTTCGCACGACGCCCTCATCATGCTCGCTGCATACAGCAAGTCTTTGCAATCTCAGCACATGTCCGCGGCCCCATCTATTGCTCACCTTAGCGAAGTGTCAATCATTTGGCCAGCTGCAATCCCGATTTGGCACCAAAGGAATCATGAATCCCGATTGGCCATCTTTACCCGATATCATCGTTGCGGCCATCTTCACCACCCACTATCATCGTTACTCCGCAATATGGATTAAGCATCGCGCTTGACTTCTCCGTGAAGTCCAACCCAAGCACTACCCGATGCTCATCCATCTTGATGATGTTGAATTCGGCCTTCCCTTCCATCAGTGAATATCGACGTTATTGACAACCCCTTAAGTCAGTTTCTACTCAGCATTCATGGCCTTGAACCAATTCCCATCCTTAGTTGGTCTGAGCCCGAGCTTCTCAGCAACCCCCGAACTTATATAACTGTGGGCAGCTCCTCTATCCACTAATGCTTGCAGGGTCTTTCGACCAACGTCCACTATTGCGTAGAGCAAGTCTCATCTCTTCTTGCTCTTATGCACCTTGGCAACATCTTATTGGACTCCTCCTGCACCACCACATTGAGTTTCTGCAAGGCCCCTATGTGCACCTATCCGTCTCTCACAGAAGAATCACCCTAGTGGCCTTTGTGCTTCTTTTGTATCTGTGCAATTACCTTACCATGGTTTAGGCAATTCCTAGCATAATGAGCCTCTCAACAGTAGAAGCAACCCCCGGTAGGGGCGCCCTTCACACCTTTGGCGAGATCCCTCTCTCTCCATTGTGACCCTCATGCTTCTTCCTTTGTGATGACAGTGATGCCTCTCGTCGTCGTGCTGCTCGCCATTTGTGGCCTTTAGTGAGCCACCACAATGCCTCTTTTCTCCCCCACCATTGGCAGTCGTGCTTTGGAGGCTTTGGCCTCGTCGTTTCGCTTGAATTCTTCCAATAGCTCAGCAAAAGCCAAGTCGCAGGTTCCTCCATAATTCTATGGCAACCCACTACTTCAACCCATCTATAAAGAAGAAAAGCTGCAGTCTCTTGCGCATCTCCAGGATCTCGAACATAAATATCGAGTATTCCTTCACATACTGACAGGATGCTCCCCTTCTGCTTCAACCTTTGCAGGTTGATCATCGCCAAGTCCTCAACGCTCTCCGTGTAGAATTGCATCTTTAGTTCCCTCTTGAACTTCTCCAACGTGTCGTCGTCGCACAAATTGGTGTAGCAACGTCTCCACCATAAGGCAATTGTATCCATAAGGTAAATCAATGTTGTCTATACCTTCTCTTCCTCACTATCGATGTTAACCACCTAAAGTATTAGTCCAAGTGCCAAAAGAAGTTGTTACCTTCCTCGCGTCCCTCACTCCATCGTATGACTTGGGGTCCAGCACCTACTACCTCTTTAGTTGCACTGCTTATACCACCTTGCCCCGGCCCTTGTAAGCTCCCTCAGTCCCTTCTATAAGTAGCCAACTCATCACGGTGTTCGGAAACTTGCTCTTCGAGTTCCTTGGACATTTGCACCTCTTTCTTGGTGAATTTGGCAACCTTCTCCTTGATCAAGTCTTCTAACCCAGCCGTGAGCACATCAATTTTCTTCTCTAACGCACAAAGGCAGCTATATCCGCTCCAACTCATCTAGCCTATTGTAGACTAGCTCCAACTGAGTTGCAATAAACCGCTACATGCACTCTCCAAATGCCTCGAGCTCAGTCTTCATCCAAGTCTCAGCATTTCCAATGGCGTCGCTCCAATCCTTAGGCATCCTTTTCGATCATAGAGGGTTGTCCTTATCAATTTCATCCCCCGGAGTTGCCATGCCTGCTCCTTGCTTGGGATTTTTCCAACCTAAGCTCTGAAACTACTTGCCACAAAATGTAGAGTCGTGGGCCTAAACTCTAGCACAATATGTGCTACACGTAGGCAAGCAAGCCGGTCTGCTACCTAAGTCAGCCTTTCACCCTCCACAAAGTCTTGTTTGTCTCTTGACAAGCACGACGACACACGTTGCCTTTCTCTCGATGTACAACTCACAAGTCCCTCGGCTTTCACACTCACGCACACCAAGGCAAAGATTGGCTAAAAAAGAAGTATATTAAAAGCATATAGCACAAGGATTCAGACGAGGACTTGGATGAATCACAAGATAACTCTTACCTATTTCTAGGCATCCACCTCTTCGATAGACGAATAGGATTGACTTGATCCTAAGGCTACAATTTAACTTCGAGAGTGTTCTCTAACTATCAATTGCACAAAGCAAGGGAAAGGGGACGAGGAGGTGGGGTATGTCTTGTTGGGGGGGGGGGGGGGAGGGGAGGAATGTAAGCACCTGGAAGAATCTAAGGTTAGAAACAATTTGCATAAATAAATTTGTAAAGAGCATTGCCATTTGTTTAATACATCTTACGCTTAATTATGGTATACACACTTTTTTTTCTTGAAAATACCACAAGCGACATAAAAGTGTTATTTTGTACTCATCAAGTGACTTCCAGCTGAGGCCTTTAAAACTAATAAATGTAATAGTGGTTCTGCTCTGCTGTTCACTTTTCAAGGCAATTCTAGACGGGTCACCCCATCTAATAGGATCCAACATAGGGCCAAAAAGGCTTTAAAGACTTTAAAGGACTTGAAGGAAGAAGGAAACACGGTATTGAGTTAAAAAAGGGCTTGATTTTAAGGTATTTTTTCACTTGTTCCATGCATCTCTAGTCAGTGAAAAGAATCGGATTCCCATATTAGCTTGGGTCCTATGGCACTCCTAACTTGGAATAGCAAAAGATAATTTTCAAGAGAAAAGCGTCAACATATTAGGAGTTTTCCATTACTAAGATTCCACCTAGCTCTAGAACACTCCAAAAGACAGTACAATTCTATAAATAGTAGACTATTTTCGCACACCAACACTCCATGCAGCACAATTTCACTCAATAATCACACGCAAGCAGTCCAGTCAGCGTCTATGCAGGAAATACCTCTTAAATTTAATCACGGCGTTAAAATATGCCCACGAGCTTAGAGCAACACTATTCAATAAGAAACTCCATACTCCAAATGTTGTCAACTAATATCCATTATTTGCCTATACAATTTGCCAGACAATTTAAGGCAAATGATACATAATATCCAAACAAACAAAGAAATTTGGTATCAAATTATACATCAAATCACCTATACAATTGGCTCGAAGGAAAGCAAGTGCGCCAATCCCTCCACTAAATTTTCCCATCCTAAATAGTCCACTCACAAAGTTTTTTTTTAACCTAATGATCCCAAGGAAAGTGGGTTCGCAATCGACGTGGAGGTGCCACAAGGAATGCAATCCTAGTCAGATGCCAAGTGTGCTAATGTGGGACACAGCAAGGGTGGAGCAAGAACAGAGACCAAGGGCTTCCCAAACAGAGCCTAAGGGTGGTAGTGCTGCGAGAGCGATGGTGCAGGGTGAATACACGACGACGGTCACCCACCGATGCTTAGGTCCAAAGTCAAGATCATGTATGTTTCTCTCTAGGATTCTAGAGTGAGAAAGTGAAATGTCGGAGTTCCGAGAATCTGAAAATCTGAAGTCCTGAAAATGTTTCTCAAGACCTCTATTTATAAAGGTTGAGACGATGATGTCATCACGTGACACGTGGCGCTCCCCGGGAATGACACATCACCGAGGGGTCCACAGCTGCCGGTGCTCCACGGACTGTCGAATCGCATATGCACTCGACCTGCCCTGCACAACGTCGATGTCTGTCTGGAAAGACTGGCTCCCACAGCGTCAGTGTGGCCAGAGAACCCTCTTGATCTAGCCACCAATCCAAGCCCTTGCAGAGTCCCACAGGCCTAGCAGTGGTAGGGAAGACCCGACGCCATGGCCAGCTGCCAAATGGACTAGGCGCGATGCCCTCCGAAGACCTGCTCTCGTCTTGAAGTGACCCAGGGGTCATTGCCCCTAGGGGTGCCTATGCGAGCCCCCGGTGCTGGAGCACGTAGGCCAGTCACAAAGACACCCTGACGAAGATAGTGTCCTAAAGGAGTCGCCTATCCCGTTGCTGCGAAGGGTCCTCGTGCCGGAGCACTACGAACAGAGCCCCCCGGAATGAAGACGGTGATAGCTTTATGGTAACGAGCCTATCCCGCTGCGAGGGGTCCTCGTGCCGGAGCACTACAAGCAGAGCCCCCCGGAATGACGACGGCGATGGCTTTGAGGTTGTGAGCCCACCCCGTAGCGGCGATGACTAAAAGGCTGTTAGTCCATCCCGCTGCGAGGGATCCTCGTGCCGGAGCCCCCCTTGATTGTGACGGCGATGGCTTTAAGGTTGTGAGCCCATCCCGTGACGGTGATGAATATAAGGTTGTGAGTCCATCCCGCTGCGAGGGGTCCTCGTGCCGGAGCCCCCGTGATTGTGACGGCGATGGCTTTAAGGTTGTGAGCCCATCCCGTGGCGGCAATGACTCTAAGGTTGTGAGTCCATCCCACTGCAAGGGCCGGAGCCCCCAGTGATTGTGACGGTGATGGCTTTAAGGTCGTGAGCCCATCCCGTGGCGGCGATGACTACAAGGTTGTGAGTTCATCCCGCTGCGAGGGGTCCTTGTGCCGGAGTACCACGAACGGAGCCCCCCGGAAGCATGTAACATGATTGTGGCGCATGGGCACGGCGACTACCGTCGCGAAACAATATCTGGTGCCGGGGTATGTATCATGAAAGTGGCGCACAGGCGTGGCGACGAACGTCGCCGAGACTATACCAGGTGTCGTGGGCACATGTCATGGAAGTGGAGCATGGGCACGGCGACGAACGTCGTAGAGCAATACTTGGTGCCGGGGGCAAGCATCATGAGAATGGCGCAAGGGCACAGCGACGAACGTCGCCAAACAATACTTGGTGCCGGGGGCAAGTATCATGACAATGGTGCACGGGCGCAGGCGACGAACGTTGCGGGGATATACTTGGTGTCGGGGCACATGTTATGGAAGTGGCGTACGGGTGCGGCGACGAACGTTGCGGAGATATACTTGGTGCTGGGGTACATGTTATGGAAGTGGTGCATGGGCACGGCGACGAACGTCGCGAAGATATACTTGGTGTCGGGGCACATGTTATGGAAGTGGCGCATGGGCGCGGCGACGAACGTCGCGGAGATATACTTGGTGTCGGGGCACATGTTATGGAAGTGGCGCATGGGCGCGGCGACGAACGTTGCGGAGACAATACTTGGTGCTGAGGCACGTGTCATAAGAATGGCGCATGGGCGCGGCGACGAACGTCGCGGAGCAATATTTGGTGTCGGGGGCAAGCATCATGAGAATGGCGCAAGGGAGCAGCGACGAACGTCGCGGAATAATACTTGGTACCGGAGGCACGTATCATGACAATGGCGCACGGGCGCGGCGACGAACATCGCGGATCAATACTTGGTGTCGGGACACGTATCATGACGATGGCGCACGGGCGCAACGACGAACGTCACGGAGCCGGCGCACAGGTGCGCGTCGGGTGTCCTGAAGACGGGATGTGAGCTGAGTGTACCTGTCATAACAAGATAATGAATGCAACATGTAGTAATGACAAAGTCGGGAGTAATGGTATGCGGTCGTCGGCGACAAGTCATTTCGGTTGTAGTGCACGACTTTGGGCGATGGGCATCACGGGAGAGATATGCGGTCACGGACGACGGACGTCGCGAGGTTGATGCACAACGGACGTCGCGAGGTTGATGTACGAACGTCCGTAAACATCGCAGAGGTGCAAAGATTCGAGAAAACAAATACGCGCGCGAGGGGAGGCCATAAGCAAAAATTGGGGGAAGGCCAAGGCCACCACCCCTGGGGAGGCCAAGGCCGACCCCTTGGGGAGGCCAAGGCCGACCCTAGGGGGTGGCAAAGGCAAGGCCACTCCCCCTTTTGGTGAACTTCGGGCGCGCCGACGGTTGGTGTTTTGATGGGCAATGACAAATCCAAAAGTTGTATTATGACAAGCGTGTCTTCGTGAATCGTACAAGCGTGTCTTCGTGAATCGTACTCACGTGACGAACAAGGTGCCAAAGTCACATACGAAGCGTACGAAGTGAAAAAAGTGCGAAAAAAGACTTTGCGCAAAAAGTAAAGAACCGGGGGGGGGAAGGCCAAAGCCAACCCCCCATGGGAGGCCGAGGCCGACCCAATGGGTTTGGCCAAGGCCTTTGCCCCTTGACCCCGTTGCTCCGGTTGCTCCGTCAATCGAAATTCTTTATGAAAAGGTGTTCAGGTGGTCTCGGTGTGACGAACGTGAATAACGTTAACGTGAAATAATCGGCGCCTAAGTCGCGCACAAAGCGCCCGAAGCGAGAAACACATGTGACTTGGGCGCGCGCACTTTGACCAGTTCGATGCGTTAGAAAAATGACTATTGACAAAGTCAACGTGTTCGCGTGAAATGAGACCCCTAGTGGTCCCTTGGGTATGACCAGAATAGGTTGGGAACACCTAATAAATTAACTTCTATGAAATGCTATCTATCTTCATCTTTAGCAGTCAACCATTTAACCAATAATGAAGAGAAAGTATTCCCCCACAGTTACAAAGAGGTAAATTCACAACCGTTGAGAATTTCCAATAAAAGGGCAGCTGTTGTATCATAAGGGTAAAAGAACAACAAAATGACCAAACAGGGAAAAAATATTACAACATGCAGCTAAAGAAGAACCTTTAATTGCGGAAACACAACTAGAAGAACTTGTTGTACTGGCTAGAGAGAGAATTCTTGAGATTTGAATAAAGCCCAAAGAGAGAGTATTGTCGAAGATTCTTCACCTCATACCAGGAGTTGAAAACTGAATCGTGCTTATCTGTCCCAGAGAAGGCTAACTGTATCCCAAGGCTACAATCTTCGCTGCCCCCTTTGTTCTTGCAACTACTACTTCTGACTGCACAGTCCTGGCCGTTGAGACAGACAAAGCTAGAACTGCCTGAGCATTTAGAGCAGCCATCCCTTTTCCAATATAAGTTTTGCAGCCTACCCTTCTTATATTCGAGAACCTGTTTCTCAAATCATATCAGTCTTACTATATACACGTGTTAAAATTTTCTAACTCAACCAAATAGTACAATCCGAAAATCAGTTCTCACCAGAGTAAAACTGGTCACAATATATGTACTATTCGCAACAAAAGCAGGGAGGGATCTTGCAGCATATTTTCGACCAGCAAATGCTACCATATACCCACCATAAGAATCCTGGAAAGCTCAAAACGAATACAAGATTAAAGTTAAACTCCACCTGTAACATAAGCTTCCATGAAAAGAAACAGTGACATAAACAAATTCCCGAATAGAAAAGTTATTTGCTTATTATATCCCCTTCTTATAGATAATAAACGCCAGCTATATCACATTATAACTTAACATCGAATAGACACTTGGTCATAACTTTCTACGAAAGATGGTAAACTAGAGAGAAAATAGGTTGCCATTGATGAGGTGGGCATCTCCTTTACACCAGCTTTCATCTTCTTTTTCTTCTTCTCTGGTTCAAAGTGGAGAACTTGAGGTCCTCTGCAGTCTTTCAAGACATTAATGAAGGGACTTTGCGTTGCTTAATCACGTAACCATGCCTAGTTCTCTTCCTTGATAAGGGTTTGGGGACTCTGGTCACATTGGAGGGGTTTGTTTGATCCGCTACCAACATTAGTCTCAGGTAGTCTTGGATGTGTGTGTGTGTGTGTGTGAGCACACGCGTGCGCGTGCGTGCGTATTCAGTGGGGATGGTGTGGGGGATCAAAAAGAAAGTGGGTAACATCGCGCCCGAAGTAAGCGTATCATGCATTGATTTAACCACTGATTAAGGACACAGAAAAGCATTACCATTTGCTGCTCCATCGGAGAAAAAGGACGAGGAGCCGGTCGATCGGTTCCTACTTCATCAAGTGCTGCCAAAGTCGGAGGAGGAGATTCTGGGCGGATAAAGTGAGGCTAGGGTACCGAAGAGTATATGTAGGTGATGGAGGTAAGTCCCATTGTGCCTTATATGGTCTATTTGGAGAGATGGAAATTGTGCTTTCGATAGGTTGGAGCGTTCCTTATATCTACAACTCTCGCTGCTTTTGAGCCTCTTCTTTGCCTGGCTCAACGATATTCCAGGAACGGCCATAGCATAAGTAGATTTCTGCTCGAGTTCGTAACCAAGATGAACCTCCATGGTGCCTGTCCCTTCATGCTTTGTATACATAGCATACCCTTGGGCTTGTCTTTTGATAAAGCGAAAGTAAAGAGAATTTGTTCATGGGATTAATTAGTTTCACTAAATGCAAAAGCGTTCAGTTAAGATTAATTTGGCTTCACTTCGAGATTTGCGAACCATCAAGGAATACAAAGCTCAGAGAACCAACAGCCAAGTCTCGATGTGAATGCATATCTGGGCTGAAAGATAATTAGCAAATATGACGGACCAAAAGCTTTTGCTCTGACTAGGATACTTGGTAGGAATTTTCCATGTTCTGTTATTTTCGGAAAATTCTAGTTCAATTCTAACAGTAAGCTAAGAACTAGAGTTAGGGACTGTTTGATAAAACTGAAATTTAAGTGCTGAAAAATATTAACGTTGAATTTGTAAAACTGAAAATTTTAAGTAACTGAATTTTACTGAAAAATAAGTTAACATGTTTGGTAAACCAAAAACAAATGTCTGAAAATTGTTCCAGTTACAAATTTATCCGTTTTACCAAAATTATGCACTTTTTATGTACTTTATTATAACTTTTTTCCTGCCAAAATCGTGTTAGTGGCGGCGGCGACACAAAAGTGTCAATGGTGACAGTAGTGATGGATGAAGATGTAATATTGGTAATTGTGGTGTTAGCGATATACAATGACATGACAGTTACGATAGTAGTTGTAATGTGGTGGATATTTAGATGGTTTTTACGGACATGGATGTGGTGACAGTGGTAATGGTGTGGTGGAGGTGGTGATAATGGCTAGGCCTTGGGAATCGTCATGGTGTGGTAGCAAAAAAGAATAATAGTTGTGGTTGTGATTGTAATGTGGTGGAGGTGATATTGCCAGTAAATTAATTGAGACGGCATCATGATGGTAACTATTCTTTTTATGTAAAATCATATCACTTAGAATTAAGTTATAAGCATTAAGAAAATCCTAAGTATAACCACAAATTAAGCAACACCATATAATAAGCACTATGAGAAAATAAAGAAATCACGTAACTGCAATTATAGTTGGAGAGTACGTGAGAATAGTTGCTCCTTCGGCTCAATTGGGAGGAAGAAGAAGAAGAGACAATGAAACAATCGGGAAGAAGAGAAGGCAAATAAGGAGCTATTGAGGGCAAATTGGTATGTTTTAATGACCTACCATTGAGCGTTTTCAGTGATAAATCAGCTATGAGTGACTTAAAATATTGGCCTTTAACTGACTTGCCACTTATTACTAGTGGTAAAAAAAAGTTAGTTATCAAACACACTTAATTTTAAGTCATTGAAAATTTTCAGTTTTAAGTGCTGAATTGAATTATCACACCCTAAGCTTAATATGTTCCCATGGGTACAAGGTTGACTCAGTCCAGAAAACTCCAAAAGAATCCCATGTCTTTCTCGGTTGGGCCAACCCAACAAGAATTTACGCAGAATACTGCATAGAGTTGGTTTCTTAATATTCGTAAAGTTCCGTGCCACTTCTTACATTTTAAAGCGACGGCTCAAGAAATCTCCATACTGGATAAGTACAACACTTCATCTTTGGGCATCTTTATATTCCGCCTTCTAGATAGATTTTTAATTCAAATTTTATGCAGTGATATTTGAGTCCCCGTTTTTCTTCCGTTCTATCCACCTAGTTGCATGGTAGTGATAATTTACTCATTGGCCACAACAAGGCAGGCAGCTGTCCCAGTAAGTGCAGTTAACAGACTACTTTACAGGTGTCTCAAGTATTGACTAGTAGTACATTTGCTAGGTGAACCATAGAAGTTCAACACAACAAGGCAAGGCCGGGTTCCAAAAAATGCTTATAGATGTACAATCCTAAAAATAATACCTTCCGCAACACAAAATAAAGATCTCAAAACAATAAGCCAATTATGCATTTGTGGATGATAAGGCCAAACAAAAGGATACATCTTGCTAGATATTAGACCAGTAGAACTGGGAAGATGTTCCCCACATTTAGCAAAAGTTTGATAAACAAAGTAAGCAAATTTATGTTCAATGCACCTTTGGTATGCTCACTTAACTAGAATGGTGAGATGCATATTGAAGATCCAGCTTCTCATCATCGTCATCAAAGCCTTTACCTCAAACTAGTTGGGCCGGCTACACGAATCCTTCTTTTCCATTCTCCCCTATCCAAGCAAGCGTTTTCAGATATTCCACAGCAAATTAAGTCTTTTCACTACATTTCACCATGCTGTTCTGGTCTACTCCTACCTCAACTTGATACACATCATTTTTCCTCACCAGTGATTTTACAGGTCTACGGCACATAGGACAAAACCATCTCGAGCGATGTTCCATCATCTTTGCCTCAACTGATACCACCCCCACCTTCTTGAGGATATTCTCATCCCTCGTACTCTATCCCAACACACTGACAATTTATCCACCTAACATTCACATTTCCTATCTGAACCTCATAGCATGGCTCGCCTCGCTGCAGTCCTGTGAAATTCTCCCTTCAGCTTGAGGGGAATATTATGATCGCACAGCACTCACGAAGTACTACTACACTTTACCAACCTGCTCTAATACTATGGGCAACGTCCTCAAGAAGCATTTCTGCAAAGCTCGTAATATAATACTCAAAAGGAGGATTCAGCAAATGCAAAGCACTCGCATGACATACAAAACTTAATTGCCTTGGGCTGATGTCAAAGCCTTGGAAGTCCTAACCATAACTTGAAAATGGAACTCTTGAGGTGCTTGAAAACCATGGTTTAGAAGATTTTCAACTTAAAGCCTACAGCTTATGAGCTGCAAAACCACCACTTTGGTAACTTAATGTAAGCTAGAAAATATAAGCAGGAAAAGTTAAGCTACTACAAGCAATTTCCTAATCAAGTGGAATGTGGAACTTCCACAAGGAAGTGCAGAAAAGTTTTAGTAACTGAGAGAGAAGGCAAGGTTAGTGCTGATGCTTCAATGAGGCAACTTGTCTTTGGTGAAGACATAACAAATGCTAATTTAATGGATACAATTAATACGCGCAAACCATCTCTTGTAGATTAGCCTTTTGCATTTAAGCTTATGTTCCCAGAGTAACACATTATACGAACTATGTAATCGGAACTTCTCACACACACGAATAGATATCTGTTGGCAACTTTGAGTTCAGCTCACTATTAAGCAGTACTGAGGGTAAATCTGGCTAATGGGTTAGACAAACGGGCCCACTTTCCCTGGTTGATGATGCAAGCAAAGGAATTGATGAGCTTCCTTATCAAATCCTCTCTATCAGCTGCATTGATCATCTAAATAGAGCATTGCATCAATTCACACACGAATTGTTTCCGAGTGTAGGCATATAATCCGGATTGCAACTGTAGAGCTCAGGGACATGATCCGTATGGGAATTCAACATGGACATACTTACTATATGGAATTATAAAAACCTCCCTTGATAAGCTATTGTAAACAGATAAACGACTTTGAGTAACGATTGACAGGGGTTGAAATTTGTCAAGTGGATCCATAAGTAATTAAGTTAAATAAGTTGGTAGTAAGATTTCACAGAACTTATATTTGATATAGTACAGGTGAATTGCAAGGACGGAATTCTATTAAAGAGGGGAGAATGTGATACTCGGCCCTGAAAAAAAATATCTTTTTGGCGACAATACATATATTTGGAAATTTGCAAATTTTATTGAGGAAGAATGTTGGCTTTCGTGTGGACTAATTGGTTGTATGACTGATGGGTTATAAATTTGATAAATTCAGAGCCCATGTATAGACCGTAAGTAAATAAACTAAGGAATAAAGTAGTAATCTACAAGGATTAAGTAACATCTAGAATAAAACGAAGCCATAAAAGAGAGAAACTAGAACTGAATGACAATGAGTGAGAGAAAGCGGCCAGAATTGGAGAGAGAGGAAGAAAGAGAAAAGATGAAGAAAGATTTGTAATTAAGGAAATTAATTTGGCTTTTTGGTTAGAATCCCGATTTTGTTTTAGTATATTTCTAATAGTAATAACGGGATTAAAACACGAATCTTTTCACATTAGCTTTGTGGGTACATTTCGTAACCCAAGCTAACTCTCTTTCATAAGGTAATTAGCTGCATAAAAATATCGAAAACCAAAAGGGATAAAAAGTTGGGCCTTTTCCAAAGGGTTATTTAATATGAGATATCTAATTGTACACTTCGAATTATTTTCTGAAACTTTTACTCTAGTTTTATGGTATCACATAGACCCCCTACAGTAGGGATCTCCCATCACTCCCAGGGTTGGGATCCCAACCCATCCAGGGTTGGGATCCCAACCCATCTTAAACCGTCCATAGTGACGATTTAAGATACCTTTTTATAATAAGCAAAAAGCAGCGTGCTAGATAATCTGGCCACTGTTTATGTTCTCCAAAATTCCCCAGTTCTTGGCGAACCAGCAAAAATCGAATATTCAACCAAAAAGAACAATGCGCCAAACAGTGTGGTGCACTGTCCTTTTTTGCTTTATAGTATGTTGTTAATCGTACTCACGAATTTAAAACATCAAATTTTGCAGACTAGCTTTGTAGGTATTTTTCGTAACTCAAATGTACTCATTTGCTTGGACTCTGCAAGAGGTTATCGATATTTCAAATTTAATGATCTTGTTCCTAGAGTTTCCATACGTAATGTGTAATTAGCTGCATAAAACTATCAAAAATCAAAAAGGATACAGAGTTGGGCCTTCTCCAAGTGGTCTTTGACATGCGATATCCAATTGTGCTCTTCATACTATATTCTAAATTTTTTACTCTGATTTAATGATATCACATAGAACCATACATACATATATATATATATATATATATATATATATATATACACACATACATATATATATATATATATATATATATATATATATACATTTACATATACATGTGTATATCGATAAAATAGGGGGTCCATCCCCACCCAACATTGGGGATGGAACCTTTTTCCCAACCCATCTTAAACCATCCATTGTCGCAACATGGACGGTCCAAAATACCTTTCTCTAGTAACCAAAAAGCAGTGCACTAGATAGTCTGGCGCACTATATATATTTCCTAAACTGCCCTTCTTCATCCGTTCTAGGTGAACCAGCAAAAGTCTTATATTGAACCCAAAAAGGGCAGTGCGCCAAACAGTGTGGCGCACTATCTTCCCCTATTTGCAAGCAACACGTGAAAAAGTGGCAAATGGAGCCAATTTTCTTCGGTCTCTCTTCCCCTATTTCTCTCTTCAATGTGCCAACTCTCACTCTCTTCTCTTCTTTTCTCCTCTAATTCTTCCCAAACCACCACCATACCAACGTCGCTGCCCTCTCCCACCATACCCGCATCTGACATCACTTCTAATCACCATCAATGCACCAACGCCGTGACCCACCCCCCGGTACACCACCAAGGCAAAACGTTCGTGGCACCACCGGCACCTAACTCTTCAAATCCTAAATTACCGATGCGAAATATGGACACTTCGGCATGCCACTGCGACGATTAAGGTTGAATCCAAGCACTGATCACAATTGAAGGTAATAAAAAGGGTTTCAACGCCCATGAAGCTTTGGATCTATAACTACCAGCGAAAATAAGAAACACCCAACAGCACCACTATCATCATACCTTCACCGTACCACCACCAATGTCATCATACTGCTACCCTTATTTTTCACATTGCCGTTAATACAACCTACGAGAGCGAGGGACCTAGATAAAAACTTTCAGATCTATTATCAGAGACAATCTGATCATGTTCTTCTTTGTTGGTGATGTGTTCTTGGGTTGATTGGATGCGGTTGTAAGTGGTGGAAAGAATCGTGAAAGTATGGTGGTTGAGTGGGAAGAAGGCGACCACAGTTGAAGGTAAGATGGCTATAGTGGATTTGGTGATGGTTTGCTCGGTTGATGGTTTGTTCGACGGTGGTGGATGATGATTTGTGCGATGGTAGTTGTTAGATGGCTATGGTGAAGAAAGAAGGTAGGTGACGAGAGAGGAGAGTAACAAAGAGGGGGAAATGGGTGTATTTCTTTCTGATGGTTTGGGAGGGAGAGAGAAAGAGAAAGAAAGGAGAGATAAAAAGCAACCTCACACACTTGACTTTATAGGTGTCTTTCAAAAAATCAAAGCACAAAAACCATAGCAACGGGGCAACTTCGGAAAAAATGAGTGCTCTGGATAATCTGGCGCAAATGCTTTTTAGTGTTTTTGAAAATAGACCTTGGGCCATCCACATCACGTGGTGGATGGCCAGACATGAGTCGGGATGAAGGGAGCCATCCCAACCTTGGGAGAATATATATATATAAAGAGTTAATCCATTGAGAAGGTCGCATTATAAGGAAGTTGCTTCGCGCTAAGTTGTCGGCGTTAATCTAGCCATCCATCCGCAATCATGAGACTGGCAGAGATCTTCCTTTTTTAACCCAAATTTTCTTGGTCCGCTGCATTATGTAACAGAATGTATATGTTACAAAAATACCACGGATCTCTCTCTCTCTCTCTCACACACACAAGCGAGCGAAGCAGATGGGAAGACTTCCGTCTCTCTCTGCCAACTGTCTCTTTCTTTCTCGATTTCGATTTCTTAGATAATATATAGCAGTACACCGGAGGTGGCGCCGGTAGGTGTGTTAAGGGCAGAATTGATTTTTGTTTAGGCAATTTGACAGTAGCAAGGTGTATGAACCTCACCAGCGATGCTGGTGGTAATTGTTGTTGACCATGGTGATTGTTTGGATAGTTATGGTTTAGGAGCAGGGACAGCAACGGAAGGATGGTTACATTTGCGGGCGATAGCGATTTGAATGGTAGTGGTTGAGGGTAGCACCGGATTGGATGGTGGTGGTGTGGTGGTGGTGATCATCAGTACTATTAGGCATAACGGTGATGGTATGATAGCACCACCGAAAATAGGGGCTGATATGTAATGGTGGTGTGGCCCGGTTATGATTGTCTATACGACGGTGTTGGTGGTGATGAAATGGTGTAGCGTGTGATGACATGTATTTGGTCTGTCATGTTGTCCGACACGTTGGATTTTGGTGCATGCACTCAAATTTTTGAACTCTTTTAATGACTTCATATGTTTCCCCATAACATAGTTTACCAGCCGGCCCATACAAGGTGTACGGTGGTCCCCCCCCCCCCCCCCCCAAAAAAAAAAACAGAGAAATTCGTCAAAAGTGTCCATTCGTCCGAACCAATCTATGCATCCATCATAGCCACGTGGATGGATCTAGATCACTTTTTAAAAAAAAAAACAAAAAGCATTCATAATGACCAAAATGCCCCTAGGCATTTTTTTACGCTTTTTCCCTCTTTTCCTCTTTCCTTTAACAAATTTTCTCTCCTCCGTCTTTCAATCTTTTTCCACTACCCATCATCACCGAGCACACGCCACTCCACCGCCGAACCTTACAAACGCCATCGACATTGATCACAACCCCCTCCCCATCGCACCACCATCAAATTTAAGCTACACCACAACTACCATAGTAGCACCACAACCATCACCGTCGTACCAACACCACCCAGTCATTGCCAACATCAAATCTGCTGTCGTACCAACATCACCCAGTCATGGCCAACATCAGATCTGGCCACCATCAGATCTCCACTGCACAACCATCAACGCCACACTAGGTAGCACGGACACCTCTCGTAGCCCTAGGTGAAGGTATGGGGTACAATATACGAGGCTCTTTTACAAAAAACTACTAAATACGCCCTAACCTGTTGGAGCCATTACCATTCTCTCTCTCCCCTCGCGGCTGCTGTTTGCCGACCACAACGAAGCTGTCAAGGGCCCTCGCCGTTGTTGCCGGATCTGTCGCCGGAAGATCTCGCCGCCATCGCTGAAAGATCTCGCGGTTGCTGTCCTTAAAGGTAGTGAAGTGAACCCATCAAGGGCTGCTGCTACTGTCGCCAAAGATCTCACCGCCATCGTTGGAAGATCTCGCCACCATCGCCGAAGGATCTCGCCACCGTTGCTGACCAACACATGCCCTTCTTCTTTTTGTATAGTCGTCTCTTTCTTTTTCCATTTATACTGAAACCATTTTATTAGGGATAAAACCATGTCTAACTTGAAAGTTGAAACTCTCTCATCTCTTCTTTTTTTCTCTGTGGTGCATATCTATGGAACCGGTTCAGATTGCTTGGCACATTTTTTGTTGAATATTTGACATTTGAGTTAATTTTTTATCCTGTACATATATGACCAGATAAATGTTGCTTGTATAAATTGTAACTTGGCCAAATACGATGGAACTTTAACATGAAATTGTATTTAACTTACATTCAAATTCCTTGTTTTGGTGGTTATTCATTATTATTTGTTATTTTAGATTGTGGAATGGATTTGATATTTATTAAATATATAGAATAATTATTAAATATATAGAATAAAAATATATTTAAAAAATAGTGGTGTCCTGAATCTGATTTTTTGAAAATTGCGTTGTCCGGTGTCCCGGTCGGTGTCGGTGTCCGACGCGGTGTCCGTGTCCATGTCACCTAGACACCGCATCATAACCATGAAGCTCTATAACTACTCGAGCACCGCCACCATGTCTCTTCTCACCCTTTCTCTGACGGTATGCATCACTAATGTACCTGTAACAGCCATCAACACTCAGCACCACCAAACGCAGATTGCAGATTTTAAAAATATCAAAGCCAAACCACCCACCGGTCGACCCAACTAACCACCGTTTCATCTCGCTTGACGACGTTGGTTTTGATGGAGCGTCGCCGCGGCAACCACATTTTCACTGGTTCTTGAGCAGTTTGATAAGAATTCTCGTCATTTTATTTTCAAAGATTTTTTTTAATTTTGATAAGAACAATTTAATTAAAAAAATCAATTGTATTTTCCATGATTTATTCCACTTTATTTCGCAGATTTTCTATATTTGTTAAATTATTACTTGGCCGTTAACCTGATAATGGTTGATTAAATAATGGTTGCTTTGGAAAGCTGTGTTGTGATGGTGAAATGGTGATGTGAATGGGATGTGCAATGGATATGGCGGTGGTGTGGTGGTTATGTTTAGGGTGACGGAGTTGTGAGAAACGAATCAAGAATAGAGTATTTTCGGTTTTGACGGTGCGCCGCACCGAGTAGTCTGGCACACTAATATGAATGTACCTGATGTTACTGAACTTTTTGAAAAAATAGAGGTAGAGGAGTAATTGGTCATTGTGAATGGTGCGCGAGACTGGCGCACAGCTTTTAGATATTTTAAAAAGTGATAGGGAGCCGTTCACCTGGCCATGATGGACAGCTTGCAGTGAGTTGGGATGAAGGACCCCGCTAGGTTCAGATGAGCTCCCACAAGGTTGAGAAGGGCTCTATGTTTCCAACCCATCTAGAGCCGTCCACCACAGCCACATTGACGGCTTAAGATCATTCTTAAAAGAAATAAAAAAGCAATGCACCTGATAGAGTGCACTAGATAGTCTAGCGCTTGATGCACTCTTCATAATGAATAAAATGACCCCCAAAATATTCTCTCTTCCTCACCTAGGAAGCACCGACACCTCATATAGGTTGAGGTATGGTATCCAACACCTACCGACACCTCGACACGTTGAGGTATGGTATCCGACACCTACCGACACCTCGACACCTCCGGATACGTGTCCGACACCTCTCAGCGGTGTCCGAATATATTTATTTATTTTTTAATTACCAGACATCGTGTCGGACACCTCTTCGAGAAGTGTCCATGCTACAGGGCCAAAGTGCTGTATTTTCAAACTTATCTCAGGGACAAATCCGGGGTTTTATAAATATTAACTTTTAGGCCAAACTAAAGACAAATATGGGGTTTTTTAAAAATGAACTTTAGGGCAAACCCTAATCAAATCAACCCAGCAAAAGGTACCTTCTTCTTTCTCTCTCATCTCTTTCTTTTTTCCTTCTTTTTGTTACCTAAAGCATCCAAGTTTACCAGTCCGGAGTAAGAAAGGTCAACATCTCTGACCTTATTTACAGACTCATCTGGCTATATAAAACCTCGCCTTGGTGCCATGTCTTTTTTACTTCTCTCTCGTTACTATTCAGACTCTAATCTTGGTACTATCGAGACAATGAATTGCTTTCTTATTAGCGACCACCTTTCTTGTTACTATTAAGACTACTCATGTTACTACCTCTCTCTCATCCCTTTTGAACGAAATTTAGTTGCTAGAATTGAAGATTATTTTTATGCTAAATATTGATATATGTATACAAATATATATGTATATAATAAAGTATATTAAAAATTCAGCGGTGTCCTGTGGTATCCAAAATCTGATTTTTTTTCACAAACCAATTTTGCTTTACCCTCTCTCTCCCTCTCCCTCTCTCTCTCTCTCTCTCCCCCATTTCCTTTCTCTCCCCCTCTCTTCTCCCTTAGTTGCCACGACCGACACCACCACCTTGTACCACCGTCTGTGTAACATGGACTCGACGTCAATGTCCGAAAAGATATGCATCCAAGTGTTGAACTCGCCTATTTGTGAAATTTCAGGACAATGGGACACGAATCAGTAGTCGGACGTGACACCGCCACATGCCGAACTTATAGCATTGAGTTTGTTTATTAAGGGTATAGTGTGATGCTATGAATTTCATGTGGGTCACATGGAGGCTTTTGTAATAACCCAAACTCCGGGAGTCGATTAAATAACAATCCGAACTCCAGAAAAATAATCGGCGATAAATTTAAGTAATGAACAAGTATAAGTAGTGCATAGCAGCTTTAAAATATTTTGGGGGCATTTTTGTAATTCTGGAAAACTTTGGGGGCATATATGTAATTAATATTTTTTTAAATGAAAAATAATGAAATGAGTGACAGTATATGTTTTAGGGTCATTTCATTAAATTAGTAGAGGTTGGAACAATTTTTGGGGCCTTGATGTAATTATACAAAAGTTTAGGGTTATTTTGTAATTTTGAAAACTTTGGGGATCAAATTGCAAATTTTGGAAACTTGTACCTAGGTGTCAAAATTTGAAAAAAATGGGTCATAAGTTGGTGACACCTCCTACTTAAAATTTTGATGACTAATTACATTATAACATAAACTAATGAATAATTTAATGTATAAGAAATTAAATGGAAGAAAAACAAAAGAAAAGAAAACATAAAAGAAATCGGGAAATTCAAACAGGAACGAAATAGAGGAACAGTAACATAAGAAATGGAAAACAGAGAGAGGGAAACAGAGAGCTCGAGAAGAAGAAAAGGGAAAGGAGAGAGAGAGAATCAAGTCTTCTTTTTTGGGTAAGCTTTTGTTTTCATTTTTCATTTTTCATTTTTCATTTTTGTGTGATAATCGAGGTGGGTTGGTTGCAAACCGAATTGGATATGGGTTGAGCTGAAAGTAAGCTTAAAAAGGAGACCTTCGAAACTATTTGGGATTTGATTTACACATGTAAATGGTTCTTAAAACGTAGTATTAATAAATTTATACATCTGGGTGGGCATCTTCTTGATCTAATTTTACCAGTTGTGTGGGTTCGTGTGATAGTGTGTTTTTTTGTAGTTTCAAGGTATGTGTGTGTGGGTTACGGGCGTTGTGTGTATAATTCGTGTATGAGTGTGTATTAGATCGGTTAGAAGGTGTGTTAGGGGAGGTTTTAAGGAATGGTCATGGGTGGCAGTGTGTGGGTGCATGAATTGGGTGTGTAGAATGGGTCATGGCAGCTGCGTGAAGAAGATGAGTGTGTGCGTGGAAAGGTGTTTTAGTGTGTGGAGTGATTTGAATAGTGACCGTAATCGTCACTAAAGAGGAAAATTATTTGGACAGTTTTTTCCACAAATTTTTATAAATAGTTAGGGCCAAAATTAGACAAAGTCTAAAACAGTAACCTCCAATATTTTTACGAGACATACACTCTGAAATTTTTTGAAAATTTTTAGTGTCCGCAAAGGGTGCTAAATTAGGGTATCGATTAGGAGAAATTTCGGATCTATTTAACCTAGTGAACTAAGTTATTTTACTCTGAAAATTTTAGAAAATCTTATTTTACTGATATGATTTATTATCTAAAATTTCGTGCCATTCCGAAGGCAATAGGTATTTTTTTGCGAAACTGGCCTTTTAGCCAATTTAGGCCAGAAATTCTTTAAAATACTGTTTAGGCCAGAAATGATATCAGGATGCTTAGGACTTTTTTGGTGCCGAAAACTCCAGGGGCATTTTGGTAATTTGACACCCCGAGGGGGGTATTTCGATAATTTTACCCATAAAGGGGTACTTTGAGTAAATTTATATACGATAAGTATATTTTAGTGATTTTGCTTACGAAAAGGTCATTTTGATGATTTAAGTGTAACGGGGGTATTTTGGTAATTTACCACCCCGAGGGATATTTTGATAATTTTACATTTAAAAGGTATTTTTTGTGTAAATTGACATACAATAAGGTTATTTGGGTGATCCTACTTACGGAAAGACCATTTTGGTGATTTAAGTCTGATAGAGGCATTTTGGTGATTTTACACCCAGGGGCGTTTCGGTAATTTTACATACCCAGTGAGGGGGGTTCATTTTTGGAGTATGTGTGAGTTCGTATTAAGTTATAATTTTGTTATGTAGGCTGTATTCAAATGATTCGATTATTGCGTTTAGGTTAAGGCTTAAAGACTTTCTGGTTAGAATAATTTAGCTGTAGATCCAGGTAAGGGATTCTATCTGAACCCTGGTAAGGACTTTTGTCCGAACCCTTATTTTGATAACTCGTACTCGCAAGTACTCATTTGATCTACTTATGGCTAATGCCAAACTCTGAACTGTGTATCGCTATCAGTATATTATTGCGCAGAAAACCCTAATGTTGAACCTGAATCGTTTATTTAGAAATCTTTTGATGCTCGCTTGTATTGCATACTGAGCAAATTTGATAATTGTTTGTATCGGTTCTTTCTAATTGTTGTGCCTAAATTCGATAACAATTCACAATCGTTTTTGTTGTTTATTTGTGATTTTTCTTCTGAAAATTCCGATTTCTTTTGAAAATTCTGAATGCTGACTTATGTCAATATGATTATTATTATTGGAATCCGAATTGATTTCGGTGATTGAGCTTATGTTAAAGCTCATTGATATTGTTGATTTTTCTTTGTTGACCTGGGAATCTGTTCTGAGGCGGGCGTTATAAGGCTGGTCTAAATCCTGCATGGAGTGCAGGCTAGTACCCAAGTGGACTAGTAATTATTCTGGTACATCATGCATGTGTACACTTCAGTGCTTTGCCGGAATGGCATTGTAATCACCCAGGATCAACGTTGATTTTGATTTTCTATGTTCTGTATATTGCTGTGACTGCTACGGTAATGACTGAAAAGTATTCTCTGAAATAAATTATGCTTGGGTTAAAGTCCCTTGAGAAATTCAGTGTATTTTGAAAAGAACTGGCTCAGATGATCTGTGTACGTTTGAAATACCTCGAGAAAATCTTCATTGTATTTTGGAAATGATGACTCTGGAAATGATCTGTTATTGATTGTTTTGGAACCCGTCGTGATTATATTTGGCAATTTTGGTATCTTATTTCTGATGAATTTTTTTATCCTATTTGAAAATCATTGAGTTGTGACCGTTTGAATTATTCTAGAAATCTTCGTCAATTGAATTTTCGAAATCGTCTTGTAATCCTTTTGTTGGTCCTTGTACGACCTTACTGAGCTCTTAAAAGCTCACCCTTCGTTTGACTCCCTTCTGCATGTGATGATCAGTAGTGGATTGCTCAGGAATGGGGTTTAGGGTCTGAGTGAGATTCCGATGAGCCCATCACCACTGTATAGTAAGACCCCTGTGCGGGTCGGTACTATTAATTTGTTCTTAGGAAATTTTGAATTGCGAAGAACCTAAACTGTAATAGTTTAAACTAAGCAATTGTGATCCAGTATTTTGAGAAATTTAAGTTGATGCTGAATTAGATGATTTGGAATATGTGTTAGTGAACATGTCTGACAGGTTTGATGTGATCTAGTAGGTTAACGACCCGGGAGTTCGGGGCGACGGAGCTCCGGATTTTAGGGGGAGTAACAGCTTTTTACTTAATTTGCGTTGTATTCAATATTTGTATGAAACTTGGATTGAGAACAATATTTTCCCCATAAGGAAGAAGGAAAAAAGAAACAAATGAATAGCTCATCAATAGGTCAACAGCGTGTAGCCTCTCTCTCTCTCTCTCCCCCTCCCTCCCTCCCTCCCCCCTCTTCTTATTCCTCCTCATGGACCAGATCAGCAGCCCTTCTTCTTTCTTTGATCTTAATCTAACAGAACTGTCGACGTGGCGAATATGTCCGACGAACGAGTCTGACACGGATCCCGTACCGGCATCCATGTTGAGTCGTGTCAAAACTGCCACTTCACCCCAAAGTGAAGGGTTCGTGTGACATAGACTGACGCCATCACACTAAAGCATGAATTCCTATTACACAACCAACAACCTATCTAACCCCACTAAGACCATTACCAAAGTCAACCACTGTCACGACCATCACGGAGCCCACCACTAATATGCACCACTCCACTACCTTGTCATCATCCCCAAATGCCACCGGTTTCGAACGTTTTTGATATATCGGTCGGAAGTTTTATGAAATTCCTATAAAGGACATTCAGGGAATTTTGTTGACTAGCCGGGTAGTTGGTGACGTGGACTGACCCTTGGGGTTCGGGATGTTACAAGAGTGCATTGTTTCACACACCAATTGTTTCAAGACTCGTCTGAGGCTTGGAGAAGCTTTTCTCAAATGCTTTCCGACCTACCCTAACATGTATGCTCTGGTGATATTTTTGCATTCCCTGTGAATGCTTCACAATTTGCAATATAGGGCTTCTTTAAAAGCCAAATGCAAGAGTTTAGGAACTAAAGCAACAAGCTAACATGCAAAGGTTAACCTAATGTTAACATGCATAAAAGGGGTGTGGTCATGCAATTCCCGCCAAAAAGGCTAAGCACAAAATAGCAAAATAGTGAACCCATACAGGCTATGAAGGATCCTGTCAGAATCCTGAACCTGTAAGGTAACAGCTATAAAACACAAATACGGGTGCGGGTGCGGATACACCAACACGGCATTTTAAAAAAATAGGATACAGGTGCGGTTAGGATACGACAATTTTTTTTTAATTTTAACAAAGCCCCACATAGAGTTGAAGACTAAACAAAGTTGAGGCAGTCTCTCAAGGAAAAAGAAGTCTGGTAAAGTAAGACAGAGATCAAAGAAGCAGTCGTTGAGGCGTGTTCACCATCGTCGGAATTCTTCTTCTTCTACTCCTTCTGCTCTTCTTTTTTTTTTTTTTTGAGTTAATAGGAGCAGCGATGGCCATCGACGACGCTGCCTCCAGCAATGGCTGCTGCTTCCTCTTTTCTCTCCACTCAAATTCCTCACTGGTGGTCGTCAGTGGTTTCGGGTAGTCGCAGGTGGTCACTCGTGGCCACTTCGCCGTCACCGCCCTCTCTCTCTCTCTCTTCCCTCTAACGATATGTTCATTTAGGGTTTAAAGTAAATGTTTCATATTTATACTTTGACAACCCCCCCCCCCCCCCCAAAAAAAAAAAACTCTTTTTTATGTTTTGACCCTAAAAATTCTTTAAAAATTTATGTTTGCAGCCCATAAATATCCTATATGAACCCGATCCGAATCGGAGTCGCATGCGAGCCGCACTCGATATTTAAGAAATTAAAAAAAATCATAAATATTGGACTTGCACCCGCGCCGTACCCGATGTCGGTGCTTCACCCCCAGTGCCGCACCTGTGCTACATAGGGTAACAATTATGGGAAATACATGAAGATATATATAGTTGGAAGAAGCGGAATCCCAATAACTAAGGCATCATCACCAGTTCACCAACAAACTTGTAATCAATCATGTAGTAGTCAAGTGCGCAGACTGTCAAGCAAAAAAACTTATCCTTCCGTTCACACAGATAATAACCACATCAAGATCAAACTAACCAAAATCAGCATGTCCCCCAAAAACTACTCTTTCTAGAATTCGAACGCGAGTAGTGAGAAAGTTCCCAAATGTTATTCCAAAAAGTTGAATCCCAAATTATGTGCCAAACTGTGAGCCAAGCATTTCAAACCCTAGGACCCATTGTTGTAAAATACATGGAGCAGCATGTGCCACATTTAGATTCACCTTTTCCAAATTAAAATTTGAGAAGCGTACTATTAGTATATGACAAGACATTCCTACTGAAACGATGTATATGACAAGACATTCCTACTGAAACGATCAAAGCACATATTGCCGCCTGATTAGTCGCCCATATCGTAGTAGTTCAAACTAGTAATGCTGTATAAGATCCAAACCCGTCAGACTGACTTTCACTAACCAGACAATCGAAACCCCAGTTTACGAATCTTTGGACGCAAGAAAACTCTTTCCCTTCTCTCCACAAATTGATACTCCCTCCATTCATAAATTTTGTGCCCTTGGACTTTTTTCAGATTTTTAAGGAAAAAACAAACATCAAAAACGAGTATAGTCAATGTTTATATATTCAAATCACGTTCTATATGCAAAAAAACTTAAAATGGACAAAAATTACGGAGATGGAGTTTCAAAAAAGGTCGGCCCCCTTGTCCAACAATCATACATGGTCGGGACAAATGGTTCAGGAAAAACAAGATTTTCTACAGCACTAATTAGATAACTTCACAGTTCCTCTTAAATGATACTATCATCTCACCCAACAACTCACTATAAAATCTCTATCATCGAGATCGAACCCTAGCATAGAGGCAAATGTGCGCACATTTCCACAATTCGAGAAGAAGGATAGAGAAACTGCTACAAAATGGGAGTTAGGAGAAGAGATTGCGTACCGGAGAGAAACTAGTGGTGTTGATGGTGAGGATAGAGATCTCGTCAACCTTGGGGCGGAAGAGAGCGAGCTGCGAGTTGGAGGAGGAGAGGCTGAGACGGCGGTCGCAGGGGGAGAGCTGGAGCGAGTTGTTGTTGTTGAGGAAGAAGGAGGTCCGGGACGAGAACGCGATTCCGAAGGAGAATCCGTCGGAGCGCTGCACGCTCGCGTCGGAGCACGGCGAGAAGACCCGGTTCGTGTCGCTGCGGGGCTCCGCAAGCAACGCCATCGTTGAGAGTAGGAATAGGGTGAGGATCGCGGTTCGGAAAATGGCCATCGCTGAGAGCTTTCGCTGTTGGGGATTGGAGGGACTGTTTGTTAGTAGAAATATTGTTGACTGCGTGTACAGGTCATTACAGCCACTGCCGTGGCGAATGTGATGGCTCAGCCGCGAAGGTCAATAATTTTTTATGCGAAATGACGTATAAACCGAGTCTTTTTTTGAGAGAACTTCAATAAATATATATATATATATATATATATATATATACACACACACACATACAAGAAAGAGTAGAAGGATTTACAGTGTCACACAAAAAACTGAAACGTAAAGGAATATAGAAACCAATTAAAATAATATGTTACAAAGTTCAAAAAACTAAAAACCTGAACATCAAAACACCACAAGGACAGCAACTTGACCAAAACCAATCAAGGAGCATTTTGGAACGATTGACACCACACCTGTTGACCTGAAGATTCGATCGAACAGCAAAAGATGTCAGCGCTGAAGAGAGGAACAATACTTCCTGTAGTTAGTTTGAAGATAATGTACACAAAAATGCTGCTTTGTCCTTAATTTCCATCTGCATAATAAAATCGAAGTGAGGCAGAAGAATGATTGCATTTAAACACGATAGGACACTTAACCAAACAAGTCGCGTGTCCCAGAGCTAATTGAAAAGCAATAAGCTCATTTGCAGCAACAAAATCTTCAACCTGAGCCTCGAAAGGATGCCAATTACTGTTGAATAAAATCATACCAATCCCGAACCTCCGATCAGGAAATGAAATAGCTACATAAATAGCACAAAACACCGGAGGCACAGCAATCAGACAGCCACAAAGAGGAGAAAAAAAGATAAGGCATAGAGGGGGACAAAAATGAGCAAAACAATCAATCTCCCCAACTAAATTCATAATGTTCCTGTGTTGGGTCCTTCTGAGACTGTTATGAAATAAATTGGTTTTGAGAACTAGACCTAGAAGATCACGACACTTTACTAGTATCAATGATGAAGAGAAATCAACACATTTGAAAACGATAGCATTTCTATCAAGCCAGATGGACCATAAAACAACAGGAACAATAATTGTAGTCCATAAATAATTACTATTTTTAAAAATGGGTTTATCGAGCCAGGTTCGGAACCAAGTACAGACGAGTTAATAGGGATATGAGAAGGAAGACAACTGGGAGGAAAATAATCCCAAAGTTGAAGAACTTTGGGGCAGTCAACAAAGAGGTGTTCATGAGTCTCTGAAGCAATTAAGCATAAAGGACAACAATCTAAGATAGGGAAATGACGTTTCAGGAGTTCAAGTGATAGAGGCAATCTAAAATTAAGAAATTGCCACAGGAAAATTTTAAGTTTCTCCAGCAGATGTAGTTTCCAAAGTTTTTCTTAAAGGCTAGACGTCATCGCAAGAGTATGACTAGAAATGGAGGAGTGTTGTGCAGACAATAACTGATAAACCGAGACAACCGAAAAAGCATTCCCCCTAACAAAGGAGAAATAAAACTCATCTCGGGAACTTTGGGTTAAAAGCGGCAGGTGAAGGATTTTCGAGACAGTCTCAACAGGGAATGCCTTAAAAAGCACGTCCAAATTCCAAATTAGGGAATGAGAGATCAAAATATCAGAGATCATCCAATTAGCATTGTTTATTACGATAAGTCTATAGACAAGCAGGAGAAACAAAAAACAACCACCAATCCATCCAAATTGAAATTGATCTACCATCTCTAATATGTCACTGTAAACCTTGTTTGAGAATGCGTTGTCCTACCAACACAGTACGCTAAATCCAAAAGAAAGAACATGGCGGATGATCTTGAAAAATTTACGACGAACAAAGTAACGATCTTTAAGAACTTGACTTAAAAGGCTACGAGGGTTAAACCAAAATTTCTAAGCTTGCTCGGCAAGAAGAGAGGCAAGAAGAGATTGATTAAACTTATAAAAGTTACAAAAACCAAGGCCCCAAGTGATTTTGGAAGACATAAAGTAGGCTAAGCAATCCGGTGTATAGACAGTGTATAGATTTATAGGTTGCCTCCCCGAAACACCAAAATCTAGCTAAAACTTGATCCAGTTGATTACAAAAAGAGATCGGAAATTTATACATTGACATGTAATTCACTAGGAGGGAAGATAGGACAGACTGAATAAGCCTAGCTCGCCCCGCTTTGTTTAATAAAAGACCTAACTAATGTGCACAACGATCTTGAACACATTCCACAATACCCAGAAAATTCCATCTTGTGGGAAACTACATCTAATTGAATAGCTAAATATTTACCAAACTCCTAAAAGGAAGAGAATTCAAACCCAACTTCAATCAGATGACGTATCTCAAGTGATGCATTTCGACTAATAACCAGACTTGACTTAGCCCAGTTAATACGTTGCCTAGAAAGAAGGCAATAATCTCTAAGAACCCTTTTTACTGCCTCAATATCAGAAGAGACATCTTTCCTGAGCTTAAGGAATAAATAGATGTCATCAGCATACATAAGGTGAAAAACATAAGGTGTGTACTAGCGTTAATGACTTGAAAATCCCCATTTCATTCAACCTAAAGTAAACTTAATGAAAGGATTTTCGCTCTGAGAATGAAGAGAAATGGAGAAAGGGATCACCTTGTCTTAAACCACAAGAAGGTGTAAAGAAAGGAGGAGGCGCACTATTAACCAAAATAGAGTAAGTGAATGTTGAAAACCATTGGGTAAATAGAATTATCCAAAGGGCAGGAAAACCAAAACCTTCAAGAAGTCATTGGAGGAAAATCCAATTTAGTCAATCAAAAGCTTTACTCAAATCCAATTTAAGAGCGACTAAAACTATCTCTCCTTTAGTTCGATGATGAACATGCGGCATGCAACAACAATGATAGGCTGTAGCAGTGGTGGCTTATCTGGAGAAAGGCTCGATATTCAATGACCGTAGGGTGGAGGAATGGAGGCACGGTAATGCACAGGGAGGCGCGGTAACGCACAAGGAGGCGCGCGGGCTACGTGCCGGAGGGAGGATAGAGGATGGTGGCTGCGAGGGACGGTGTCACAACCCGAACCTATGGGTGCGCCCATGAGCTAGGCATGTGACCAGCCGTAGGCCCATTTAAACATCCACCCAGGGCTCAATTTTTATTTCTTCCTAAATCGTAATACTCCTTTCATCGGTGACACCCTTAAAAATACCTGGCCACCCACTTAGAACTCCAACTCCCGTCTGTGTATATTCGCATAACTCTTATGTCTGCTTTGAGCACTTCGTAATTTCTCTCTAATTACTCTGACCCTCTCCGATGTCAGTTGCACTAACTCTGGTCCCGACAATTTCCTTTCCCTTATCCCATCCCAACATAGTGGCGATCTGCACTTCTTATTATATAAAGCTTTGAAAAGAGCCATTACAATGCTACTCTAGTAACTGTTGTTGTAAGAAAACGTTATCAGTGGCAGATGATCATCCCAGCTACCCTTGAAATCTAGCACGTAAGCCCATAATAGATCTTCCTATATCTGGATAGTCATTTCCGACTGATCGTCTGTTTGAGCGTGGAATGTCATGCTAAACTGTAGTCAAGTACCAAATGCACATTGTAACTTCCCCAGAAGTTAGACAAAAATGAGAATCCCTATCCAAAACAATTGAGACTGGAATGCCATGCAGGCGTACTATCTCCTCCACGTAGGTGGTAGCTAACTTGTCCATTGAATAGGTCATCCGGATCGACAAGAAGTGCACACACTTTGTCAGTCGGTCCACTATCACCCAAATGGCATGTCCAGAATGAGTTTTTGGTAGTCTAGAAACAAAATCCATAGTTAGGTATTCTTACTTCCATTCCGGTATCGATAAGGGCTGTAACGACCTTGCGAATCTCTGGTGCTCTGCTTTCACTTGATGGCATACTAGGCATTTGCTCACAAACTATACAATCTCCCTCTTCATGTTACTCTAGCAAAAAGTCTCCCAAAGATTCCTCTACATTTTTATGCTCCTGGGATGGATCGTGTAACCTGATATGTGAGCTTCTTCTAAGATCTCCCTTTTTAAGCTAGGGTTACCAGGGACACAGATTCTATTGCCAAAATAAGTATCCCATCTTGCAATGTGTACTCAGGTTTATCTCCATTCTTTACTTCTCTTATTATCTTAAGTAGGTGTTTGTCGGTATCCTGAGTTGTTTTAATTCTAGCGATTAAAGTAGGTCACACCATAAGGTTGCTAAGTGAATTGTCCGTGTTCGAGCCTCAAACCTTGGCATCTAAGTCCAGTTTCTTCATATCTTCTAATAAATGTATATGCATTGTGATTAGGCTAGCCATTGTTGAATACGACTTCCTGCTAAATACATCGGCAGCCACATTTGCCTTTTGTGGGTGGTACTGGATATTGAGGTCGTAATCTTTCAGTAGTTCTAACCATTGCTTCTATCCCAGGTTTAACTCCTTCTGGGTGAATATGTACTTCAGGCTTTGATGGTCGGTGAATATATCACAGGGTTCTCCATATAGGTAGTGTCTCCAGATCTTTAAGGCAAAAATCACTGCCACCAGCTCTAAGTCATGGGTTGGGTCGTTCTTTTCATATGGTTTTAATTGTCTAGAGACGTAAGCAATCACCTTTCTATTCTGCATGAGTACGCATCTTAGACCCTTATGGGAGGCATCGCTATAAGTCATGAAACCACCGGACCCACTTGGAAGTGTACGTATAGGAGCTGTGACCAGTCTCTTCTTCAACTCTTGAAAGCTATTCTTACAATCTTATGTTCCATTAGAACTTGACTCCTTTTTGGGTTATTCAAGTTAAAGATGTTGCTATCTGTGAGAATCTTTCCATAAATCTTCTGTAATATTCGGCTAATCCTAAGAAGCTTCAAACCTTCGCCGCCGGAATGGGTCTATCCTAATCGACGACAACCTCTATCTTTTAAGAGTCGACTAATATCCCTTCTTATGACACCACATGCCCCAAGAATGCAACTCTATCTAATCAAAACTCACACTTCTTAAGTTCGGCATACAATTTCTTTTCTCTTAGAATCTTAAATACCATTCTTAAGTGTTGTTCGTTTTTTTCCCTCGTCTTAGAATATATCAATATATTATTGATGAACACCATTACAAATTGATCCAAGAAAGGTTTGAATACTCGATTCATTAAATCCATAAATGTTACGGGAGCGTTAGTCAACCCAAAAGGCATAACCAAAAACTTGTAGTGCCCATATCTAGTGCAAAAAGTCGCCTTGGGCACATCTTCTGCCTTGATCTTTAGCTAGTGATACCTCGAACAAAGGTCAATCTTTGGAAATCACTTCGCCCCTGTAACTGATCAAACAGGTCGTCTATGTGGGGCAAAGGGTAACAATTTGTTTTCATCACCTTGTTTAACTCTCGATAGTCGATGCACAATCTCATTGTCTTGTCCTTCTTCTTAACAAATAATACTAGTGCACCATAGGGCAACGAACTATAGCAAATAATCATTTTGTCTAGAAGATCCTGCAGTTGTGTCTTTAGTTCTCTCAACTCTATGGGTGCCATACGATATGGTGCTTTAGAGATAAGGGCATTCCACAAAATCAAATCAATATTAAATTCAACTTCCCTATCGGGCGACGTCCAGGACAAATCTTCTGAAAACACCTCAAGAAACTCTTTTACCACCAAAATGTCCTTTAGCTTTAACTCCTTCTACTGGGTGTCTATTACATAAACCAAGTACCCCACGACAACCTTTTCTAAGGAGTCGGTTTGCCTATAAGGCAGAAACCATAAGTGGAGGGGGTGTTATACTAGATCGCTAGAAAAACAATTGGTCTTGACGTGGGATGTTAAAAGTCACTCTCTTATGGAAGCAATCTACAGAGGCATGAAATGCCGCCAACCAATCCATCCTCAATACAACATCGAACTCTAACATATCCAAACTAATTAGGTTCATTGTTAGTCCTCTACCCTTAATGTTTACTGGGCAGTTCTTAACCACTTGGTTCGTAACAACCGAGTCCCCTATTGGGGTAGCAGTGCATAGTGGCACATCTAAGAGTTCTAGATGCTTCCCTAAATGTTCAAAAATACTTTTATAAACATGCAATAGGGCGTGTACCAGTAACCACCAAGTCCGGAGCCTATGCATCCTTCTGAGTCATTGCAAAAACTCTCGCCATTCCCCTGGGCTTCACTGCATCATTCTTCACTTGATTCTAAGGTCCCACCTTCGAATAATTCCTAGCTAGATGACCCTCCTGCCACATTCAAAACATCTCTTTATCCCCCACTGACATGGCTGCCCCGGATGGAATTGTTAGCATATGTAACATTTTTGTGCTCCGATTTGTCCACCTCTCTTAGTTGTTGGATTCCTTTGAACATTTAATCTTAGGTTATTTCTTTGCTGAGGTGGTGATCTACTTCCGGACCCCCCAGTCTCTGTTCATTCCACCGTTAAGGCTGTACTCTATTTATTTCTTGGGGTTTCGGGCCCTTGGAGGTGTCGCTGGACATGTTGTTCCCAAGGGGCTCGTTATTTCTGGCCCTCTTCTTTTGTTGGTCCTACATCCTATACAGATCTTCACTGTAATTTTCCTCGATTAGGGCTTGTCCACCACCTCTCCATAAATCCCCATCCTCAATGTAAAGATGCAAGACCAGATGCCAAGCCTTAGTCCATTCTCAAATTTTCTTGCTCACTTGGCTTCGATGTCCACCATGTGAGCGGCGTGTCAAGATAGCTGAGTGAAAACGGCCTTGTATTCTTTGACTGAACGGCTCACCTTGACCAGCTTTATGAATTCCATCTCTAATCGTACCTTTATGTTCTGGGGAAAGTATTTCTCGAGAAATAATTCTTTAAAGCCTTTCCACTTCATATTTGCCACTTCATCAGCCTTCACCCGTTTGATAGCCTTCCACCATTGATTGGCCTCGTCTTTGAGCATGAACACAGCGAAGGTTACCTTCTATCTCTCGGTATAACCTAGAACCTCAAAGATGTCCTCCAAGTCTGATAGCCAGGACTCAGCCTTGAATGGGTCAGTGGTACCAAAGAAGGAGGGCGGGTCCATCCTTTTAAACTTTTTGATTGACGAGCCCCCCGTTGCAGCTACATGGCACTCCACAACCCTAGCGAGGTTCTCCACCACCCTAAACACGTCTTTACCTTGAGCTCCATTCCTTCGTGCCATTGTTTTTCAACCTATAAGGAAACTCTCATAAGAACTCGTGATTCCCAATCATAATATAATAATAATAAATTTTTTTGAGCATACTCAATTTCGATGTAATATGTTCTACATCGTTCCCTTCTCTTAACCAAGTAATGTATAAGTGATTCAATAATTTACGTTCAATCTAGGGCTTTTATAACAAACGACTCAAATATAATAGTATCAAAAGTATAACTAAATCAACGGTGCAACTTTATTTCTAAAGGTTCCAAAGAAATTTTTCTAAAACAATGAGTCCAACAAAAAGAGACACACTCTACTTACTCTCCTAATCTAACTAATACTCCTCCTTTCTCTTCTCCCACTCTAATCATCTGTTGGTTGAATGTAGGTTTCCCACTCCTAGATCCACTCCTGTACTTCAGCCTGAGAGAAAGTTATTAAATCTTCATCTCCCAACCGAGCTTGTAGTTCTATGACTTTCTTCCCAAAATAGTAGTTGTAGTCTTTCTGTCTTTGCTCCCAACTGCAGTTGTAGCTGATCCTCATACTCTCCGATTGGGTCTCCAGTATCCTAATTTCCTCCTTTAACCATTTTAACTCTTTCTCTAGTGGAATCATCCTTTTTCCAGAATCTACTACCTCCTCTCTGGGACGCTTTCCTAGTTTCTTGCTTCCATTGTAAGATACCTGGTTAGAATCTCCAGATCCTTCAGAAGGCATCTGACTAACCTCGATCGATAGGCTATTCTCGCTCCGATCTGCCATAATCCTATCATAACAAAATATCATAGATATCTTCCATTAATACAATATCGCTTAATTTAAAATTAAAAACCTAGTCGATTATCGCAATTCACAAGGAAGCATATAAAAAATCCCAAATTTTCACTTAGTCAAGATCCTTTCCTTTCCTATCCCACCCCAACTCATTTGCTTAAATACTAGTCTACAAAATCATATACCTAAGCTCTAATACCATTTCCATCACGACCCGAACCCACTTGTGCGCCATGAGCTAGGCACGTTACCGGTCGCAAGCCCATTCAAACATCCACCCAGGGCTCTGCCAGGCCTTACTACAACTTGTACTCAAGAAATTTTTGCTGATATGAATTTATGGAATGGAAAAACCGGTCCAAACTATAGGAGCGTGAAATCTAGAATTAAATTTTGAAATAAATTCTAAATTCACTAACGCCCCTATAAGGACAATTTTAAAACAAAAATTTGATCCTAAAAATGGAAGAAATCAGCCTGTAAATCAATACGGCATATATCTTGATATTGTTTGTATTTTAAATACTGAAGAAACAATCGATAATTACGCACAAGCCTTAAGAATTGTCATAATAGGTGGTAATTTAACCCAAATGCATGTTATGAAACATTTTATTCGAACAACCCTGCGAGGAAACGCAACTAGATTCTGGAATAGCATAGCAGACAACAAAATGATAATTGAAGCTCAGAGCAAGCTTAATATTTATGAAGAATGGATAATATTTTATGCAGATAATCTCAAACGAGAGTTCTACGAAATATCTATAAATAATATAGGTATTCAAGAAAAAAATGCTTTGACAAATTTGACAAAATTTCAAATATGTGATATGTGCTATTTTAAAAATTACACTTGTGAATTTTAAAAAAACTTTTACAAGTTAGAACTCAGAGATAGCCTCCATCGGCAAAAGCAATTAATTGCCAAACTTCTTAAACTATGGGACGAATTAGCAGAAAAAGAGTGTACTAAACTCCTAAACGACGAAATACTTTGCGATTCCTTAGAAGGAAGGATTGTAGCTGTAAAAGAAGTTCTAAAAAAATATTGTACTGAAGGACAGGCGATAAAAGATATGAAAAAAGCTCATATGAGTTATGATTGTTGTAAGCCCAACTTCACGAAGAAAAAATTGGAGAGGAAAAGGTTTGGAAACGAAAAAATATATGTAAAGAAATGGAAAAATTTTCAGAAAAGAAAATTTAATCCTTCAAAAGAAAAACCAAAACCATGGGAAAGATATATTAGAAAGAAATCTAATATTCAGTATAGAAAACCTTCATGTCCATAAGGAAAATCACCAGAAGAGCTTGATTGTTGTTAATTATGTGGCGAAAAAAGACATTATGTAAATAAATGCCCAAGCAAGAAAAGAAAACAAAATATAAGATCTTTCTTATTTGTTGAAGAAAGGTACGAGCCAACATGGGGATATGAATTGGATTCTGAAGACCTTGTTTCAGAATACAACAACGAATCTGATGATGAAACAACATCAGATGATGAAGAAAGTTTAAACAGAACTTTAAAAGGTATAGGCACGATCTTCATGATGTCAAAAACTTACGACCATGAAGAAGAGATGATTCATTTTTCTAATAACATAATTAGTCAGAGTGAATCAATTGAGGAAGAAACTCTCGATTCTACTATAAGCCATTGGAAGATACCTAAAATTAGAGTTGGAGAAATATACAAAAACTCCATATTCAGATTTAGGAGTAAGATGAATGTAAAGTTTTCCGAAAGAGAAACTCCAGTAGGTCAACCTGAAGAAAGAATACTAGACATTCCTCTTTTCAAGGTAGATAAGGCAAAACAATACCTTAGAGAATGATATCACTATGTCCATATTGATATGATACAAGTTTGTCTTTATCCATTATTCATAGATGGCAGAGATACACCAGTAATCTGTTGTTTAACAGATAATCGGTGGTGAACCTTTGAAAAAGCCCTAATAGAGGGTATCCGAAGTAACTTGTATAACAGACCAGTCTGTTTTAAACTACACCAAACTATTTCATATATTTAAAATATCCTTATCTTAATAAAGCATTAGTACTGAGAATTCAGACTCAAGGCATGACTGCGTTACAAGAAGTCTGCAAAAACATTGCAGTACAATATCGTCTTGTCTACAGAGTGGTAGATACCACAAATTCACTAAGTAAAATGCTAAACAACGAAGTGAAACTATTTGAGCAAACAAGTAGTAATGTTAAAGCCATAAAAGCATGGAAGATAAATCCAAAGCAACTATCATGGCCTAAAAAATTGGTGATAGGAGAAGGACTCGCTAGTAAACAACTAAAACAAATGCAAATTAGAGAAAATAAAGGTGTTGTTATCCTCGAAGGACCAAGAAGACATTCTGTCTCTTCGATACCTTTCACGTCTACAGATCCAAAAGGCAAAGGAAAGGAAAAAAAAAGTAGAAAAAGTTATCAAAGAAGAAGACAGTTCTGATGAAGACATCATAGTTTACAAAACATTTATCATTCCAACCAAACGAAGTATGTCATCACATGTAGAAACCATACATGAAATGATCACAACATCAATAAATGACACTGTCAAGAAGAAGCTTAAAGAAAAGGGCCTAACAGGAGATGAGCTTGAGAGGGGTATTCAAGACATTATGAGTATTATCAAAAAGAAAAGAAGGTCCGAAAAAATGAATAATAAACGAATGGTGGTAAGTCCAAACAATTCTAATATAAAATTAAGTTTCGACTTCAAGGGTTATCATCCTTTTAAAATAGATGCTTTAGTAGATACTAGAGCATCCTATTGCTTGGCACGACCAAGAATTTTACCCTTTGAAAAATAGATCAAAACAGATCAACTCATGAGCATGCGAATGGCAAATGACGATGACTTCGAGCCAGAATATGAAGCATATCATATTCCTGTCATTATAAATGGAAAACATTTCATTATAGAGTGATTAATCCAATTCAACTCATTAGACGATGATTTTCTAATAGAAAATGCTTCCCTCAATTAAGCTGAAAATCGACCATTTATTCAGGAAGAGTTTCATGTTGAAATACAACGTCAAAAGATTCTGTTGTTAAAATATGCTGCTCAAAAATGTAAATTTGATTTTCGTCCAGAAAAATTAGGAGAAATTCAAAAATATATCCAGAGTGAGTCTCTCTACGCAGCCCAGCGTGGTGAAGAGAACAAAAAAGACTCATGAAAAAGTTACTTGAAGAGGAAGTAACTAAGGAAGAATTACTTAACAAAGAAGTAATAAAAAAATGATAGTTGGATTAAAGAAATATACCAACGTTATCAATGCAAACAAGGAAAGGAAATTCCTAGCCTTGATAGTATAAAAAAGATGTTAGAAAATAATTTTAGTGAAGACCCGTGAAAATTATGGGAAAATGATAAACATTGGGCGACATTAACCTTCAAGGATAAAGACTATGTGGTTAACTTAAAACTAATGCAACATAGTCTTGAGATGATTCAGGAATTTGAACGACAGATTCCTAAAATACTAAAACAAGGGTTAATAAGACCCAGCGAGAGTCCTCATTTAAGTCCGGCTATCATGATAAAAAAATCATGCAAAACGGGCTAGAGGAAAAGCCAGATTAGTCATAGATTATAGAGCTTTAAATACAACAACAGTTAAAGATAGCTATAAAAGTTCAAATAAAAATATGCTGATAGACAAAATCCAGCTAGCCTACATTTTGTTGAAATTTGATTTATGAAACGGATATTGACAAATCAAAATAGAAGAATCATCAATTTCATTAACTGCCTTTAGCGCACCATAAGAGCATTATGAATGGACGATGTTACCATTCAAATTGAAAAATGCTCCACTTTTATTTCAAAGAAATATGGATAACATTTTTAGAAAGCACGGAGATTACTATGTAGTGTACATAGATGATATATTAGTATTCTTAAAAACTATAGAAGAACATAAAAATCATCTAAAAAGATAGCACAAGAATTCATTGACCATGGATTAGTACTATCACAAAAGAAATGTGATGGGAAGAAACTACCATTAACTTTCTGGGATTGAGAATAGAAGACGGTAGAAAAATTGTCCTTCAAGATCACATAGCTGAAAAAATAAAGCTAATTCCTGAACAAATCAATGATGTAAAGTAACTTTAAAGATTTATTGGGTTGTTAAATTATGTGAGGAAATTCATCCTGCATTTATTAAACCTAACAGAAGCCTTAAGTAAAAAGCTTAGAAAAGGAAAATAAAATATGGGAAGATGAAGACACCTAAAATGTTCTTTGGATAAAAGGTCAGGTTAAAACCCTGCCAAAATTAAGCTTGCCTAAACAAGGAGACATGCAAGTTAGTTCTAAAAATGGACACTTCTGAAAATTATTAGGGTGCAGTATTAAAAGCAATACCCCCTGATCAAGCTGAAGAACAACTATGTGGATACTGGAGTGGAACCTTTAAGGATGCAGAAACTCGGTATCACATAAACGAAAAAGAGTTTTTAGTTATAAAACGGGCATAAAAGCTTTTTGCATATTTCTAGTTTCAGAACACTTTCTTATCACAACAGATAATAGGTGTTTCAAGACTTTCCTTAAAAGAGACCTTAAAGATGTTGGTCAAACGAGACTTTATCGATGGCAATAATGGTTCAACTATTATACTTTTGATGTAGAATACATCTCATCAACCAAAAATGCACTTGTAGATAGCCTAACCAGGGAATTATGTTTTATGATGCAGGGAGTTGTTGTTACCCTAAAAAAGACTATTCAAATGGCCTTAAAAGAAAGGTATGAAGCAAGAGATTCTAAAGTTGATCTACTGGGAGAACCATCAAGGAAATTCGACTACTAGGTCATTTACCCTGAAAAGAAAGAAGACAGTTCTTTGCCACTCACAAAACGTCCCTTAATAGTGGAAAAGGATGGTTGGAACTACTAACCCGAAAGCCCTAAAATAGGACAATACAAAACTAAACGTTCGAAACTAATGCATAAGTTTTAGAATAAAGAGAGCAAGGCTGAACCTCAACAGTAAGGTGCCCTAAACAAGTGGGCAAGAAAAGAAAAATTACTATCCTAACAACAAGGATCAAAAAAGAAAAGTGGCAACTGACGAATATGAAAAATCTTCAAAGCAATATGCTACCTTAACACAAACCAATGATAATAAAACAAAAATATTTTATGATCTAGGGTTATGTGAAGAGCGTAAAAATCTCTTTGAAAATGTCTGGCATTAACTGAGAAAAATTTACCGAAAAGAGTTTCGAAGAACCCTCAGTCAATTAACTGATTATGTTAAGCACTTAGAACAAAGTCTTAATATAAACGATGAAGAAGAAATGATAGTCCTACAAGAAAAGGAAGAAAGAATTCGATTGCTAGAAGAACTAGAATCATTGCTCCCAGCCGATATCACTATAAAAATAAAAGAACTAGTCAGGAAGGAAAATGAACATGAATCGCAAACCAGAAATGAAAGCGTTCTTAAATTGGGATTATGGATGGCTAAGGCTTACATTACCATCAGATAAGGTTGATCTTAAATGGATTGAGCATGGACTCGTAGACACATTAGAAATAAATAGAGATAATTGGCAACTCATTGATAGTCTTTCAGCTATAGTTCGATATGCTCTTGGAGTTATGGGATTCAGTCAACAGATTATCACAACCCAAATACTGTCAACACTGGCAGAAGAAGCGAAACCAAATTCTATCAACCCTACCAGATTTGGTTGATTTATTGATTCGCTAATAAAAGGTTAATGAATTTCTATCGACCGCACAAAGATGAGCTATGGAACACGTATAATCCGGAGAAAGACAATATCGAAAGAATCAGTTGTGTCCATGCAACCATTAAAAACATGGTAGCCGACCCCATAGAAGCATGTTTCTGTGATGGACGAAGGATAGTAATCCTGAAGTGGTGTAGAGCATCCATAGAGCCCTCCAAATAGGGCAAGATCAAGTAATCAAACTCTATGAACAGTTCAACAGTCAAGGAAAAGAAGAACCTGATCTGCTTAGCCAAACTTTTGAGCTGTACAAGAAGGTGCAAGAACACAGGATAAGCATGATTGAAATGGACATAATGGCCAGCGAAAAATGACAAAGCCAAGTGGAGAAGAGAATAAAGTTATTGGCCATAATACAAGAGAAAGATGACCCTGCAAAAATAATACAAGATTTTTATTGTTGAAGAATCCTATGTGCCTAATTTTTTTATCTATAAAATCGGTCGAAGTAATAGCTAGAAGGCAGAGGAAGTCTGAGAGAGTGTGAAGTATGTAAGAGTGTGAAGTGTGCTAAGATTTAACGTGTGCAACAATAGATGGAACCATTCATTTCTATTGCTCCTATGTAATATTTCCTTTCCAGTAAAAAATAAAGAGGTATTGATTTTAGTATGACATCTTTTACTACATTTTTCAAATCAATATCCTGAAAGCTTGAAAGTGTTTGATAATAGCCATTAGCCAAATCTGAGAAACATAAGGCAATGAGATGTGTGTCCACTTGGTGAAAAGTTTGGATATCGAAAAGCAGCATGAGAAGCATGGCAGGCGTACATTCAAGAACCAAGAACATCATCTCTGTAAGTAGCATTATATCCTGAAATAACTTTATAGTTTATATTGTATGTGACAAAGTATCAAGGTGCATAAAATAATATTTTTCTAAAGTTTTGGGGCTAGATTGCAAATATGTTAAAGTACTAGGGTTATCTAGCCCTATTGAGAGAGAAGATTTAATCTGGACCGTCCATAAATCACGGATAGACGGCCAGATCCCACCATTGACAAGAAAACTAATTTGCATGCTCAGGCAGTGGATCGCGTACCCCATATATATATATATATATATATATATATATATATATATATATATATATATATATGCTCACCCTTGCACACAGTAAATACACCCAGGAACACACGCATACAACTGCCTCTTGGCAGCTACACACATGGAAACACACACATTCACACACTCATCACTCACACACACACAACACACACACATAACTCCCCATACCCACTCCCACACAGTAGTGGGTCTTCCCTGCTCCTATTTACACCCAAGGACAAACACACACATACACATAGAGAAACTAATGCATATATATATATATATATATATATATATATATATATATATATGTGTGTGTGTGTGTATATATATATATATGTATATATATATATATATATATATATATATATATATATATATATATATCCACATCCCATCTGTTCACCCACGCACAAAGTAAATACACCTAGGATCACACGCATAAAGCTGCCTTTTGGCAGCTACACACAAAAACACATGGAGACACAAACACACATTCTTGCACCCATCATTCACACATTCACACACACACAAAAAAAACATACAAAGAGACAAATGCATACAACACACTTATACACACAAGACCACACATCTTTTCTCGTACCCACAAGCACTCACACACGTTCACACAACACACACATGGGCTCAGCAGCCTCTTGGCAACCTCACTGTGAGCACGGCTAGAGATGTCAAAAGGGCCGGGCCGCTTACAGGCCAGCCTGACCTGGCCCTAAAACGGTCCGGGCTAGCCCGACCCTAAACATGAATAGTGATGGCCATGGTCCACAGGGCCAAGGGCTAGGGCCAGTCCGAATAATGGGACGAAAAAGCCAGGGCTCGGCCCTAAAAAGGCCCGGGTCAAGCCCGACCCAAACCCTAAATGGTCTGGCCCGTTTTTTACCCTTTTTTGGCCCGGGTTTGGCCATTTCCCTGGCCTTGGCCCGGTTCTTTTTTGGCCCAAAAATTTAATTTTTTGGCCTTAGCTTTTGTGATTAATATCATGAGCTTTGGTTATTTGGGCTTGACTTTTGAAGTTATCTAGCTTTAAGTCTTCTAATTTTCTTGACAATTATGCACGTAGTCCAACTTTAACATAAAAACTCTATATAAAAATCTCATGCTTTACGAGTCGTTCGCCAGCATCTTTATGTACACTTTTATATGTTCATGCTCTCGTTTAAGTACTAATTTTTTTTAAAATGTGACAAAATGACCAATAATTTAGCATTCGAATAACATATGTTAAATGTCTGTGTAATTAATTAGGATAATATGGTAGTTTAATTGGTCAAACCCGACCATAAGTTGTTCTTAAATAAACTTCTATCATTCTTATAATGCTCCAGAAACAGGCTATTATGCGTGTATCCATCTTGCTCTGACAAATTTTTGTCAGTGTTATTTCAAACTTCTTAACTTCGGAGTCCACCACAGCAAACTAAAACATAAAACTTGTAACAGATATAAATCGGAAAGGGCCAGTTGGTTACAAGGAACATGCATTTTACCAGAACAAATATAAAGAATTTTTAAATTGACTTAATTAAGCAAAAGGAGGAGGGCCTATGAACAAATTTATCCAAAATTTAATTTTTTTTGCAACATACAATATGAACATAAAGAATTTAAGAAAATAATAATTTTTTTCAGGCCTAAGCCCAGCCTTAAAGTTAGGGCCTAGGGCTTAGGCTTGGCCTAACCCTGAAGCCCAGCCCCAGCCCCAGCCCATTTTCTCTTCTGGCCAGTTGGGCCCGTCCAAGCCCGGCCCATTGACATCTCTACACACGGCACATAAATATACACACATGTACTCAGCTGCCTCTTGACAGCCTCACTATGCGCACTACACACACACACACACCCCCTGAGCACCCAACTCACACCTACACATCACTGATATCACACGCAGGCACGCAGAGCCATGGCAGCCATTGAATCCACTGCCTCACATAGTGGTGTTTCCTTGTTCGCTCTCTTGTCCAGACCAAAAGCACACATATAATGCATACATGAAAATTAATTGCACACACACACACACACACACACACACACTACACATAACCCATTTACATACACACACACACCCATATATAGCAATACCACAACAGCCCATGGCTACCACAGTCACCTTTCTCTCTCTTGGCTATCATGGCTATTGCCCTCCCTACTCGATCTCATACTATGGCAGCCCCAAAGCTACCCATAATTCAACCCCCTCACGACCCTTCCTCTCAGCACCATTAACCCACTTACAAACCTACCCGTAATGTATGTTACACATGAAACATGAATTCTAAAGCAGCTTACTAAAAAATTATAACATCCCGAACTTCGGGAGCCTATTAAAATAACCATTCTGGCTCCGAAAAATAAACAGACGCTAATTTTGAGCAATGCTCGGGTATTAGTATAGTATGGGAGCTTAAAATAATTTTGGAGCAAAAATATAATTTTTAAATTTTTTAGGGTATTTCCGTAATTTTGGAAAAACCTTGGGGGCATAAATGTAAATTTTGGTGCCAGTAATGAAAAATAATTGAATGAACGCTAATATGTATTTTTTAGCGATGTTCAATCAAATTGAGAATGATTAGAATGGTTTCGGGGCTTGAATGCAATTATACGACATTTAGGGTTATTTTGTAATTTTGAAAATCTTGGGGGTTATTTTGTAATTTTGAGAAAAATTTGGGGAGAGCCACCTCATGCTTAATCTATCATGACTAAGCTATTTTAATTATTTAATAATGTTGGATAGATAAAGGAGGAAATTCGGGCAAAAACAACAGAAAAGAGAAATAGTGAAGAAACAGAGAAGAAGGGAACAGTGAACAGTAGATAGCAAATGGAAAATAGAGAAGATAGAGGAAAAAAAAGAAAACAAAGAGAGAGAGAGAGAGAGTAGACTCGGGGAAGAGAGCAAAAGAGAGAAACAAAAACAAAAACAAGAGAGAAAGAAAGGGGAAGAAGAACAAAAAGAAAGAAAGGGAAAGAAATTCGGGTGGAATAAAAGAAAGAGAAGAACAAGAAAATAAACAGGGGCCGAACAGAAAAGCAAAACAGAGAAGGAAAAGAGGATTCGGGCAGAATACCATGGACAAGAGAGGAGAAAATCATGGGGATTTCAAGGGGTAATTTCTCTTTTATAGTGTGTATAAATTAGTGTGTATCTAGTATGTGAAACCATGAGCATAGTGTGTATATTGTGTGAAGCGGGTGTGCCATGTGCGAACCTGGGTTTCTCAGTGTGTGTAAGGTTTGGGGTTTGGGATTATGGGGGTGTGTTGGGTGAAATTGTGTATGTGAGGGATATATATATATATATATATATATATGTATTTTAGGGTATGTGAAGGTGTTTTAGTGTGTGTTTAGGTTGTAGTGGAGTGGGTTGGTCAAATAAATGGGTTTGTAGGTATGTGAACAGGACTACAGAAGGACAGGGAAGGTGAACAGTAATTACAGCTGGGTTTAATATTTTTTAAACTCAAAAGTGTTGCTAAAGGCTATTTATTCCAGCAGTTTCTTTATGAATTTTTAGAATATGTTTAAAAAATTATTTGGACAAAGTTTTAAACTGTAACCCCCATTAGTTTTACAAGACCTACGCTCTGGAAGTTTTTGAGAATTTTTGGAGTCCGTAAAGAGTGCTAAATTGGGATACCAATTAAAGAAATTAATCAAATTATTTAGCATAGTAAAACAAGTTATTTTAATCTGAAAATTTTATAGAAACATTATTTTACTGATATGGTTCATTTTATAAAATTTCGTATCATTCTGAGGCCAATAGGTATTTTTCGCGAAACTGGCCTTTTAGCGCTCGGTCTCGACATCGGTTCGGAATTTTCTGGCGAAAAGTTTCTAAAAGACTTTTTAGTACAGAAATGATATCAGGATGCTTAAAATAGCAGTTTAAGATATTTTTGAGATATTTTCGGTGCCAGAAACCCCCAGGGGTGCTTTGGTAATTTACCACCTTGAAGGGGGTATTTTGGTAATTTTACCTATGAGAGGTATTTTGAAGTAAATTTACATACGGTAAGATTATTTCAGTGACTTTGCTTATGGAAAAGTCATTTTGAGAATTAAAATGTAACGGGGGTGTTTTGGTAATTTGCCACCCCGAAGAGGTATTTTGGCAATTTGACCTAAGAAAGGTATTTTTGCATAAATTTACATATGGGAAGCTTATTTCGGTGATTCTACTTATGGGAAGACTATTTTGGTAATTTAAGTCCAAGAGGGGCATTTTGGTAATTTTACACCCCAGGGGCGTTTCAGTAATTTTACATATGCGGTGCGAGGGGTTCATTTTGGGAGCATGTGTGAGTTTGTATTAAGTTATAATCTTGTTCTGTAGGCTGTTTCTAATGTTTCAATTATTCCGTTTAGGTTAAAGTTAAAGACTTCTGGTTAGGATAATTTAGCTGCAGATCTAGGTAAGGGATTCTATCTGAACCTTGGGTAAGGACTTTCGTCCGAACCCTTATTTTGATAACTCGTACTCGTATGTACTCATTTGATTTACTTATGGCTAACGCCGAACTCTGCATTTGGTACGATATTAGCATGTTCTTGTCCAGAAAATCCTAATTTTGAACCTGGATCGATTATTTAGAAATCTTGTGATGCTCGCCTATTATTGTGTGCTGAGCAGATTTGACAATTGTCTAAATTCGTTCTTTTGGATTGTTATGCTTAAAACTCGATAATTATCCGTAATCGTTTTGTTGTTTATCTGTGATTTTTCTTCTGAAAATTCTGATTTCTTTTGAAAATTCTGATTTCTTCTGAAAATCCGATTTCTTCTGAAAATTCTGAATGCTGACTTGTGTCAGTAGGATTATTGTTACTGAAATCTGAATTGATCTCCGTGATTGAGCTTATGTTAATGCTCATTGATAGTATTAATTTTTCTGTGTTGACCTGGGTTATCTGTTCTGTTCTGAGGCGGGCGTTATAAGGTTGGTCTGAATCCTGCATGGAATGCAGGCTAGTACCTAAATGGACTAGTAATTATTCTGGTACATCATGCATGTGTACATTCTGTTAACGTGCCGGAATGGCATTGCAATCGCCCAAGATCAACGTTGATTTTTGATTTTATCTGCTCTGTATACTGCCATGACTGTGACAAAAATGTCTGAAAAGTATTATCTGAAATGATTTATGCTTCTGTTGAAATCCTTTGGAAAATCTTCATTGTATTTTGGAAAATGATGACTCTAGGAATGATCTATTATTGATTATTTTGGAATCCGTCGTGTTTGTTCTGGTTTATTTTGGTATCTATTTCTGATGAGTTTTTGATCCTTTTGGAAGTCATGAGTTTTTGACCATCTGAAGTATTCTAAAAATTTTCGTTGGTTGGATTCTTTGGAATCGTTTTGTAATCCTGTTGGTAGTGCTTGTGCTACCTTACTGAGCTCTCAAAAGCTCACCCTCCGTTTGACTCCCTTCTGCAAGTAATGATAAGCTGTAGCAGGTTCGGGAACGGGCTAGAGTCTGCGTGAGGTTCCAGTGAGCCCATCACTACTAGGTAATGAGGCCCCTGTGCGGGTCTGTACCTTAATTCATCCTTTAGGGATTCAAGCTTGAAAAGAACCTAGGTTTTAATGGTTTGAGTTCAAGCAGGTTTTGTTGAAATCTTGTATGTAGGAGAATTCGAGTCGGTATCGGATTAGATGCTTTAAAGTATGTGGTTGTGTACAGGATTTGATAGGTTTGATGTGATCCGGTAGGTTAACGACCCTGGTGTTCAGGGCGGCGGAGCTCCGGATTTTCGGGGGCATTACAAAAATGTTTCTCGATCGCCAGAATATCTTTGCCACGTTCCTTCCTCACTCTCAGTATCTCTCTCTCTCTCTCTCTCTCAATCATATATCGTTGGAAGCAACAAACGACGGCTGCTCAGAATATGCAGCCTACACACACACACACACACACAAAACCCTAACAGGAAAATTGCGGTAAACCCTCCTAGACATTCATGAGTCATTTAAATTTTACCCGAAACTTTTTTATTATTGCGGAATGATCTAAAATAATTATTTACAACAATTTTATGTGCTAGAAATTCTTTTATGTGTTTGTTACATAACCCCGCTTCACTAATTGTTCGCTAAAAGTCACTGATAATACGTTGATGTTCAGTATTGAAAACATCATCGTTAAAAGTACATCGATGCTAGAAAGAGAAAATAATTCGTTGCTAAAAATTTATATTAGCCCGTCAAAGATATATCAGGGTTTTCAGGATATTATAGATGGTGGCAGGGATGCGGTGGTGGCCGAACGAGGGTGGGGTTCAAGTGGTGAGCAGAGAATGGACGACGGCACTAGCTGAAGTTGAGAAAGAAGTGGTGGGGGGGGGGAGAGAAAGAGAGAGAAGAGAAAGTTAGGTCTTATTCTTAGGATTTTTAGTGACAGGAAAATGACTTTTATTCCGTCGCTAAATATCCTAATTTCATATGATATAATGACTTTAGTGACATTTTTTAGCGATGGACTTTTTCTATCGCAAAAAGCCATTAAAATATTACAAATACTACTTTTAGCGACGGATTATGTTCCGTCGCTAATATTTTTCAAAGATATTTAAAAATTTGATCGAGAAAAGAAAATTAGAAAAAAAAATCTTTTAGCGATAGATACTCCGTCTGTTTAAGTCTGTCATTAAATACCCGTCAGTAAAGATTTTTACTTGCGATGTGTTTTTGTCTCTAGAAGTGCCTTTGGCAACGGATTGGGATCTGTCTCTAAAGGCTGCTTTTCTTGTAGTGAAGTGGATATCTTTCATGATTTGACAACCTTTTCTCTCTGTGACAGATAGAAAATGTTCCCCATTGTAATGTCTCTTATACAGGTTTTGATTGCACGTGATAAATTGTGCCCATCTTCTCAGAGACATAATCTCTTACGCAAGCTCCTTCAAGATATTTACCATTCCAAATCAAAGTCTGGATATCCGTGTACCATGGTTTTTCTATCCCAGATTCCTCTATAGGGGTGATCATGAAACAGTAAGCTAGTTTATCCCTCTTATAAATCACAAAGAACTCTACTTCACATCCTTCACGTATCTCTACCATTGATGCCATACCTGCTAAGGCATCAACAAAATTATTCTTGAGTTGAGGTAGGTATTGGAACTTTACATCTTCGAATTGGTCTATAATCTTCTCCAAATGGGCATAGTATGGTTGTAGACGTTCATCTTTAGTGTTCCACATCCCCTTTATCTGATGTATGATCAAGACTGAATCACCATACACCATAATTTCTCTCTCACCTAGCCTCAGGGATACTTCTAAATTGATTATGCATGCTTCATAGTTGGTAGTGTTGTTAGTACTGTCGAAGGTCAACTTAATGGCTATAGGGTATCGGCCCCATTTGGCGAGATCAACAATATTTCTACTCCAAATCCTTTGCGTTATGAGGCTCCTTCAAACTACAACTGTCGTTTGGTCTCCAATTCTATGACATAAAAATCTTCTTCCAGGAACCTCACCTCCAATCCACTGGTATTCTCCAATGGACAATCGACTAGCATGTCTGCCATAGCCTTTCCCTTTATGGAATTCTAGGTGACATATATGATGTCAAACTCAAAAAGTAACAGCAGCCACTTTGCCCTGCGGTTAGACAAGATCGGCTTCTCAAACAAATACTTCATCAGATCAATTCTAGCCAACAACCTAATGGGGTAAGCCAACACATTATGATGTAATATGTAGGTTACCCAGACTAGTGATACGCATGTCTTCTCTAAAGTTGAATAGTTCACTTCTCCCAGCATTAATATTGTATTGAAATCTTGGACTAGTGAATTCGCTAGGTGTTGAGCCAACATCGCTCTGGTTGCTGTATGCATCAGGGTTAGGTAAAGTGTTAAGCTGAAGACTTGGGGGGGGGGGGGGTTACTCAAGTACTATTTAACTTCATCAAAAGATTCCTGGTAGAGGGGGTTCCATTCTTTTGCTGAATATTTCTTTAATAACTCAAAGATGGGCTCTCAAATCATAGTCAAACGGGATATAAATTGGCTAATGTGTTGCATCCTACCTAGGAAAGAACCTTGGATTTCTTTCTCGCTCCTTGTCGGAGGCATCTCCACTATGGCTTTAATTTTGGCTGGGTCAACTTTTACGCACTGTTGCTATAAGGAAGGGCCTGAGAAGCTTTGGGATGAAAACAATGGAGAGAAAATAGAGGCATTTATTGGATTTATAAGCCAGTCCTAAGGTATGACGTACATCAAAGCTTTCAGCCATTGCAATATAGATCTTGCCTCGAGGAAGTCATAAGATTGGGACATGATGGGCCGAATCAATCTCAATAGAAAGACATCCCCAGTCCCAAGCTTTGGTGATGGTGCTAAAAGACCGCCGGGGGTTTCAAAGGAATAGAAACATGGATTCCTAATTGTAAGGTGATCTTTGGGTGGCTGTTAGTGATTGAGAGTTCTTCACTATTGCTAAGAGACGTGATTGAGAATGAATGAATTTTTTTTAAAAGGCTTTAAACATATGACGGTTTCCAGGATAGGCATGCAAGGAAGAACACGAGAGAAACAAGAAGAGCCAAAAAAGCTTAATAGATTTTTTACAAGGATAGAAATCCAAGGAAAAATGGCAACAAGATATCATAATGAGCAAGGACTCTAACTATCATATGACCCTTTGAATCCATTAAAAATTTAAAATATAAACATAGGGATAAGTCAAGGTGCTGGAAACGGTTGTACGTCTTTATGACTAGGTTTGGCTGATGGAATAAGAAGTCTGCGATGGAACTTGTAACACTTAAAATAGCATGATGACATCATTATGCTATTTTAAGGGCGATTATTTACACCAAGTAAAATTACAACCTATCGGCCCAGCAAGGCTGATTCGTCCAGGGGGCATCAAGCATGCTACTTTATCTAGGAGCTAGAGGTCATTGAGGGCAAATCCCTATTAAGCCTGATTCGTCCTAGTGCAATTGTGATTGTCTAATCCAACTGTTAAATCAAGGGAAACAATGTCTCAACGACATGTGGTAGTTCTAAATAAAGGAATGACACGTGGCCCCTCTCACTGGACCTAAATTTTAAATGTGCAACATATCATCACGAGAAAAGTTGTTAAAAATGTAGAAGGGCTGGATGAAAACTTAACCAAGAAGGTAAGTTAGGCCTTATTTCGCCTTAACATGTGGCAAAGTTCTGTTAATCAATGAAGCTTAGTGTGAGTTGAAGGGTAAAACATGCATGCTTGGAAAGGTGACACCTCCAAGCTTGAGCGACTGGAGGCTGAATGAGTATAAGTCAGCTATAAAAGCATAAATGTTGTCTCAACTAATGCTCTTCAGCACCAAACATAAGCTAGCTCATAGCTCATGTTAACACGCCTTTGTTTACCTTATGTACATAGGTTTAACTTAGGACCATCAAATTAGTCACTTGACTCAATCATTCAGTCCCAAAAGTGTATCCAATCTTTGAACTAGTACTTTTTTATTCTCAAAGTGTTATCGTTTTATAGAAGTTTTTCACTACAAACATTATAATGGTAAACTACCTTTATTTATTGTATTATCATAGATGGTCTGATTAAGTGTATGAGTACTTATGTATGAGCAGGTTACAATTATGCCAAAAGAACTCTGAGAATATTCTCAAGTTCTGATAGATCGTATAAAAGAAGTCAGAAGACACACACTACCTTAAATGCTAGATCGCTTAACTTATTTGGGATCTCATTTATAAGCGGCCACTTGAGGGCATGGCAGGCTCGTGTATTATAATATCCATTATTTCCCCAAGGGTACTTGCCTGAGCAATTTACAAAGCTAACAACATTACTCAGCATTCAAAAATTGGAGACATTAGCAGAAACATGTCCAATCATTTTTGAATTTTTGAGAAATCCTTATAATAATACAGTTTGATGTCACTCGACCTTGGTGAAGTCTCACCCTGTTCTCCGAAAAGCCTCACTTTGAGTCCTATTAAGTTCATCCATCGCTCGATTTCCATGTGGTAGTTATTTCTCCATCCAATTATTGTAAATGATTAAGCATTCGAGACATCTTAAGAAACATTTAGAAAGGAATTTAAAGGGCATAACAACCCCCCTATGATGAATCAACTACAAATAGAATCATGAAGAATTCCTTAATGCCAGCTATTTAGTAAGAAAACTCTTACATTTTTTATAAGCTTATCCCCAATATTTTTAAAAAGCTCATTTTATCATTGCATGCCTGTCATTTCATGTTGACACATACCTTAAGAAACTTCTTGGAGTAACTTACTCCATAAAGTAGTTAATATTAAAGATATTTATACACATGTCCCAGGATCATTTTAAGTGTTGTGACAAAAAAAAATGACGCAATTCAACCTCTTAATGATCAATGATGCAATAAGCAACAAATTATCATGAACGAAAAGCTCAAAACAGTAGAGGTACACTTTTGAACAACATTGTAAGAGAAAATAGAACAATCTTCCAAAACTAAGTCCTAACATAAACTTTCATGGCAAATAAGTTAATATGCCTATCAAACTCTCGTACTTGTTAACTTTTTCCCCATCAAATTTTTGTAGTAGGTTAATAAGCGATATACATTCATGTGCAACTTCAATCAAATTAACATGGGTGATTGATTGGATTCCTCCATGTTTGTCTTTGTGTACAATTATTGGTCTAAGCCAGGTGAAAGTCCAAACGCATCATTAAAATCACAATTTTAGCTAGAGATCTACGACACGCTATAGGTCCTCTGCGCAAATGATAAAGTTAGATGTAGGAGAAACAAAATTCAATTATCACCCATGGAAGAAACCCCTTAAAATGTGCTACTGTTACATCAAATGTATCCATTGAAGATTCTACCAACTAATTACCTCCTTTAGGTCAATACCACCCATTTGAATCATTAATGCCATCGCAATTTCATACCATAATTTTTATTGTGTTAATGACAAACATTATATGTCTCAAGAGTTACTATAATTTCATCTTGACTAGCATACTTCGTGTAAGCATAACCTAAACAAAGTCACATAACTCTGAAAGATCTTGATTGCGACCTCAAGGCTTAACTTTGATTAGCGTTGTTATAATTTGAGCATCATTGTGAAGCAAAAGCACCACAATAATACCAATTGTAAGATGTTTTGAACAAATAAGCATAAAATAATCGAACATGATAACTATCATGCTAACAACGCCTCTAATATGTAACTTTAGTGCTTATATCATAAATTGCTGAAAAACAAAATGATCTACCAATTGAGTAATCAACAATGTCCATTACTTCAAAATTTTATAGAGAATTATATCATAATTAATATCCTATTTACAAGATAACATTAAAACCTAAAAATACATATGCATCACTGATATCATTTAAGTTGCACAATTTGGAATACCTTCTAAGTGCTATTAGTAATCATAATAATGATTAGGTCTGAACCTAGCATTGAAGGCTGAGTAACCTACATGCCGGTCATACGAATGGGGATCAAAATCTCGTAGTAACGATCCTAGGACAGGCGACCTAAACTCGGTATGTGATGTTGTAAAAATAGTTTTATAACAAAATTCATACTGGAATGAAACCAATTTTAGTCTGTGGACCAAAAATTTATTACGGGGAGGAAATTTATCTAACCAAAAAATTTAAAACTTTTACCTTTCGATCTGGGTCGCTGGATGCAAGAAACATGAATGGATGGATGTATGAGAATATGTATGGGAGAAAGAATTACGATATATAAGAACTCAAATAAAAAGCCTCACTTATATTAGCAGTCTCTGGGGAGGTTTTTGCTATGTTTGAGGGGTGCCTGAGTCTGTTTATGTGGAGGTCTGAGGGTCTAAGGCTACACAAATGCTACACAAAAAGGTTAGTATGAACCTTAGCCACCATAAAGAAGAATTATAAGATTAAAGTACCCCTCTACTCGTCATTATATTTTAGAAGCCGGGGTGTACCGACCGGCATAAATGTGTGTCACTCAATGTACTTTTTTTTCCTTATGAATTAGTTTACAACACTTATTCTAGAAGGAAAAGCTCAACTATCACAAAAATGCATGTGGATTAACTAAAAAAGGCCTCAAAACCGAATTCGAGGCAAAACAAATTCATTAGACTCCAACCTAAATTAAGCCTAACTTTGATTCACTAACGGTTTAGACTAAACTAAACCGTCAGTGTATCAAAGAATTAGGGGAAAGACCATTTAACAGAAGCTGATGCTAAGAGGTCCTCGACTGATGCTCAGATGAATGTAAGTTGAGGAACGGATAACTAAAAATTTGGAAGCTGCAAATTTAAGGGATAAGAGGTACTTACCTCTCATCAAGCACTTGAAGACATTACTTGAAGCCGGAGCCAACAACATGGACAACCACATTGATACATTTTGGAACACCACATAGATATTTAGTAGGGGCAAATAAGTAAAGGTAAGGTTAAAAGACGCCCTCGGACACCACAAATGACCATTTGGTCAAAGCACGCTGACTTGCCTAGCCCTGAGGTAGACCTGGCAAAAAAGGACATGAATCTGCGGGTCGATCCCCAGCCAAAAAACTAAGGTACGGGTACTGATTTTGAAGACCCGTTAAAAACAGACTCGTACTCGAACCGATCCGTAATTTTTGGGTAAGTTTGGGTCAGATACGGGTTACCCCGGGCTACCCTTATTTTTTGACTATATAAGCAAGTGTTAGGGTATCCTCCTCTCACTAATTCTTCTCACATTTTTTCATGCCCCACTCTTCCCCTTCTCTGAACTCTCTCACGACTCTCTCTCTCTCTCTTTCACGACGATCAACGATACTCTTTCTCTCATGACGGTCAACTGTGCATGACGGTCGACATCGCTCTTCCACGATGGCGCCCTCTCTCACCACCAGTCAGATCCACTGTGCTCTCTATCTCACATTGTCGCTCAGTCAGATCCATCAACGACCAAGCTACTATCGCCTCTCATGCTCCGCCGTCAGATCTGCCGTAGATCTGCCGCCACCATCTCCGATCAGATCTGCTATGGATCCGCCGCCATAGTATCCGATCAGTTTTATTTTTTTTATTTGTGTTTGTTTGTTTTATTTATTTAAGTATTTTATTACGTCAGAGGTAGGAAATATTTTGTAGGTGATTTTTTAGTTTTTGTGTTAGATATTGTGCTTATTGTGTTTGAAGATTTGGAGTGATTTGTGTTGGTTTGAGGATTTATTTGAGAAGTACTGAACCTCCAACTGCAGCAAAAATTCAATCATTTCCAAGTGAATTGTAAAATAAATTAAAACGAAAGCTATTGCCATTTTAGTAATCAGAAAGAAGGGAAAGAATAGTGATTATCTGTTAATAAAAAAGATAAAAAAAATTACCCACAGGTAAAACGCTACCCGTAAGGGTAGGGTACGGTTCTAGAGAAATCCTACCCAAAAAAATCCGGGTAAATTATACCCGACCTGTTTTACCCTTACCTGACCGGATTTTATCTGAACCTGACGGGTATACCCATTTGCCAGGTTTACCCTGAGGGATGAATCATGTTAGAAGGGGAGATATATATACGTTAAAGCCGTATAATTGTGACAGGCTCTGGCATCACATTAATGTTGTGTCAAGAATTTCAAAGATGCCCTTGTGGCTTTATATCCTCAAGAAGATCGCTTACCTTAATGTAATATCCCGAACTTCGAGAACCGATTAAAATAACCATTTGGGCTCCAAAAAATAAACGAGCACTAATTTTGAATAATACTCGGGTATTAGAAGCTTGTGGAAGCTTAAAAGAATTTTGGGGCAAAAATATAATTTTTGAAAATTTGGGGGCATTTTTGTAATTTTAGAAAATCTTGGGGGTTAATTTAGAATTTTGAGGAAAATTATGGGAGTGCCACCTCCTACTAGCTTAATGACTAAGCTAGGAAAAAAAAAGAAGATAATTGAGAAGGGAAGGATAAATTTAAAGAAGAAAAACAAACAAAAAAAAGAACAAAAAGGGGAACCTTTCCATTTTGAGAAAGGAAGAGAAGAAACAGAATAAGGATAAGAATGAAGAGTAGACGAAGAGCAGGGAAAATAGAGCAAGGAAAAAAAATACGGGAAGAAGAAGGAAGAATAGGATGGCCTGAGGGAAATTTGATGGGTAATTTCTTCACCCTTTGTAATCTGTGATTCAGTGTGTTGGACAAGTTTAGTGTGCGTTCAGTGTGTGTTGTGTGGGTGCGCAGGGTGTAGGAAGGATTGGAAATGGAGCTTTGAACTAGTCATTTGGTTTTGGGTCTTTTGTTGCTAGAGATGTTGAGAGAATGAGTTTTGGTATGTGTGATGTGTGTTACTCTGTGCGCGTTTGAACTGTGTGTGCGTGTGTGTGTTCTGGGTATATAGCAGTATGGGTGTGTTTGTTCTTGGGCTATGAGTATGTATGAAGTATGTGTGTGTAAGGGGGAGTGAAATTGTGTGAAATTTCGAGCGGTTTAGGTGTGAGTTGTGTGTTTCAGAGTGTAGGTGCGACTGTGTGTGTGTGTGTGTGTGTGTTCTTGGCTAGGTGTATTTACCGGTGTGTGAATGCGTGTAATTTGTGTCTTTAAATGTATGTTGTAGTGAGTTATTTGGAGTGGCTTGTGAGTGTTTAAGTGTGGGTTTGGATGGGTATCAGAATGGTGTTTCTGCCTTGGAGTGCCTTGGCAGAAAGAAGGGGAAGTGGGAGAGAAACTATGTGTGGTGAAGGTGAATTAGTAGGTGCTGAATCCAAATAGTGTTTGTAAGTGTCACTAAAAATAGGGGTTATTTAGGTAGTTTCTAATCCAAATTTATATAAATGTCTAGACACAAAATTAGACAAAACTCAAAACAGTAACCCCTGATAATTTTATGAGAACTATGCTCTAGAAATTTTTGAGAATTTTTGGGACCCGCAAAGAGCACTAAATTGGAACACCAATGAAAGAACTTTATCAAATTATTTAGCATATCAAACCAAGATATTTTGATCTGAAAATTTTATGCATATCTTATTTTACTGATATGTTTCATATTCTAAAATTTGTACCATTCTGAGACCGATAGGTATTTTTCGCAAAACTGGCCTTTTAGCGCTCGGTCCGGATACCGGTTCGGAATTTTTGGGCAAAAATTTTCTAAAATACTTTTTAGGCCAGAAATAACATCGGGATGCTTAAAATAGTGGTTTAAGATATTTTTGAGATTTTTCCTGTACCGGAAACCCCCAGGGGTGTTTTGGTAATTTACCACCCCAAAGGGGTATTTTGGTAATTTTACCTATAAGGGGTATTTTGAAGTAAATTTACATACAATAAGATTATTTTAGTGACTTTGCTTATGGAAAAGTCATTTTGAGAATTAAAGTGTAACGGGTCGGGGGTGTTTTGGTAATTTACCACCCGAAGGGGTATTTTGGTAATTTGACCTAAGAAAGGTATTTTTACATAAATTTACATATGGAAAGTTTATTTCAATGATTCTACTTATGGGAAGGACATTTGGATAATTTAAGTCCGAGAGGGGCATTTCGGTAATTTTACGCCCTAGGGGCGTTTCAGTAATTTACATACCCGGTGAGGGGAGGTTCATTTTGGGAGCAGGTGTGAGTTCGTATTAAGTTATAATTTTGTTCTGTAGGCTATATTTTAATGGTTCGATTATTCCGTTTAGGTTAAAGCTAAATACTCCGGTCAGGATAATTTAGCTGCAGATTCAGGTAAGGGATTCCATCTGAACCTTAGGAAGGACTTTTGTCCGAACCCTTATTTGATAACTCGTATTTGTAAGTACTCCTTGAATTACTTATGACTAATGTTGAACTCTGAAGTATGCATTAATATCAGTATGTTCTTGTCCAGAAAACCCCAATATTGAACTTGAATCGATTATTTGGAAATCTTTTGATGCTCGCCTGTTATTATGTGCTGAGCAGATATGACAATTGTCTGTATCCGTTCTTCTGGATTGTTGTGCTTAAAACTTGATAATTTTCGTAATCGTTTTATTGTTTATCTGTGATTTTTCTTCTGAAAATTTTGGTTTCTTCTGAAAATTCTGAATGCTGACTTATGTCAGTATGATTATTGTTATTGGAATCCGAATTGATTTCGGCGATTGAGCTTATATTAAAGCTCACTGATATTGTTAATTTTCTGTGTTGACCTGAGTTATCTATTCTGTTCTGAGGCGGGCGTTATAAGGCTGGTCTGAATCCTGCATAGAATGCAGGCTAATGCCTAAATGGACTAGTAATTATTCTGGTACATCATGCATGTGTACATTCTGTTAGCGTGCCGGAATGGCATTGCAATCGCCCAGGGTCAACATTGATTTTTAATTTTCTCTATTCTGTATATTGTCTTGACTATTACGGAAATGTCTGAAAAGTATTATCTGAAATGATCCGTGCTTCTGTTGAAATTATTTGGGAAAACCTTCAGTGTATTTTAGAAAGAAATGTCTCAGATGATATGTGTACGTTTGAAATATCTTGAGAAAACTCTGTTGTGTTTTGAAGATGATCTTTTATTAATCGTTCTAGAACCCATCATGGGTATTATTGTCTATTTTGGTATCTGTTTGTGAATTTCGATTATTTTGAGAATCATTGAGTTTTGACCGTTTGAAGTATTCTGGAAATCTTTGTCAGTTGGATTCTTGGAATCGTTTTGTAATCCTGTTGGTAGTCCTTGTGCGACCTTACTGAGCTCTCAAAAGCTCACCCTTCGTTTGAATCCTTCTGCAGGTAATGACAAGTTGTAGCAGGTTCAGGAATGGGTTAGAGTCTGCGTGAGGTTCCGGTGAGCCCATCACTACTGTGTAGGGAGACCCCTGTGTGGGTCAGTTTTGTTAACTCGTTCTATAAGAACTTGAGTTTGTAAAGAACCTAGATCTTAATAGTTCCAGTTTGAGTAGTTTTGTAATATTGAATGTGAAGAGTTTGAGTTGATATCGGATTCACTGTTTTGGAAGTATGTGTTAATGAACAGGATTTGATAGGTTTGATGTGATCCGGTAAGTTAACGACCCGGGAGTTCGGGGCGGCGGAGCTCCGGATTCAGCGGGGGCGTTACACTTAATGTGACCCCTAGTTGGGAGGAAGCCTAAGGGGTGTCGAATTATAATTCAGCGAGAACTGAAAATCCCGTAACAGCAATCCTTAACTTGGTTGAATAAGGTGCCTTTGCACATGTATTTGAGATAAATCAAAAGGCACAAGAATGGGGCTAAGACTAAGGCTCGCTTAGGGTGGGGGTGTCACTTGACAACCCACCGCATGGTCGACCTTGTGAGTTTTCTTCAACCGAGATTGGAAAGTTTATCCTAGTGGGAGATGTGCCACGATAAAAGAGAGAAATAGATTACATCATACGACATATAGAGTCTAATCCACGTGTTAAGGTAGCTTCAGACTTAAGGCATCTCATCATTTGTTTGAAGTTAAGAACACATCTAATGTATGTTAAGGGTAGATAAAGGACACAAAAATAATGCATGACAAAAGTAAATCTCCCAAAGTACCAGGCATGATCTACACCATGGCGAGCACAGTTGTGCCATTGGAACGATGGTTTCTGCTAATGTGATGGGTTAACTAAATTAGTAGCATATTTTGAGGCAACCACTGGCTATACATAAAGCTCATAAATTGGATGCCTTCATCAATCGAAGTTCAGAAGCAATTTTAATTTAAAAAATTGCTCTCCTTCCGTCCTTTTTTTCAGTCCTATATTCTTTTGCTTCTTCTTCACCTAAACTGTCGCCCACCACTGCGGGGATTAACACCCACTGCCAATTCGTCATGACTTCCTAACCTATCACCATCACCCTTAAATTTTGTCGACGAACATCACAACTTGCCTACCCTTTGCCATTAGCCCTTCGACCAACCCCACTAAATATCTCTTGGTACCATCTACATCAGCAAAATTACGTAACCACCTACAACACCAGAAACTGATATAGGCAAACTTGTAATCCTACTGAAACAAGATATAGAAAGACCCTCAAGTTGTATCAATAAATAACAGACATATGCTACCACTTCACAGATCTCGAGAATACACACAAAAACACATACAACTTTAAACATAGTTAAATAAGAAGAATGCATTATCGCTTACCGTTACCGCTTCGGCCAAACCCCAAACACCTCTCGCCACCAGTAATGGGTAACCTGAGAACTTTAGAAGCACTCTTGCTAATTGAACTGATTGAATTATGTGTTTCAATTTATACCTTAAGAAATAAAAGTCACACCATGCTATAAACCATATGGATTACATGTGATTTACCCTTTCTTAGATTAATGTGGCTAAATTGCAAATAACCCCTTGATGTTTACATCGTTGTCTCATTTAAGACATTGGAGTTCCAATTATATCACATAACACCCTAACTTCTTCAATCCTCTCCAATTGAACCCATAATCGTCTTACTATTAAAAAGAAGGTGGAGGGTGATCCCTATGGAGGGGAAAACCTATTAATCTCTTTCTTTTTCATATTCTCTCTTTGTCTTTGTATTCTCACTCTTCCCCTCTGATTATTACAGCCATCACAACCACCTTCACATATGCTTAACCTTCGAACCACTATCGACACCACCTACACTGCTCCATCATTAAACCGACGCCACCATCATACCCACAACCACCTTTAATCACGCGACCGACACTATTATCAAACTCACTACCACCACCATCTCAGATCTATACCAAACCACCTTGACATCTAAAGTGCCTCCACCGCTTACCGTAACCAACCTCCACTACCATTAACTCCCAAATATACTTCATCTGTCGTGGTGCACTAGATCGAACCAAGTATGGTCATTGTGCGCCTGGATGGGGGTGGTTAGATGAGGATCTGTTTGTGGTAGGCCTGAGTGGTGGTATTGGATGGCGATCAGATGGTGGCAGGAGGATGGGGTGGGTTGGTGGAGGGCTGATGTTGATGGGGCTGAGCTATGGTATTAAATGGGGCAGTGGACCGACGCTAGGTTGATGGATGATTGACGTTGACAAGATTGGGCTATAGGTGTTGGACAAGAGGGAGGATGGGCAGTACAAGAAAAAAGGCACTTTTAATGACGGACAGTTCCGTCGCTAAAAGCTTTTTAATCTGTCGCTAAAGACTTTTAGCGACGGACAGCCCGTCGTTAAAAGTCAATCGCCTATAACCCCATTGCTTAAAGTTTTATGACGGATTTTTGAAATTCATAGCCTAAAAGTCGACTTTCAGTGATGGACGTATTAATACAATTAGCGACGGAATATCCATCGCTAAATATATTTTTCGTATTTTAAAAATTTTTCAAAAATAATTTTTTATGTAAAATATTTAGCCACGAAAAATTTTGTCGCGAAAAGTTTTAACGACAGATAGTTTTCCATCACTAAAAATTATTCAAAAATTGATGACTTTTAGTGACGGATAAAAGTCTGTCGTTTTAACCTTTAGCGACGGACAAAGGTCAAAATATGTCGCTAAAAGTAAAACTAATTTAAAAAAAAATTATTTGTTTAATACCCATACCTGTAATTACAAATTCTTAACAACTATTCTCAATCCAGTAAATTTTTCTCAATGCACATTAGGGTTAAATAATTGCCGATCCATCAGTAATTATTTAACCCTAAAATAGACACGATGTATATATATAAAGAATGGATTCTATTAGTACAATAGAGTAGGGGATGGGAGGGGATTACAAGTCCCAGGGGGGGGGGGCACCGGAGCAAGATACAAATGGTTAGGAGAGGAAAAGCTGATCAGGGGTTTGCGAGTCCTGGATCCGGATTTTGCTGATTGTCTCATCCACGGGGGCACTGTGATCTGAATTCGGCTTGGCGTGTCCACCAATAGTGCCCTGCATGTTAAGGCACATACGCATTATTCTCGATAGCAATCGTATATAGTGGTTATACCTAATTATGCGCCGTGATCATCATAAACACCTCTGAAGCAATGCGACGGATCTTGTCCTTGTGTAATGACGATCGCCCCACGGTCAATGTCTGTATTTGTGGAGGGGACGCTTCTATAACGGCACGTGCAGTCGTATCGGGCAGGCCGCATATGCTGCCTTTCGGCCTGTTGATGACCCCCGATGTATCCAGCCATTGCTTCAATCCCCCAGTACTCGTGGACATTGATGACTGTCTGGATTGCTACCCAGACCCCCTGATTTATTCATACGAGGCCTGCAAAATAATGATTTGACATTCAAAACATTAAGGCGACAAAGGAGAAATTTTAACAAATTAAACAAATTAATTTGTAACTTACATCGATCTGGCAGAAAATATCTGAAACAAAGTCTCCCGGGAGGCCTGGTGTGCATTGTCCTTATCCTTCTTCCTTACGTGCATCTGACAGTACGTCAGAGCCACGACCTCATCCGTCTCCAGGTTCTGGTGCTCAATCGCATTCTTATGTCGGAGGACATCGTGAGCCACCGACACCCCCCGGTGTGTGTGGAATCTTTCTCGTGTCTGTTTTCGCTCTCACTTCTACTCTTGGCCTCCCAGGATGTATCAGTCCTCCACTGATCAACCATCTATCCCCATACAAATTGAGATATCCAATGAGGGGGAAATCCCTTCCACTCCTTCATCGGGGCACCCTCAGGCAGCATCTTCCTCACCCGTTCCCGTGCATCGTGTGACCATCACTAGTAATTTTTACCGATGTAGGCAAAAAAGCCTATAGCCCCAATGCCTGCTGCTCACGTGACGTAAACTCGATCAAATTCCTCTTGCAAGGCATTCAATTACATAATCAATACGATTAATTAAAAATTACATTCTAATTAAACAAATAATTAGTGACAAAAATACCAGTCACTCCTCCCATAGAGACTCCCTTATCGTGGCATCCCAGTCCTTCAGTATAGCCATGGCTCAAAGAATCGGTTCTTCACAAGGACGCCGATCTTTGCCTTCGCCGGAGTCTCCAGGATCCTGATAAAGAAACAAACATCAAATACATTAAATAAGTGGACAGTAACAAATATCAAAATTGGAGAATGTAAATATTTAATTATGTTATTTTTTTACTTACTGACCTCCAGAGTGATATTAACTCTCTGTTTACGCTGGAGGTCGATGCCCACGCCGCGTGTCAGTCCACGGTCTCTTCGAGATCCTACAAAACACCAACATTAATACTGATCAAATATAATTTAAATATGAGTCTAGCGTTATGACCAAACATTGTTATCAAATATACCTAAGGTAGAACTCACAGAAGAAAGAGAACCAGCACGCTTGTGGGAGGAATCGGCCTAGGACTGGGGCATCGGCAGTGGCTGGGGAGGGTGGAGGAGAGAGAGAGAGAGAGAGAGAGAGAGAGAGAGGAAAAGTGTGGCAGGGAGAAAAGAAGGAAAAATAGGGTTCTGGCATGCCTTTAGCGTCGGATCTTTGTCGTCGCTAAAGGTCCATCGTTATTAGTAATCTTTTTAATCCATTTTTAGCGACAGAAAAAACCATCGCTATAATGCTTAAAAAATTTGCAAAATACTACTGTTCATACCCTATTCTGGTCGCACCCCAGGACCCGCTAAGGGACCCACTTTGCGCGACACATCACCCAGTCAGCGGTTAACTTTTCAACGTTCGAGAGCCGGTCAAAGCAACGCATGCTCAAGTCACGTGAACTGCTTGTGAAGTGACCTCAGCTTGCCTTCCACCTTGAGGGGCTCGGCCACCCTTGGGGGTCGGCCACCTTGAGGGGCTCGGCCACCCTAGGGGGTCGGCCACCTACCTTGACGACAGACGACCATTGCTCGCGGTAGCGCCCCGTCGCCCGGACGTCACTCCGCGACCCCCGTCGCCCGGACATCACTCCACGACCCCCGTCGCCCGGAATTCACACCGCGACCCTCGTTACCCATACTCACTCCGCCGCGCCCTTACGCCGCGCCGCTGATACAGCCGAGCCCCCAGGCTCTCTGTCACTCTACAGTGCCCTTGGCACCATATGTACTCTGTCGCAACCATGCGCTGCGCCATCTCCACTACAGTGCCCCCGGCACCTTATTTACTCCGCTGCGCCCTTGCGTCGCGCCGCTGATACAGCCGTGCCCCCGGGCTCTCTGTCTCCACTACAGCGCCCCCAGCACCTTACTCACTCCGCCACGCCCATGCGCCAAGCCACTGATACAGTCGTGCCCCCTGGCTCTCATTCACGCTACCTTTCCCCACACTATGCGCACCTTGCCTTGGTCGTGGAACATGCTTTGACCCACTCTCCGGAGTGTGCAGCATTCCGCGGGGATAGGCGACTCCTCTGGGACACTATCTCCGCCAGGGAGCTCTTCAACTCCCCTTCCGCCAGGTAGACGGCTCCTCCGGGATGCTACCTCGGCCGGCCAGGTAGACGGCTCATCCGAGATGCTACCTCGTCCTGTAGAATAGGCGACTCCTCTGGGACACTATCTCCGCCAGGGAGCTCTTCAACTCCCCTTCCGCCAGGTAGACGGCTCCTCCGGGATGCTACCTCGGCCAGCGGAATAGGCGACTCCTCCGGGACACTATCTCCGCCAGGGAGCTCTTCAACTCCCCTTTCGCCAGGTAGACGACTCCTCCGGGATACTACCTCGACCGGCCAGGTAGACGGCTCCTCCGGGATGCTAGCTCGGCCTGCGGAATAGGCGACTCCTCCGGGACACTATCTCTGCCAGGGTGTCTTCGTGACTAGCCTACGTGCTCTGGCACTGGGGGCTCGCGTCGGCACCCCTAGGGACTATGACCCCCCGGGTCACTCTGAGACGGGAGCAGGTCTTCGGAGGGAATCGCGCCTAGTCCACCTGGCAGCTGGGCATCAAGTCTTCCCCACCGCTGCCAGGCCTGTAGGATTCAGTAAGGGCTTGGACCGGAGGCTAGGGCAACAGGCTACTCTGACCATGCTACCGCGGCATGATCAATCTCCTGAGATAGGCAGAGAGATGTTGTGTGGGGCAAGGCAGTGCGAATTCGGGAACTGGCAGTCCAATGGAGAACCGGTATTTATGGACCCCCTGGTGACATGTCACTCCCAGGGGTGACACGTGTCAGTCGATGACACATTGATGACACCGCCACACTTTTCCCTATAAATAGGGGACCTTGGATTTCATTTAGGGAGAGAACGCTCTCATTTGTCATTTTCACTTTCTCTTTCTAAAAACTCATTCTCTCTGGAATTCTAGAGAGAAACACATTCGGACCCCTGACATCGGACTCTTGACGCTGCACCCCTGACGCCGACCTTAGCTTGGACTGTCGGTCGTCGGCCCTACTCGCCTTCGTCTTGCCTGCGCAGCACTGCCAGCCCTCGCGGCCTATCTGGGGAGCCTTGCTCTCAGCCCTTGCTCTGTCCTTGCTGTCTTTCACTTTGCGCACTTGGAAGCTGACTCGGACTGCAGCCTTTGTGGCACCTCCACGTAGGCACGGACCCACTTTCCTTGGCATCATTTTGGCGACTCTGCTGGGGAGGTGAGCATCGTATTGCAGTCTGCATATCTTCCAGACTTAGGCATCATGCCTGTGCAGCGGAGAGCTACCAGGACAACCAGCCAAGGACCCAACCCTCTCATGCAAGAAGAACACCACCTTGGTGATCAGGAAGAGACTAGCGCCACGCGACTCCAAGACCAGCCACCAACCACTACCCTGAGGTGCAAGTGATCGTAAGTGCAGCCATCCAGCAACTCACTCCAACCATCACCACTCTGCAAGATTCACAGACCACTCTATTAGCCGCCATTCTGGAGATGCAAAAATTCATACAAGCCCTGGCCTCGCAGCAGGCCGCTCCATCAATCCAACCTTCAGGACCGGGGCCAGCTTTTGACGTCACCCCAGCCCCAGTGTCGCGACTACCGCCGCCTCGAGTATCCAGACCTTTGGCGGTAGGACTCGCAACATCCTCGCCACCAGTAGCTGATACATCTCCTTCTGCAGTGCCACCCCGCAAGCTACACACGGATCTCCAGCCAGTCTTGCAGCAGATTCTCCCTGCTGTCACACCATCTCGTCCAGTTCCGACAAGAAGCTCTTCAGAAACTCATGACTCAATCGAGATGGAACCTAATCCTTATCTACCTGAGCAGCACCAAACCACTGGCCAGGTGGTGGACATGTCTCGCCAGCCCACCCATGCCCCTGCACAGCTGCCCTTGCCAGCCCCTACACCATACCAACCCTCCCATGCTCCCGTTTATCAAGCTGTCCCATCTGGGGGCTCGGGGGCTTGCGACGGCCCAGGTAGTCATCACCCATTGATCGGCAATGGGGCGCCATCCTCCATCTATGTCACTCGGTCAGACTTGGAAGCCCTTATCAATCGCCTGGCGAGGACTTCTGAACCAAACTCTTCAACTCGGCTGATCGGACACGCCCCGTACGCCAATAATATCGCAATCACACCCTACCCCCTCAAGTACAAGCAACCAAACTTTGTGCTCTTCAACGGACGTAAGGGCAACGCCCGCGAGCACTTGACTAGATTTGCAGGCTCCTTGGAGCACTATGGTCCGGGAGACAGCTTAAAGTTGAGAGAATTCCACAAATCCCTTACAGGCTTGGCTTACACTTGGTACCATCAGATCCCTACAGGGACTGTCCATACCTGGAACGACATAGTCCAACTCTTCCTTGACAAGTTTCATTATGAAACCGAGCGGGTGACCATCGTCGACATTGCCGGAATCCGCCAGAACCCCGGGGAAGACCTCAACGCCTATGTCACACGCTTCCATCACAAATGCTTGGAGTGCATTGACTTCAGCAAGGATGAGACCCTTGTACCCATTTGCATCAAAAACATGAAAGACACCTACAGGGTCTACCTTGAAAACCTCCAGCTTCGGTCTTGGGGACATCTCAAGGAAGCTGCACGATGCACCTACGACTCGGTCGGTCCGTCGAAGCCCCCAAGGCCCCAAACCCATATTGCCTTAGCCGTACCGGTGGAAGCAGCCAGTGACGACGACAACAGCCGCAAGCGTCAATCCCAAGGAAGGGATGGGCACCCTGACAAGAGAAGGCAGCCGACGCCTGCCCCGAATTACCCCTGCGACTTGAAGACAGTTAAAGCTCTCCTCGAGACCTGGATCAAAGACAACTCCATCAGACTGCCCGATGCCAAAAAGCCTACCCCATAAGACCTAGCTCACCCCAATTACTGCCCCTATCATCGAAAGGTCGGTCACGGCCTCAAGTGGTGTAGGGGCCTTAAGTTTGCCTTCGCTGACAAGATTGCGTCCGGCGAGCTCAAACTCTAAGTGTGTGACCTGCCACACCCCAATGCCCCAGCCTGATCTAGTGCATTTTTTTACACTTGTAATTTCGTTCCTTCGTTTTGCAAGTTTCAATGTGCTCACTACTCTTGTACCGAGGCATGTTGCCCCATTTTTGTTATCAATGAAGTTGCATTTTCCAGACTTCGACAAATTTTCAAGCTTACTGACACCACCCTTCATGCCCGTCACTAGCGCCCTTGGGGGGCTTCACCCCTTGCCTACCCCAAGCAAGCCATGTTCCCTACCCCTTCTGCATGCCTCTCATTGCGGTGACTTGGTACGTGGTGCACGGGGTGGCTCGAGCCACGCTACTAAGTTTCACCTCCGTCAGCCGACACCCCCTCAGGCCGTGCGACCTCGTGGGCATGCACGCAACACGTCTTGCCAACCCTCCCATGCCTGTCACTCAGCCGGTCACTCAGCACCCTTGCCCGAGTTCAACACTTAGAAAAATTTCTTCATTTTTCGCGGTCAGGTCATCACCCCCGCGACTTCACTCGGCACCCTCCCCTCTCTTCAACACTTAGAAATTTTTTTTTCATTTTTCGTGGTGGGGTCATCACCCCCGTGACTTCACTCGGCAACCTACCCTTTCTTCAACACTTAGAAAAATTTCTTCATTTTTCGCGGTCGGGTCATCACCCCAGCGACTTCACTCGGCGCCCTTGTCACTCTTCAACACTTAGAAAAATTTCTTCATTTTTTGCGATCGGGTCATCACGCGTCTTCACTCGGCGCCCTTATCACTCTTCAACACTTAGAAAATTTTCTTCATTTTTCGCGGTCAGGTCATCACCCTCACCCTCATTCAACACTTAGAAAAATTTTCACAAAAAATTTTCACCCTTCAGTGCTCTCTCCAACACTTGGAAAAATTTTCAATGAAAATTTTCATCAATCCCCAACCCCCCTCTTTCTCTCCCTTTCACCTCAAAATTATTTCTTCCTCCAAATTTTACATCCCTTCTCATGCTCCTTTTATAGGCTCCCAAAAAAAAAATTCGCATTTTAATGTCATTTTCAAAATCCACAAGCAACAAGAATCCAGGTGGGCAACACCCACCCCCGCGGGCCCCGACCCGTTTCCCCTCCCTTTCCTTCACCTTCCAGCGGGTCCACCACCCGCCCACCCGAATCCGAACCACCCGACCCCGACCCGCTCCCCCAAAACCCTAACCCTAAATTTTCTCTCTTTCTCCTTCTTCTTCTTCTTGTGCAGTCGCCGCCCCTTTGCGGCGCCGCTCCTCAACCGGCAGGCTCCACGGCGCACCCCTGCCGGTGACCATCCCCCCTCTCCGGCTGACCCCCCCACCCTGGCCAACCCACCTGGCCAACCCTCTATCCCCGCGACCCCTTCGGCCTCTCTCCCCCCGGCCAACCCCCCCACCCCTTGACCCCTCTCCCCCCGGTAGCGCCCCTCGCCGAGCACCCCCCGGCCGACCCACCACAACCGGCCGACCCCCCCATCCCCGGGACCCCCCTCGGCCCCTCTCCCCCCCGGCAGCGCCCCGCTGGCCGAGCCCCTCTCCCCGTCGACCCCCCTGGCCGAGCCACCATCCTGGCCGACGCCCCCTGACCGACCCCCCCAGCCCGCCGACCCCATGGCCGACCCACCTTCCCCTTCGGCCATCTCCCTCACCGGCCACCCTTCTCCTTTCTCCTTGTGGCCCACAACACACCAAGACCTCCACCCTCGTCAGCCGCACCACCTCCCCATCACCCAACACCTTCGCCACTATTTTCCCCACGCTCACAACAAACACGCGCATCTCACACTCCCACCCGGGTGACGTCTCCGTGCCGGCCGTCGCTCGTCGCCTGGGTGACGTCTCCGTGACACTCGTTGCCCGGGCATCGTCTCCGCGACCTCGTCGCCAGCGCCCGTGCGCCACTTCCATGACGCTTGACGCCCAGACTGGGCACCGTCTCCACAACCCCCATCGCCAGCGCCGTGCGCACCTTTCACAACACTTGTTGCCCATCGCCCGGGGGCTATCTCTGCGACCCTCATCGCTCGTCACCCGGGCGCCGTCTCCGTGACCCCCGTCGCCAACGCCATGCCTTCCGCAACACTCGTGGCCTATCGCCGAGGCGCCGTCTCCACAGCTCGTTGCCCATCGCCTAGGGCTATCTCCACGATCCTCGTCGCTCGTAGCCCGAGCACCGTCTTAGCGACCCACGTCGCCAGCGCCGTGCATACCTTTTGCGCGGACCCCCGCCGCCAACGCCGTGCGCACCTTTGGCAACTCTCGTAGCCCACGTCACTTGCGTCCGCGCGCCGGCTCTATAACTCTCATCACCCTCACACATTTGTTGCTCGCGTCCATGCTACAGCTCCGTGCTCCCGTCACCCGCGCTCCTCCGCGACTCTCACCGCCCGCACGCCACCTCTACGACCTTCGTTGCACGCATTCGCATGACAACTCCGCGATGGCCCCATCGCCTGTGTGCCGTCTCTGCGATCCCCGTTGCCCGTGCCAACTCATCGCGCTCTCTACAATGCGGGCTTAACGCCAATGGTCACTTGATGCTCGTCACCGACCGTGCACAATCATCACGACGACATCACCAAGTATACATTCGCGATAGTCGTCGCCGTGCCCATGCACCAGAACCATGTTACAAGCCTCCGGGCATCACACCTGTTCACCACACCATGTGCCCCCACCATGGACGTGGAACATGCTTCGACCCACTCTCCGAAGTGTGCAGCATTCCGGGGGATCCGTTCGTAGTGCTCCGGCACGAGGACCCCTCCCTACGGCATGGGCTGAGCGCCATCAAGGGCTTAGTGCCATCGCCGGCTCAATTAAACTGCGGGGCGGGCTGTATGCCGTCACTGGCTTAATCATCGGGGGCTTTGGCCCTCGCAGCAGGATGGGCTCTAGCCACATCGTTAATGCGTGCGACGCCAGCTCGGGTTGCCCTTCCGCGCACGCCACACGCAGGGGGCTTATGTTCATACCCTATTCTGGTCGCACCCCAGGACCCGCTAAGGGACCCACTTTGCGCGACACATCACCCAGTCAGCGGTCAACTTTTCAACGCTCGAGAGCCGGTCAAAGCAACGCATGCTCAAGTCATGTGAACTGCTCGTGAAACGACCTCGACGTGCCTTCCACCTTGAGGGGGTCGGCCACCTTGAGGGGCTCGGCCACCCTTGGAGGTCGGCCACCTACCTTGACGACAGACGACCATCGCTCGCGGTAGCCCCCCGTTGCCCGGACGTCACTCCGCGACCCCCGTCGCCCGGATGTCACTCCGCGACCCCCGTCACCCGGACTTCACTCCGCGACCCCCGTCGCCCGAACGTCACTCAGCGACCCCCGTCGCCCGGACTTCACTCCGCGACCCCCGTTGCCCATACGTCACTCCTCGACCCCCGTCGCCCGGAAGTCACACCGCGACCCTCGTCCCCCATACTCACTCCGCCACGCCCTTGCACCGCGCCGCTGATACAACCGTGCCCCCGGGCTCTCTGTCACTCTACAGTGCCCTCGACACCATACTCACTCCGCCGCGCCCTTGCGCCACGCCGCTGATAAAGCCATGCCCCCGGGCTCTCTGTCACTCTACAGTGCCCTTGGCACCATATGTACTCTGTCGCGCCCATGCGCTGCGCCATCTCCACTACAGTGCCCCCAGCACCTTACTCACTCCGTCGTGCCGCTGATACAGCCGTGCCCCCGGGCTCTCTGTCTCCACTACAGCGCCCCCGGTACCTTACTCACTCTGTCGTGCCACTGATACAGTGGTGCCCCCTGGCTCTCTATCACGCTACCTTTCACCACACCATGCGCACCTTGCCTTGGTTGTGGAACATGCTTCGACCCACTCTCCGGAGTGTGCAGCATTCCGCGGGGATAGGCGACTCCTCCGGGACACTATCTCCGCCAGGGAGCTCTTCAACTCCCCTTCCGCCAGGTAGACGGCTCCTCCGGGATGCTACCTCGGCCTGCGAAATAGGCGACTCCTCCAGGATACTATCTCCGCCAGGGAGCTCTTCAACTCCCCTTCCGCCAGGTAGACGGCTCCTCTGGGATGCTACCTCGGCCTGCGGAATAGGCAACTCCTCCGGGACACTATCTCCGTCAGGGAGCTCTCAACTCCCTTTCCGCCAGGTAGACGGCTCCGCCGGGATGCTACCTCGGCCTGCGGAATAGGCGACTCCTCCGAGACACTATCTCCGCCAGGGAGCTCTTCAACTCCCCTTCCGCCAGGTAGACGGCTCCTCCGGGATGCTACCTCGGCCTGCGGAATAGGCGACTCCTCCGGGACACTATCTCCGTCAAGGAGCTCTTCAACTCCCCTTCCGCCAGGTAGACGGCTCTTCTGGGATGCTACCTCGACCGGCCAGGTAGACGGCTCCTCTGGGATGCTACCTCGGCCTACGGAATAGACGACTCCTCCGGGACACTATCTCCACCAGGGAGCTCTTCAACTCCCCTTCCGCCAGGTAGACGGCTCCTTCGGGATGCTACCTCTGCCGGCCAGGTAGACGGCTCCTCCAGGATGCTACCTCGACCTGTGGAATAGGTGACTCATCCGGGACACTATCTCCGTCAGGGAGCTCTTTAACTCCTTTTTCACCAGGTGAACTGCTCCTCCGGGATGCTACCTCGGCCGGCCAGGTAGATGGCTCCTCTGGGATGCTAGCTCGGCTTGCGGAATAGGCGACTCCTCCAGGACACTATCTCCGCCAGGGTGTCTTCGTGACTGGCCTACGTGCTCTGGCACTGGGGGCTCGCGTCGGCACCCCTAGGGACTATGACCCCCTGGGTCACTCCAAGACGGGAGCAGGTCTTCGGAGGGCATCGCACCTAGTCCACCTGGCAACTGGGCGTCGGGTCTTCCCCACCGCTGCCAGGCCTGTGGGATTCAGTAAGGGCTTGGACCGGAGGCAAGGGCAACGGGCTACTCTGACCATGCTACCGCGACATGATCAGTCTCCTCAGATAGGCAGAGAGATGTTGTGTGGGGCAAGGCAGTGCGAATTCGGGAACCGGCAGTCCAACGGAGAATCGGTATTTGTGGACCCCCTGGTGACATGTCACTCCCAGGGGGTGACACGTGTCAGCCGATGAGACATTGATGACACCGCCACACTTTTCCCTATAAATAGGGGACCTTGGATTTCATTTAGGGAGAGAACGCTCTCATTTGTCATTTTCACTTTCTCTCTCTAAAAACTCATTATCTCTGGAATTCTAGAGAGAAACACATTCGGACCCCCGACATCGAACTCTTGACGCTGCACCCCTGACGCCGACCCTAGCTTGGACTGTCAGTCGCCGGCCCTACTCGCCTTCATCTTGCCTGCGCAACACTGCTAGCCCTTGCGGCTTGTCTGGGGAGCCTTGCTCTCAGCCCTTACTCCGTCCTTGCTGTCTCTCACTTTGCGCACTTGGAAGGTGACTCGGACTGCAGCCTTTGTGGCACCTCCATGTAAGCACAGACTCACTTTCCTTGGCATCAACTACTTTCAATGACAGAGACTTATCCGTCGCTAAATGTCAGTTATTAATTAATTTCAAAATTATTTTCTCCAAGGCCAAAAAATAGAAAAAAAATTTATCGGCAAAAATTATGTCGGTATTTACCTGTCCCAAAAGTCCATCGCTAAAGGTTTTTACTGATAGAATGTTCTGTCAGTAAAAACTTTTAGCGACAGACTTTTTGCAACGGAGAAGTTCGTCGTGTCAAAGGTGACTTTAACGGATTTGTGTCCATCACTAAAAGTCCGTCACTAAAGACTTATTTTCTTGTAGTGGGGGCTGATGTGTTGGTGGTTAGACAGTGCTAGCCCTATGGTTGGATAGCATAGGCTTACATCTTGTTTTGATGATAACAACATATTGATTATGTTCTAATGTATGCTTTGAGGGGCTTCTTAGTAGATATATACATGACACTCATGAAGACAAATTTGAGAAGTTGGATAGACAGATTAAAGCCAAAGAAGCTTAAAGTTATAGTGGACATGCTATGGAAGCTTCATCAAGTCTAATGTCAAAGAGTAAGAAAGGATGTAAAGGCTAAATTACTATTAATTATGATTGATCTTTACTATTATGTAATTATTCTTTGTTTGATGCTTGAATTGATGACTTTGACCAAAAAAGACCTTAGGACACCTTGTGCATTGCATGTGAGTTCATAACCTTTCACACAAGTGTGGTTCTTAAAAATGAGTGAACTTTGGGGCTCACTCAGATTTTCTCAAAGATGTTTTTGATGCTAATCTTTTCATATTTTGATAAAACTTTTTATTAGCTTTCTAACGCAGAAAAACGACACCTCAATTCGATTTTTCTAGAGAAAGTTATGCCCAAAATAGCAAAGTGAGTTCCGTGAGGCAGCCAAAAGGTAGTAAGGTAATACAGTCGACTACATTGGAATATAGTCGACTGCATTGGAATCCAATCGACTACATTGGTCAAAATTCAGCTCCAACGGCTATTTTAGAGGGAACCCAGTCGACTACATTTGGAATACAGTCGACTGAATGTCAGTATTTCTCATATAATGCCTATAATGGCTATATTTCATACCTTCTCTATATAAATGATTTGGGGCTTCATCATACACAATGGGAACCATATTCTAAGCCTCCATTCATTAGAGAAATATCAAGGCTCATAGATTAAACTTTTCTCTCTTCATCTTCATGATTTTACATCATTAAAGAGAGCATCTTTGTGAGCAATTCTTTGATTGAAAGTGAACATTCTTCAAGTCATCAATTCTTTCATCTCTCTATTGTACTAGAGCTTCATTTGTACTCATTTCCTTTCAAGAGAGTTTTTTGTACATATTTGAACTTTGTAAAAGGATTGTGATCAAGGCTTGGGTTGTCAAGTCTTGGGTGGGCTTTGTGGATTCAAGGTTTGTGCTTGGTGTGGGGATATCACCAAATGTTGTAAGGGTTTTGATCTTGACCCGGAAGAAGATTGTTGCTAGTGGATTCTAGTACTCTTGCAAGGGACGTCGTTGAAGAGGTAGATGTAGGCTTGATGGTAGTTCAAGCCGAACCATTTAAATCTCCTTGCCAAGTATCTCTAACTCAATCTCTTTACTTATTGTTTTATAATTGCTTGAGATTGTGTAGTTAGCATCTTCATTAAAATATTGTTTGGATTGATTAAGTTTCATGATTGTGTTTTGTTTAAGTTCCCTCAAAAATCTTATTCACCCATCTCTAGGATTGTTTTATTGGTTTTAGACAGGGATAGGTTAGTGGACGCGTGTGGTGGTGGCGGTGGAGGTGGCGACTATGGGTTGACGAGGCTAGGCTACAGATGTAGGGATGACAATTAGATCCGAACCCGGTGGATCTCCGTCCCGCCCCGCTAGGAGCGATTTATTTTGATTTTGACTGGATTGTGGAGAGGGTATGATATTTATATTTTTAACCCGCAGCAGGTTAGGGTGTCCAATCCGCCCCGCACCCATATGCATCAACCAATCTCAGCCGTCCATCCCAAAGTTATATATATGGAATTCTTACCAAACCCTACAATTTCTCTTCTTCTCTCACTGAGTCTACACAGTCGTCGCAGCGCCGCTACCTCCTTTCTCCTTCCCCCGCAGCGTTGGCCGTCAGCCCCCCACGGCCACAAACCACCTCCACCTAACCGGCCACCCACCACCATCGCCACGACCTAACGGTTGACCAAACACAGTCCACCTCCAGCGTAACCACGTAAACGTCCACGTCTAGTGTAACCACCACTTCCACCATCGGCATCGCATCTCTCTAGAGTTGATTGACCACCGAGAAGACTGGCTCTGGATGCAAATTGCCAAATCTGAAGGTTAGCACTATTGGGTAAAAATGTGAGTGATGGGTGAAAATGTTTTTGCTGAATTTTCTCTTCTCATTCGGTGGTGATGGGTGAAAAATGGCGAGTGAATGCGGGCTGCAGTTGTGGGAAAGGGGTGCTGCTGTACTGTGGTGCCTGGGGTAATTGCTGAGGCGGGGCTTGGTTGGGAATGTTAGCACTATTGGGTGAAAACGGTTTTGCTAATGTTCTCTTTTCATTCGGCCGTGATGGGTGGAAATGCAGGTGAGTGTCGGCGTGCTCGGGGTAATTGCTGATGCGGGGCGAAGCGGGTATTCAGGAATGCAAAGAAGATCGGGGCGAAACGGGGCGGGTTTTGTAAACTAGCTTAGGGTCGGGGATGGAATTGCACTCATCTGACCCGGTAGCGGGGCGGGGTGGGTCGGAGTGGGGTTCAGGACTACCGGGGCGGGTGCGGATTTCATAAGATCCGCATCCGACCCGCCCCATTGCCATTCTTATATGGGTGTTGGACGGGGTTGCGACCGAGCCGGGGTTGGTGGAGGCATTTTGGTGGTGGCGGCGGCGGCAGCTATGGGTTGATGGGGTTGGCTTCTATGTGATGGACAGGGCTACGCTGGTTGTTGGTGGATGCATTATGGTGGTGTTGGCAACTGTGCGCTTAATAGGGTTGTGTTACTTGTGGTTGGGATTGAACGGTGAAGAAGAAGACATACGAGTTTACAGGTTTGTCCCTCCAAAACAATTACGCGAGAGGGATAAAAAAAAATTTCAACCAAGAGAGGCTTTTGGGTCCAATTGCAATGTTTTATAGACATGGGGATCTTATGTGACACGATTGAAACTCTTTGGTCTTAAGTGACTAAACAATGCAAATCTTAAGGAGTTATTTGCAATTGAGCCAATTAGTATATTCCTAAATACGGCTTACAACGATGATTTGACACCATGCTTTCCCTCACTAATCTGTTGTCATAGACCTGCCTGGAATTGCATAAATTCACAAATATGAGTTGCAGTATTATAACCAAGACAACAATGAAAACTCATCCGCTTGTTTGCTGGTCGGTCCCTCCATCACCGTAGAAAGAATCCGGTACCTTTAGTACGATGACGTTAGAGAAGATTCTGATAGAGATTAAAATAACCATCGGATTGTACGACAGCATAATATGTAATCACCACTAATAGTTGACAAAGAGAGCGATTATTAGGACATACAAATCCACCGGAGAAGTTAGTGGCAATCCCACCTATTTATGTACTCTCTGCTGCTTTAATTTCCACTTAAAGCAGGATAAAGCGCACCACTTTCTTAATCAACAGCAAGGGTTTAAAGAACACCACGTATGGGGAGTGAACATCCTTTGGAATGCTAGCCACCAGGTCAAGCATTACGTGTTCCACCAATTTGGTTTTCAAATATAAAAAGGATGGAGTTAGAAAGCATGCAGGAGGCTTGCTTTAGACCTGGCAAACGAGTATACTCGTCGGGTATGGGTAAAATCCGTTCGGATTCGGGTAAATGCGGGTCGGGTATATTTTACCCGAATTTTTTCGGGTAGACATTTTAAGGATCCGTACGCTACCCTTGCGGGTAATAAATTAATATATATATATATATATATATATATATATATATATATTTTTAACAAATGTTCTTCATTTTTCTTCAATCTATTACTCCTGTATTACACAAACAGAAATTCAAAATTTCACAACAATCACCACAAGATCATTACACAACAATTACCACGAGATTAAGATTCAAGATTGAAGATCAGGATTCTTCAATAAACAAAATAAAAAACAAGAAATTTTAAGATCTACGATGGTGAACTTTAGATCTGGCCGGCGAGTGGCGATGGAAAACACAGATCTGGTGGTCGAGCACCTTTCATCTCCAGGATCAGCTGCTAGATCTGATGCGACGGAGTGGAGATCTTCCTTGATGGAGTGGCGACGGAAAACACAGATCTGGTGGTCGAGCACCTTTCATCTCCAGGATCAGCTGCTAGATCCGATGCGACGGAGTGGAGATCTTCCTTGATGGAGTGGCGACGGAGAGAAGAACGACAACGAAGTGGCGACATTGTGGCGCTGCTGTAGTGACGATTTCATGATTTAACAATAGATCCGTGAGTGGGGGAAGAGTAGACGAAGGGATCGGTGGCGGTAGATTTGAAGAAGGAAAGACGGCAGCGGGGCAGAGGCAGAGAAGAAGGAGAGGCCGCGCAGAGGTAGAGAAGAAGGAGAGACTGAGTGAATTAGGGCACTTGTTTACGTTGTTTGTTTATATATCCTTTGAAAAACGGGTAAGCCGGGTAACCCGTCATCCGACCCGGACCGACCCGAAAATTACGGGTCGGTTCGGGTACGAGTCTATTTTCAACGGGTAGCAAATATAGGTACCCGTACCCGGGATTTTTGACCGGGTACGGATCGACCCGCGGGTACGGTTAGATTTTTGCCAGGTCTAGCTTACTTCACTCACTCTCGCATGAATTTTGGAGCGAAATTATTAGTTTTATGAAAAATGACTATGTTTTAAATTTTTTAATTTGGCCAGCTCAAAGCCTACGCCCTTTTTCTGAAGCTGAACTAATTGCTCAGTTATTCGGAATCTATGGTGTGCAGTTTTCCCCTTTTTTCACGAACTTTGACCCCTTGGTGAAGTTGTTCCATCGTGATCGTTTCGCTAAGGTCATAATACGAAAGAAGCAGCCTCTATATAATATAAACCTACCTCAGAGGCTCATATGCTGAGCTGGTCCTGGCCTTGTTCTCGTATAAATTTGTATGTCTATCCATGCTTTAGATTAAGAAAAGAGGTGGTCCTCTTTTTCATTTCTATGCTTCTCCTTTTTGCCTCGTTTCCATAAAAATTTGTACGTCTATCCGTGCTTGATATTAAAAAAGGAGTGGTCCTGTTTTGATTTCAATGTTCCTCCTTTTTGCCTCGTTTTCATACAGATTTGTGTCTATCCATACTTAAGATTAGAAAAAAGACTTAAACAAAACAAAAGTAGCGATACTTTCTGCCAAGGCCTACATCATAACTTGCCGATGCGAGGCCTAGATGATAACTGGTCGATGCAAGATGCATAACGTAGTATTGGTAGCTTACAACTTCTTGGAGAAAGTTGAGTGTTGAAAGCCCAATAAACTATCTAGTTATCACTGCACATATTTAGGACATAATTTTTGATCCACAAGGGCTTACGGGCTCCATCAGTAGTCAAGACGATCATCTCGAGTTGCTCTACATCGCGCATTGATGCTCTATGCTGTTTAGACCGCCATGGATTACTAAAAGCGGTTTAAGCACTTTTTAGATTTATGCAAGAAAACTTTTCTTGTTTGACAATTTTGATTTTAATGCGAATTTCACTATTTCATTCTGTCTTTAAGAGTCTAGACTATTCTAGTAGTTAACAACTTTGTTGCCTAATAAACTATTAACTTTAAATTTTCACTTAATTTTGTTTTATATTCCTTGGCCTTGAAGGATTAGGATTTCTTTTCCTACGTAGAGGGTTGCAGATCTCTTGAGCAAAATTAGCTTTGATCAATAAAATTCTTTTCAATTTCCGGTGTGCTTTCATCATCGATCTTGTCGAATGAAGGTTGTTGACACTGTCCATCTAGACCAATATCTAGTCCTAGCGCTAAACTCATGCAATATCAAGTCTACATGCACCCTTCCTGCATTACTGTTTGGAAAGAGAAGTTAAAAAAAAATAAAAAAATGAGATAGCATATATTGTAACCATTCAAAGTTAATGTTTGTATTTACAAAAATCCTTTCAACTTTGACGCTAGGATTACCATCCTGTCAAAACACCTTCTCCCGACGATCGGTAACATATGTTCAATTTAGTACAGTATCAACCAACTTTTTTGGCTCCTAGTTATTGGTAGCTCGTCTATTTTTGTTTTTAGCAACTCCATTGTTTATCTTTCATAACCAAACCAAAGTTTCGCAAAAGTGTATTAGGTTATGTAATATAGCTTTGGAGATGTACATCCCCCTCTTATACTTTGAAGAGGATTCAGCCTGTACTATCCACTCTACTCCAATAGGTGGTGTTTGGTAGCAATTATACATAGCTTTCAGTACAAAAAAAGCTGGCTCTTACTCCCATGACGTGGATTGCAGATCTTGCAGCAACACCAGACACAGGCCCCTTCTCTACGTGCACCTCACGGGAGAATTCCACTTGAAGCCATCTCGTGCGCGCCAACAGGATTCCCCCTCGGCCCGTCTGTCGACACGTGGCACACGTCACTGCCCATTATGGTTGAGGTATATTTCATTTTCAACGCGAACAGCTGCTCAAAGAAGGCATAAAGAGAAAGGGGGTCCTAATTTGTAAGGAACGAAAGAAGAAGAAAGAAGGCAAAAGCCATTAGTGCTATGGTCATACAAAAGGTTGCGAGGGTGCGCAGTGGCCATGTGACGTTGATTGGTCTGCTTTTCTGGCCCGCCCGTTTCTTCAAATTTGACGGTAAAATACGTCCCCAGTTGTGCATTGATTATACGATAAGTTAGGACAAAATTCGTGGTCTTTAGCTTTAAAGACCGGATTCCCACCTTCCCTTGTTCCATTTTGGTACCAAAGCAAGAAGATTATTTCTTTATCTTTAGTTAGTATATATATAGTAATAAAAAGGGTGCAAACATTAGATAAATCCAAAAAGTATAAAGGAAAAGGAAGCTATGCGAGAGATCTGGACTTGGAAAATGCAACTTGACCCGATATGATAGCTTCACTCGCCCTAGAATGTCCAGGATACTCACCTGTAAGAATTATCCTATGTGACCTAATATGATAGTTTGTCAAAAAACGGTTGGGTTGTTTCTCGATCTAACATGGCATGCATGTAATTTCATTTGAAGGCGAGTGATTGATACAAAGGAGATAATGAACGCGATAGTTACACATTTTCTAAGGTGCAAGTTAAGAATGGAAGAAAGTGATAGAGTCTATCTCCGACGAGTTCGTAATGAATCCAAACTCTATTGGAGTGCTATACAAGCAGCGCTTATGAAGTCACTACTCTCACCTTTACCGTCATTCACGCTATACCAACTTTACCATCTGATCAAGAAGAGCATTCTGATATGTCGAGAGGGTAAAAGACCTAGCATGCAATCATCATGGGCGAAGATAGTAATTTAGCAATTATTCTATCATGCTTTATATTTATGTTAGAATTATTAATTGTATTCCTTCCTTTGAATATGCTGACATCTGTCTGGATCCCAAAAAACTATATCACTCATCCAGTGGTGAGACAACACTTTGCATTATGTCTTGAATTTTGCTTTGTTACAAGTTCTAATTTTAGAGTTTTTGTAGGAAAGAAAAACACTGCGCAATTCTGTGAAGTTTCATCTACCATAAATTTGGAAAGACTTTTGGTTTACACCAAATTACGCCCACTTTACACGCAAAATTCACACTGCATTCACCCACCCTAGTTCTACCTTTAAAAGACATTGTAATACAGAACATTAAATGATCATATGTATAAAACAAGGAAAGATTTTATTCTTGGTCAGTTTCAGTTTTTGAGTCGTCAACATATTGTTGGTGGCATTATTAAGTAAAGATCTTCAATTAGTGAAAGATAGGGATCAAATCGATATGATACTATTGTTGGTGTGCAACATTGAATCCGTTTCTGTCTTAAAATATATATAGGCTAGTTTCAATCTTGAAGTGCTTTTGACTTTTGTAAAAGCAATATAGTAAAGCAAATATTACTGTGGCAAAAGGTAACTATTTTGTCAATAAAACTTCAAGAGCAGAATTATTAGACTCATTGTACCTTAAGCCTGTACTTCTTGCATTAATACTTGAGTGAAGTTTCACTTTATTTTAGTGTTTGCTTAGGGACAACGCACACAATAGGTAAACCCTAAGACATGTGTAACTAAGGACAAAGTACATGTGACGTGACATGAGGCCTAGACCTTTTTCTACTTCCAAAGAAGATGAGTAGAGTAACATTGATGGGCTAATTTGGATCACCTGAGTCTGAGTTTGCTTAACTAGGACCAGGCAATTCGGTCCCCACTGCATCTGTCCCAACTACAAAGTTAACACTTCGAATGATAGAGAAGAGGGATACTGTAGGCTGTCAAGGCAGAATTGACTTCTACGAGCATGGTTAAAGCAGAATTGACTTGCGCCGATTGGGTTATTAGAGAAGCACCAGGAAAGCAACATTGCAATTCAACCGTTTTCGAGCGTCACGAACTGATATATTAGTGAACGGTGATGTGTGATTCTTGAATGGCCAGAAATAGTAGACAATCATTGAATTGAGTAGTAGACCTATGTATCAGTCCTCAAAGCTTCTAATTTCTGGCAAGTATAACCCGGATCCTGTATGTTGCGGGGTTAGTCCACTGAACTTACATCAATTTGCTAATTTACACCCCAACAAAAGGAAGTAGTATTTTCTTACCAAAACGTGTGGCAAAAGTTAGGAAGTGTTTGTTAGTAAAACGTTCTGGCATGTGGTCTTAGGATGCATTTGTGTAACATAATACACAAGCATGCCAGGTCCTTCGGAATCACATGTAAACACAATCTACAAATATCCTCAGAGTTCCTTTGAGTTAATACTTTATGACTTTTTTAGTGCTATTTCAATTACAACTACTCTTTCATTATCTACTCCTACACTCCTAATCAAATCATGTATATATAAGTACATTAAATATAGACAATTAACCTTCATCGTGTTTGCAATAATCAACTTTTATTTGATGATAACACTTTGAGACGGTAAAAGCTTTAGTTCAAAGATTGAATACACTTTGGTGACTCTTTAAGCGAGGTAAATAGCTTATTTGATATAGCTAAGATAAACTAGATTTATTACCTAGGGTAAACCAAGGAGTGCTACGGTTAACTAAGAGCTAGTTTGTGTGTAGTGCTAAAGAGGATTAATTGATACAACATTTACGGCTTAAACAGTTGGGCTTACAATCATTTAGCCTCAAGTCGATCCAATCTGGAGCTGTCGCGTGAGAATAAGTGAGCATATTTTTTCCTTATTCTCACGTTAAACTTCTCTGATTTGAGCCGACCTTGTCACGTGTTAAGATTGGATAGAGCCTTATTTTACCTTTTGTCTAAACTTTCGCCCAGCCTTTGCCATGTATTTTACATCTCTTTCTATGATAATGATACGTTGCATAGTTAAAATTTTATGACCTGCTTACATAAGTCATGTGCCCTTCTTTGCTTAGAACTGGTACCACGTGTCATTTAGTTATTATTGACAAGGATTTGATAGTTTGATAGACAGACACCAACTTGTTTTAGGATGAATCAGCCCTTAATGGGAAACTTGTCCTTGTGCAATCCCTAAGCCCTTGCTGACATGGCATATTAATGCCTCAGGGCAAATCAGCCTTGCTAGGTGGGACCATTGCATTTTAACCTGGTTCAAACGTTGGAGTAACGAAATGATTCTTTTCTACTAATGTGGAAGGGCATTTTTGTCAGGTCACTTAATTCTGAAGTATAAAAATGCAACACAAAAGTAAGGAATAAATTTGCAAAGTAATCCACATATTCCAAAAAAAGCAAGCAAGCATTTCAACCTAATTCAACACACACATGCACACGCGCATAGCAAATTGCTCACACAGCCTCGACACCTGCGCACGCGCACACACGTGTATATGTATGTACGTATATACATATATGTGTGTATGTATATGTATATGTATACACACACACAAAGAGAAAATAATGTGCGCGCACACATAGATATATATATATATATATATATATATATATATATATATATATATATATATGTGTGTGTGTGTGTGTGTGTGTGTGTGTGTGTGTGTGTGTGTTGCACACACAAATGTATACATTTTTATAAAGTGTGTGCACGCGTGAGGGCGTGTGCCGCGCGTGCGCGTGTGTGTCGCAATTGAAACTCTAATACTTAGAATTACATAAGTTGACAAGTCTCTTTGTGATGGTAGTTTTGTACTAGTGGTGGCGTTAATAGTGTCATGTATCAAATCCTAATTATTAAGGTAGCGTTTTATAAATTCTAACTATTGATGGAGCTTTTTGCTAATCTTAAATGTTAAGGGTGCTTTTTGCAAACCCTAAACATTGAATTAAGACCATTTGATCAAAATACCCTCACTAAATACCCTCACTAAATAAAGAGTTTTTAATAAGTTTAAGGAAATGTAAAGTTTCGCTAAACATTTCATATGTCAAGGTAAAAAAAAAAAAAAGGAAAAAGAAACTAATTTCGTGTGTTGGTGTGTTAATATGCAAGACGTCATATGTTAGGTAGTTTCTGCCAATCAACCCAATCTTTAATTAACATATTTTCCTGGGGAAGTTTTCGGAAATATAAACAAGTAGTCTATTGAAAACTTCCGAAATTGTTTTGTAATAGACTTAACATGCATGGGCAGAGCTAAGTTAAGAGGTAAACAATTCCAACTTGTATGATTTGTTAGTAAAGAAGTTAACGCAGTCATGAATTATGATCAAAGCCAAAATCAGGAACTCTTGTTCTAGTTTCGAGATAAAATCTATTGAATGAAGAAAGTGATCTAGTATAGATTGTAAATTCTCGTGCTTACACATATAGCCTTGACCAGCTCGAGGCTAGGTCAAGTATTTATGTTAATATTTTCAATTCATTATGTCATAGAGTCGAACCGAATAAATTTAAAATTTTTTTAACATGTTTAAGTTCGTCTTGATTATTTCACTACTCAGTTTGCAATGAACCTCCAACTGAGAATCTTAAGTTGAGATTGTTTTCTTGCTTATCCACCGTTCTAAAACAAATCGACGCATCCCTCAAAACTAGGTGTTCATGGATCAAGAGAAAACCCATAAGCACATAACAAAGTTTTGATGACTAATACTTTGATTCCACTTTGTTAGGACAAAAGAAGGTGCCTCGTGGATCCTTTTCAGTCATGGGGTTCCAATGGAACCGATCCATCCAAAGCCAGCTTTGATGGCTGAATTCCTGGTTGGAGCCCATGGCTTGACAAGAGAGCGACCTTGTCTCCTAAAAGAATCATTTAGGTCAAGGGTTGCAATCAAGAGCTTCCTTACCCAAATAAAATAAAGACAAATTTGAAAACTAAGGAATATGACTTAATTGCATGAAGGCCCTTGTACTTCAAACCATTTTACTAGTAAGTCAGATCATCCTGACCTTCCTACATTATTTTAAGGCTTAGTTAGATAATTCGTAGTGTAATACACGTATTATTCTCCGCCCTCCCAATCTATACAAACTTCTTTGCATTATTCTTGAGAGCAGAACGCTGAAGAAACCAAAAGTTCATATCAGCATTAATCCTATTGCAATATGAGACGCTATCAAATTCAACATAATTTTACTGCCAATAGGAAAACCAAATTCTTATAATTTCTGGCATTAGCCTCGCGCTGTCAATATTGTATTAGTAACAATTTTGTTGTCTTTTAAATTCAAGAAAATTCAAGTTCAGCTTTTCATTATACTCCAAAAGCGGACAATCTTATTAATACTTATAAGGACTAACACCACTCTTATTTAGTAGAATTGAGCTAAGTTTAGACAAAAATATGTAATGAATGGATGTTCAATAACCTCTACGGGATCGGTTGCGGAATGCACGGAAAAAACATATACCAACATCAGTATTAACAAAGGAGAAGGAAACACTCTCGTCGAAATACATAGAAATCGGGTGGAAGTCCATTGGATTGGATTATTAGGTGGCGTACATGTAAGACCAAGAGTATAATATGTAGTTTTTGGCTGATGACAGCTACAGAAAACCAAATACCTGCGAAAACAAAAGACATTAAGTTAAGGTATCACTATTGGCCTCAAACAACCTTAAAACGCACTGTGACAATGACTAAGGTTAGGAAAATTGCTTGCTTTGCCGAAACAGGATGTGTGCTGCCAAAGCCTCGTACACAACAGTGACAACTACAACGGTACGTATCATTAGGCCCGTTTGACACTCTCTTTTAGCTTTGGATTTCATATTTGTTTTCTTTTCTTTTTGGCTACTATTCATTTCTCTTTTGATAAATTTCAAAAAAGTTAAATCAGTTTTTTTATTTCTGAATATTATTTTTTAAAAACATCAGATTCAAAGATTATTCGCCGACTCTTTTCAAATACATAATTAAAGTTCACCCAACTTAATTTGACACGTAAAATGCGTTTGACAATTACATTATATCAACAAAGAGGGTTTCCTCTTCTTTGAAAGGGTAACTAATATATAAACAAATGATACTATGTATGCCTCTAGATTTTTGTAAGAAAGGACCTTTTAATTCAAAAAAAAAATGATAAAAACAATTAAAAAAACAATAATGAGGCAAATAATTAAATCAAAGAGAGATACTGTCTTGACAAGATAGGCTGTAAAACTGAAAAGATGGGTTGTAGGGCAACCTCACTAAGAACCCACTGTCCATCTATTTTATCCTAATTACACACGATGTCCTATCAGAATCAGAATTATGAATTAGCAACTCGAGGTTGTGGCTGAAGGCATCAATGGCATCCACGGGTATTACTAAATTCAGGTTGACATTCCTAGATAAACATTAAGAACTTCCAGTTGCCAAAAAAATAATTGTTTATTGCCATTTGCAAATTTCTTCTTTGGGAATCCATATATATTCACATTCACATTCACATAAATAAATGGATCTGAAGCAGGAGACGCGTATAAGTTGCCTCGTTTGCCAGTTGACAAGTGGAAAGTGTTCGTAAATGCGGGATTGTCAAAGTGATTGGACGATTCAAAGTAGATCTTGTGGCATCTCACTCATGCCATGTTTTTGTGTACATTGTATCTTACTTGGCATCGATGTTACTCTAGCTAAACATAATATTTTTTGCACTATTTTCTTCTTGATTTTGGATAAAAATTCTACCAATACTATTATTAATAAATAAGTCGTACTAATTCTTCCAAGATAGACTACTTAAAAAGGAAAAGTGAGAAGTTACTACTAAACCACAATGTAACCCTTGGTATGGGTGACACATAATTAAGCCTCATTAAATATCCAAAAATGGCTAAAAAATTAATGGCTTTATCGCCAAGAAACCTTTACCGAACGCTACCTGCATAGGAGACAAGTGTACCCTTTACACGAATCAAGATACTAACTATACACAATAAACAAAAACATTGTCCCGAATGTTTGCAAACAACACACAAAATTAATGCATCAATTCTAGGTGCCCTAAAAGAAAATTAAGCACAAGGCAATCACGACAACAACACGACAGCGACAGAGCTGCCCACACATCACCAACAATGGTCATCCCACCAAGCCACGTGCCCAAGTAGCCCCCCGTCCACATTACACCATGATCATCACCACACCACCTGCTTCAGCCTGGCACCAACGCCACTACTGGCCACCGCACAACTGTAAACCTCAACCTACCCCACCGCAGGACATCAACATCCACCAGAACAACTGTCAACCATACTCACTCCGATCAACAACCCATAAACCACATCCTCACATATTATCCCCGGCCCGTAATAACCATCAAATCCGACCAACTTATCCCCACTCAGGTGGCACAAGAGACTCCTCTTTACACCCAAGAAAACCACAGGGAAACTAGATCGAAAGAGAAAGGATGGGGACCATATTGGGGAAGGAAGGGGAAAGAAGGAAGATGGGTCTCTAACAAGAGAAATCCTCACTTAACCACCTTATCTATCACCACCACGAGCCACCATAAACGTTCCAGTCACCCATTAGAGGAAGAAAGGCTAACCCGACCAAAAACACCAACCCATATAGAAGACGAGCACAGCTTTCCTTAAGCGCAGAAAGAGAAAGATGGAGGATGAAGGGAGCTCAAGCCTAGTATCAAAGCCCAACCATGGCCTTCCAAGAGCTTCTAATAAGCCTTAAATAAATAACATAATATACTTGTGAATAAGCAAAGAACCACCACAAGTGGGGAGACCGACAGTGGTGGAAGCCATACTGTGAAAGTTCGAGTCTAGAGTGAGGATAGAGAAAGCATGGTCGGGTAGAGAACTTTGTTGTATGGCACACTTTCATCCCATTGAGTAATTCATCCTATTGAGTAAAATGATTATCCAAAGCTTAGCTATTAAGCATGTCCACGAACGAATTCATCTTTAGACTTCCTATCTTTTCTTTTTCATAGAAATCCTTTGAATGAGTCTCAAAAACTCTCTAAGTGCATAATAAAGCCACCAATCACATAGGCACATGATAAGGGAAAACTTGGCAAGAAACCACATTGCTGCCAAAGACAGAAAAATGACCTTAAAAGTCGCCATTTGTCTCAATTTTATAATTAAAAAAATCCAAATATTATACTTAATGTTATTTTGACCCTCTGCCTTCACTGCCACACACTACACCACCGTAGCTGACCACCACCACAACCATCACCCGTGTCGCACGCCACCATCGTAGTCATCATCAAACACCACCACCACGGCCTACCACTATCATGACCTTCACTAGTAACTAACCCACCAGCATAAGCTTCACCAAACCACCATCACCACCACTGCAGCCCATCACCCTTACATCTTCCTCTATGCAAATGCACACACACTTGGTGACCAATGTCACCACCGTAACAACACATAGAACACAAACAAACTCATGCGACTACACAAGTATGCGCCCAGACACAAATACGCACGCGCGCTCGCGCACACTCCCGCGTTGTCTTGGCCATCGTGACCGACCTCCACACATTCGCCGATGCTCACCCGTCAGATCTGCACTGCCACGCTATTGCCCATCTTCATCTCCATCTCTCCTTTTTCGGTGGCGACAAAACTGGAGGGCTAGGGTTGACAAAACTAAAGGGGCTAACAACAAATTAACGTATTATCTGGTGAAAAGGAGCAGATTCTGGCAAAAGATTATGCAGCGAGTGTGGCGGGGAGTTGGTGGCAGTATTGATGGGATATTGAGGGGTGTAACCATAAATTTTCACGCTTAGGGGTTTATAACGTAAATGTCTCTTTTAAAACTAACATAAGAAATTGATACATGGCATTGTTTAGACTATTTTGTTGCCTTCCGCGGCGACATTGTTTGTTGCCAAGCTTTTTTCACTTAATAATAAAGCAATTTCGTTCAAAGGTTGTCGTTTTGGTAATTGTGCTATCTACCACGTGATTATACTACAACCCATGTGTATAAATAATTGTTTGTTTGTATATCTATCTAGATTTACTCTTAAATTTCTATTACGGTGGTTAGATCTTTGAGGTCCACAGCAAGGTACAAATAGCTTGTAGAATTCTCAAATTTAGATAGTTTCAATAACTCTACCCTGTTCACAATTACAACCATAAAAAGCATAAAAGAAGAGGCATCCCAACTACCGTCCATGAATGTTGGGGGACAAAGTACCAACCTTCCCAAAAGTGGTAGATCAGTACTACTGTAAAAAGTAATGACACCCAAACGTCCCACAGCAACTCTACTGTTTTACCAAGTATAGGTAAACTCTTATATATCATATAAATAGTTTGACGATTACTGCAAGGTTGCCAGTGGCCTTTCAGAACTCCATCTTTTGTAGTGAAAGATGAAAAAAAAAGGCCAAAATGAGTGCTCTTCAGACTTGGATCATCAACATAAAAAGTGTGTGGGGGTTGGGAGAGATTATAAAGTATTTTGCAGAAAAAACAAATACCAGCATGAAAGCTATATTTGATTGGTCGTTGCCGTGTAGTTCCCATTACACTTGTATCTTTGGCCTTCTTTCTCTTGTTTGTTTGTTTTTTTTTTTGGGTGGGGAGGGGGGGAAATTAAAAAGTATTTTGCAGAAAAACCAAATACCAGCATGAAAGCTCTATTTGATTTGTCGTTGCCGTGCAGTTCCCATTACACTTGTATCTTTGGCCGTCTTTCTCGCTTGTTTCTCTCTCCTTCCCCTCTTTCTCTGCTTGAAATTGTACCGACATGGCTCCTGGCAAATGGGGTTTCTCTCCTTGAGCCGAGGAATTGACATTGCTGCTTCTACTGGGTATATCCGTACACTTCCCTTTTCTTATTGTGAGCGTTCACACTGCTTAGTGGTCATGTCTGCATGCTTAAAAGTTAACTGTGTCTATCATTTATCCCAGCCAATCTTCCTTCTATTTGCTTTCTATTTAAGTTTTATATTGTGTGTGTGTGTGTGTTTTTTTTCTTTCTTGCCTTTATAGTAAAATTTTGGTTTGTCTATGCATAAATTTTGTCTGGTTACTTCGAATTGATAATATGAAGAAAAGAGAGAAATATTTTGGTCTGGTGTCTTTAAACTATGCTTAGTACTTCAATTTCATGCTTGTTCTACGTCTTGATGGCTGAGTTTATTGATTAAGTTCCAACTATACTGCTCTTAAAGGCCCTTTTATGGGTTAGTGACTGTTTGTTTCCCCTAATTTTTTGTGCTTTTGGGTTCTACTTGATTTACTTCCTGAAAGTTTTAGATTGTACATAAAATTGATGAATTAGACATTAATATTGTGGGAAAACTGATTCTTGAAGATCTTTGTTGGAAATTATAAATTTTGGTTGAAAGTCTAATCATATGATATGTAATTGCAGGAAATAAACTGTATACTAAACGAGAAGTTCAATTCATTTTGGAGGGTACATGATGACTATGCATTCTGGGTTTCTGAAAGAACATGAAGGGACTGCACACAATCCCATTGGGCATGTGTCATCGGCTTGGGGTCCTTGGTGGAGTGGGCTCGGTTCTCAATCTGGTTATGGTGAATCTGCAGGCCACTTGAAGTCTTCATTTCTTGAGCCTTCTTCTAGTGGAGACCGAGTCACTGTCGCTAAACATGTGGATGCTACCGAACTAGGGCTGGGAAAAGGAAATACACCTCAATTCACTATCTTTCCTGGTAAAATCTTTACTCATGCGTCATTTATGTCATTTCGGCTGTCTTTCTATTATGGAGCATTGAAGAAATGTCGACGGAGAGTGTGGCACCCCTATCAGCGCTAGTTGAGTGTCCCAGACGACATGCAAGCTCATTGGGATAAGGCTGCCTCTACCCACTACAGCATCATACTCTTTAGTCCTTGATCATTTATGTCATGATAGCGATACTGGATAATGGGGATGGTCATATTGAGTTGCCCTTTCCTGATGTATAGTTGGGCCCCTTATTAAAGTGTCTAGTGTTTTAAGAATAATTCGCATGTTAGTATCTGGTTTGTATGCAGGATAAGTTTTTGAGGCTAAGGGATTAGTATAATAACACTCCAAATGACCATTTTGGTGCTAGTAGCCTAAGAGTCAAAGTCATCTGCACGGAGACTTAGAAATTGTTACTCGCAGGATGATATAGTTTGTTTGAGATGTGAACTGAAAGGATACAGTTATAGGGAAGGCAGATGCTTAGGACAAGATTTGTACAGAAAATAAGTGGTCAAGTAGGATAAAAACACGGTTACTGTCTCTGCAGCTATATTGCATGTGAACAGAAAGGTTAGATCAAGTAGTGGCAAGATTAGAAAAGCACGCGTCATTTTGCTATACTAAGTTGTCCTTCTCTTGTTTTATAGCGTGACTTGGTACTTGTGAGCTGCAGTGGAATCTGTGATTATTTAATAGAACAAATTCTCCTAGAGATGAGAGTAGGGGGTTTGCAATGCACAAATAGCATTTGTTGTGGAGTTGTGTAACTCTGAGGGGTTGTCTTAAATTGTCCATCGTGATACTACTTGCATATTATGGTGAGAACTATTGCAGAACATTGAAAATGGGTACTTTTGAGCTCCTGAGGGCTTGTGTTAAATCGTCCATTGTGTTTGGGAGGTTAGTCTAAACACGATTACAATAAATGGGCTGGAAGTCTGGGAAAGATTAGAGAACACTGATTGAGATGGTATGGTCGTGTATTCAGCAAAGGCCTATAGATGCCCCTGGTAAGGAAAATTGTTTTGTTTCACGTTCATTGGGTCGGACCAGAGGATAACAGATCTAGAATATTTACCAAAACAAAAACTCGGGTAGACCAAGGATAATTTGGGCAAGAGTTAAAACGAGAACTTGTGCTTGGATAGGGGAGAATGGAAGAACAGAAGTTTTGCAGCGGACACAGTATTTGTAAAGACAAATGCAAACGAGTAAAAGACAATAGGATGAATATGCAAAATGCACAGTTTTATTTCATTTGGCGAATAGGGTCAAAAACTGCCACCATTACTAGAGCTGCTGTATTACCTAAAAACTTTGAATAACTTAGGGGTGAAGGCTAAATAATATAAAAGAGGTGTATGTAACTTATCTACTAAGGCGTGCCACAAGTCACTACAGAGCACTTTTCCCCTTTTGGAGTAGAATACTTGGTAAGTGTTGCCCTATTTTCCCGACTTCAGCAAGTCAGGTTCCCTTAGTGGTACACTAGTAATAATGAACTGAACAAAGAACAGCTGTAGATTGCTTTGATGTTCCCTCTGGTATATTTCAAGTTATGGAGGAAAATCCACTACAGGTTTTGAAGGGGAAAATCCATCTTTTTGATTGCAAAAAGAAGGGCTGTGCATTTTCAAATGTATGATTTATCAAGGCAATGTTAACTTCTACTTCTAAAAGACATACCACCATCATTATGTTTTGGTGGTATTTTTTTTTCCTTCTCTCTTTTGAAAGACAACCAATATCTAAACAGTAGATACCTATCTTGTATATTATTGACAACCTAAGTAGTATCTCATTCAGGCAATTGCAAAGTGTCGACCAACGGATCAAAACCTAGCGAACTCCAGACAACCTTTTCTATGCTATCTGCTCCACCAGAATATCGAGGTCGCTTTGAGCTAGGATTTAGCCAGCCTGTGGTAAGGCGTTTTGTCAATTAACTTCTTCTTTGAAGTTCTAGCATCTCAGTCAGTGAATGCTACTTTTCTTCTCATTTTCTATGTCATAGATATGCGCCAGTTATCCTTATGGGGATCAATGTTATGGAGTATTTTCAACTTGTGGACCTCAAATTACGGTATCCGTTTCTTTTAATCTCTAGCTTAGTGTGAAGCTACTTTTGCAGATTTTATTATCTAGATCACTTGGAAAACTTCTCTTTGATGACCCAGGCGTTCTAGTTCTTTGTAATTTGTTTGAAAGTTTATTTGGAACTAATGCTGGCAGTTTCCTAGGCCATATTCCTGTTTATATTTCGCCGATTTCCATGTATCTATGAAGGGATAGATTTTGTTTTTAGGACATTTAGTGTTGTGAGTATTAGTTCCTAAAGTTTTTTTTGGTGAATATGTATATACACCAATGTTGCATGGAATTGGATGGCTGAACCTAATGACAGCGAGGACACTTGCCTCTTGATCTTTGAGAGCCACAAAATAATATATAGAAAAAACAAAACTTTTATCACATTGAACTGTTTTATTAGCCTTTGCACCTTCGCAGTTCAATGGTTTTTGCACCTATTGCATGTAAATTAGTTACATACAGATACGTACTTTAGAGTTTGTTGGTTTTTGCACCATCCATACTAGTGAGTATTTGATACTTACCTAGCCTAAGGTACTGGGGTTCGAAAACAATGTTATCATCAAGTTAAACATGCAGTGCCTAGCAACTCTGTTAATATGCCAGGCACCTTGAAGCGATTTTGGCATTTGCATTTCAGCAAAGATTAATGATGATCGATGAGATTTAGGTGTAAAGGGGGAAGAGAGTAGGTTCAATATTCACATGATAATAGTCAAATATATTTTCTTGCAGCCTGCTTAGATTTTCTTTTTTTTGCTTGCAAATAACCTTCTTCTTGTCTTTACAAGAGCAGCAACAAAAGTAGTCGATGTATCAACCAAAGATGACTGTAAAGAAAATTACAATCAGAGAGAAATGCCCAATTAACAACTGGCGTTAATTATGTGTACTGATGAGATCAATCTTAAATTAGAAACAGCCTCTCCACGAAGTGCATAATGCTGCTACAGTTAGCCCTTCCCAAGTCCCTGCAGTGGCCATGCACTGGGCCGCCAACGAAAGAGAACTCCTAAAGATGAGAAATGTCCATCTAGGTGGACTTCCTCAACTTTAAATAGGTTTTAAGTACTCTCTACAAGAATGTAAGATGGCACGCCCAGTTGAAAATCTAGAGTTGTGATCGTTTTGTGATGAATGTATTAGCCTTAGAAGTGGGTTTGTTTGTTCAACAATGACAAAACAATCAATATCTTGTCTTCTGTCTATCACATGGATTCAAATAGGATTTTCTACATAATATTTTAGGACTAAGAAATATGGATTAATAGAAAATGCCCTCCAGAAATGGTAGCTTCGTGGATGGGTTTTTTAAGAGGTGTGGAAATCATGGAGTAGGTTAGTAGAAAGCTATGATTCAACCTCTTTGGCATTAGTCTTCTCATCTGATGGCAAATGTCAACTATAACAGAATTTCATTGGCAGGACCCCAGTAAACTGGACCACTCCCTCCGTCTGTCTTTCTTCCTAAGAGCTTATACTGGACATATTACATACTTCCTTTTCCTTGTGAATTAGGGCCGTATCATGCTACCGTTGAACTTGAGCACTGATGATGGACCAATATATGTAAATGCTAAGCAGTATCATGGAATCCTTAGGCGTCGACAGTCTCGTGCAAAGGCAGAATCAGAGAATAAAGTGCAAAAAAATCGTAAGGTATATTTACCGATTAATGCTAGCAAATTTGTAGTTATGGCGCTTCTTTATCCCATGTCTCATTAAATAGTATATTAATTTCGAAATTGTTGCACTCATACTCAAGAAAATCTGTATGAATTCTTTGTGACTGAACATTAATATTTGTGTTACCAATCAAAAGATTGGTCAACCATTCTTCACACTGATCCAGCCTTGTCATATGACAGTGTGAGATGGATAAATGACAATTATCGAGCTGGGATTGTATTGGGTTTAGTCTTAATTCATTTTGGCAAAACCACAATCCGAATCATCCATCAGTTATTGCACATTACAAATTCATGTCGGAGTTTTTTGGAATAATATCTGATCAGCATTAAACAGGATGATCTCAGAGGGAAAAAGAATATTCATTACTCGCAACACGAGATTGTTGCACAGAACAGTTCTGCAGAAATTTTTGTTCATACGGAAGTCAGATCAACCACTTAATAGCTTAATTGATGAATCTGTTTATAACTGTATATTGACTTATATATGCGACGTATACATGTATACTGCTGGATGCATATATTTGTATGCAAGTATTTGTGTGTGGAATCATACTATCAGAATGGGCCAGATAAGTTGGACTCAATTATCTTCGATCAGATAAGTAATCAATGTTAAGTAAGCGGGTCATTGGGGACTAGAATTAATATCTAAGTCATATATGCTCCAAAGCACCAAATTTGAACTAATATTCTATCCATTGACTAGCCTTATGTTAGTCTTATGTCGTACACCCGGTATCATGTCTGTTATTTTAATATTTTTCTTGAATACTATTAAGATGCTTTCTTATATCTGGCCTATAACCTGAATTGCTCAATAATGCAATTAAAATATTAGTGAATATTAACATATATGGTAGACCATTTCTAGGCTACATTTATAGTGTTCTGGTTTTATTTCACAGCCGTTTTTGCACATGTCGCGCCATCTCCATGCAATGCGCCGACCAAGGGGTTGTGGTGGTCGCTTCCTGAACACAAAGAAATCGGAAGGTAGAAAGGGTGAAATGGACTCGAAAAAGAAATGGGAAGCAAAATTTTCGCAGCCCACTGGGTCTCAAAATTCTGAAGTTCTACAGTGTGATGGCAGTAATTCAAACTCACCAAGGGAAGCGAATGCCAGCAGGTCTACTCTTTCAGGGTCAGAAGTGACTAGCATGTACTCCAGGGGAGATCTGAATTGCTTTCCTTTCAACTATCTGCTGCCCTCTGTCCTGTCCCTCTCTGAGATGATGAATACTGGGCACGGTATGATCATGCCCAGTAAGTGGGTTGCAGCAACAGATAGCTGCTGCAACCTCAAAGTTTGACGGCAAGGGGGGTTTGCTGTCCAGGTTTTGGCACCAAACCCCTTTCTTGTTGCAACCGTTTGGTTGCTAGGCAACTCATTCTTGGCTGAATGCATTATGGTCTCTCCCATCCTACGCCGGCCTACAGTCATGGATGGTAAGGGGTGCTAGAACCCTAATGCTCTACATGTAGTGGACAAACCCCTCGATGGTTTTGTTCACGTTATCCAAATAATTGTGATAAATTATGGGACTGAAGTTTGTGATCTTTGCAAAGTTGAAGTTTGGTGATACTGAAGTTTAGTATCGGTTTCTAAGTTTGAATAATGTTCTGTAATATATTTGAAAATATCGGCTTTTCAACTTTTCATCTTTAGTTGTTGCTATTAAAGTCTTCAGTTTCTTAAATGCTTTGTGGGTTGAGAAAACATTTAGTCCAATGATGAGGAAACTTAAGCAGCTGAAGATATTTTGGTGCATATTACTTGTGGTATCTATGTGATGCTTCTGATACACCTTAGCGGCATTAAGAATATTTGGCAAATTTAGTGGCTATATGGCAGAGAAAACCAAAAAATGTTTGCTCATCTGATCTGGTATATGAAGAGTAGTCATACTCTCAGGTCAAAACTTCTCTTCATTGTTAGGCATTGAATCATTGCATTTTAAGAACCTTACGTTTATAACTAGTCTTACAATTAAACGACGTTTACTTGTTTAATGTGGTTTTAGTAGAACACAAAAGGAATTTACAGGTAAAATGCCCATAAAACAAAGAGCACCATCCAGCTTTTCAGTTAACAGAAATCACCAACAATCATGTTAACTCAGATGAAAAGAGAGTTTGGTATTCATATGCCTTGCTATTATGCCGAAACTCGACAAAAAGCAAATGTATTTGGAGAGTCAAAAGCTTGTTCTTACGTTGTTCTTTCCATTGAACCAATATTGACCTAATAATGAGCTAAATAAAGAATGGTAGCTAGTCATTACCTTTACCTGAATGACAGCATGAACACTTATATAGCTTGAAAGTAGCATTGCTTTGATCATCTCCGGAGACACAGAAACATGAGAATTACCAAAGCCATAAACACCAGCATTGGTCTTCTTTTGCTGTTCTGTTTATCTGAATTCGTAGCCCTAGGTAGAGTTCACGTCACGATAACGAACAGGTTAGGGAATGGACGCGGCATGAACCTTCACTGCCAATCGGGCAACGATGATCTCGGTTATGTCCGGCTCCCCGATGGCATTGCGACAGAATGGAACTTCCGCGTCAATTTCTGGGGTACTACTTTGTTTTACTGTGATGTCCAATGGGATGAATCGAACTGGCATCACTTTGATGTGTATTCGTACAAGCGCGACGCAGTCCGGTGTGACACCGAGTGCGATTGGATCCTTTCGGAGCATGGTGATTTATATGTTTATGACCAGTATACTGGACATTGGTCGTATGTTCCGTTTCAAGACGATTGAAGAGGTTCAAAATATATACTACTGCAACTGCATGAAAAACTGATGCAAATTGCTTCGGGCCTGTACGCTTACGAGATTTTTTTTCTGTATTCTATATTCTGTTTTTGGTTTCCAGAATTTAGTATTCAGTTCTAAAATCGTATTGTGTAATTTTACTTTTTTCCGTATCTACTTTTTCAATTTTTTCTGTACGTTTATCATTTTCATTTTCGTTTTCACCAACTTTTTTCTGAACCAATTCATTAATGGACCCCACTATTTCCATTTCTAGGAAGACCTAGTGAAATGGGTGGTCTAGTTTGGTGAGTGTTTGTTGAAACAGGGTGGTAGATATGAGGGAGAAGAGGTGGTATTCTGATTAGGAGAATACAGTTCGAGGAAAAAGGTGAAAATACTCTTTGGGTGTTTTCAACTTTTTTGACACTATTTAGAAATTTTATCCAAAACGGAACTGAAAAAACGTAAACATACACGAAAAAAAGCATCTTTTTCATCATCATTACAAAAATAAAAACTGAAAAACGTAAACGTACAGCCCCTTCATGTTTCTTTTCCTTTTTCCTGAACCATCTCTCTATCTTTGGAAACACTAGGCCAGAATAACAAAACTTAAGCTTAACACCTAGATTGGAAGTTTAAAACTGACTTCTCGAGGAACAATCTTTCTTCTGTTAATAATTTATTGCAGTTTCCCAGTTCTCAAGTTTGACTCTATGAGAATTTGTAGCAAAGATAGACGTGATGCCTATGGTTTTTTAGGTTTTCTGCAACTGACTTTAGTCTCAGAGCTTCAATTTTTATAGCTAAAGACAATGTGAAATGCATATGATTTGGCAACATAGTACTCAATTGCCTCCCAAAAGTTTGCCATGGTGCATTTGTGGACGACCTAATCAATTACAATGACGATTAGCACGCAACAGTATCCCATTCACCCGCAGAATATTTAGCCAGGAACAAACTTTGGTTCATAATCTTCTTCTAACCCCGTGTACAGTGACAATTAGTAGTCGCTAAATATTTCTAGTGACTTTTCTTCTAACACTTTCAGCGACAATTATTAGTAACAATTTTTTAGCGTTACTAAGTAAGTCACTAGAAATATTTAGATGTGATTGATTGTAGATATATAGGGAATAGGAGGAAGATTCCTCTAACCGGTGTAGCAGTCCAATTTTTTCCTTTAGCCTAGACTTTTTTGTATCTGTTCATTCATTGCACCGCTACAATCTATTGCAGCGGCGAATAGAGGGTTGCTTGCAGATAAGACTGGTAGCTAGTAATACAATTCAAACCCTTTGAGATTACCCGAAGGTTCAAATGCTTAACTAAAAGTTTGGATCTAAATAAATACACTAGTACTTCATTGGGTTCCCTTTAACATCTTACCCTTTAAGAAGAAAGGTTTTTTTTGTTTTTTGGGAGAAGAGAGTAATGTATACCGACGCAAAACATGTACAATAATTACTGCCGGTACAAAGAGACAACCAAACAACAAAGAAGAAAAGAAAAAGAGGTATAACAGCCAGCAATACTAACAAAACACCACAATGGCATTGGCTCGACACGGACATGTCAGGGAGGTCGAGCAAACCATTCATGCTTCAATCCTTGACCGGAGGTAACTGCAAAACATGCCAGGGCCCGAGGAAAGCCGCAAAACCTGATCCATGCCACGGCCGATATGCATGGAGTTTACCGCTCTACGATGCTGACCTATACAACACAAAAGGCGTCTAGGGCTAGCCGACACTACGGCCTATGCATCTGTACAAGTAAGTCAGCATGAGGGAGCAGAAAAATCATGTGATGGCTAAGATAATGTGAGTACCCAGTAATAGCGAGCACGATAAAGTCAACGGATGCAGCAATAGCATTCATGGAGAGCATAACATCAGAGCAGGCCCCGATCGGAGTCCAGTCAATGTCAAGGAGAACCATGCCAATTCCGAATTGTAATTCAGAGAGGCAACGTTGTCTGAGAGAATGGTGGGTCGGTGCCATCGAGATGGTGCAGAACATCGGGTAGGGTGGGTAAGGACTACAACAGCAGGTTGGAAGCAGCAAAGGTATCAAAGGGTAATAAAAGTGTTCAAACTTCACTAGAGGTGGCTGATGGCGCAAATCGAGCAGCCATTTCCGATCTACCACTGTATCCCATGCTCAAGAGCCCATTGCCCAACTAGGAGACTTCGCCAAATCCAAGAACCGCATTGAGGTTGTCGAGCGTGGTGGAAGGTTGATTGAACGAAGTACTTACCTTTTAGTACTTGGGCTAGAAGGCTATTGGGGTTTTCCAGAATTTTCCATGCTTGTTTAACAAGGAGGGTCTGGTTAAAAGTTTGAAAGTCACAGAAGCCCAAGTCGCCTAACTCCTTTGGCAAGCAAAGAGTAAGCCAGGCGATCCAATGAATCGATTTACGCGAAGTGATTTGCTGACTCATGTCGATACATTGCGGATCTCTTCCAGCGATATTCTGAGGTATCTCCTTGTGTAATAGTCGCTTAAGACCTGCTTTACGGCAGCGATATTCTGAGGCATCTCCTTGTGTAAACGCAGAAAAAAAAAATCGTCAACGTACATGGGATGCGTCACCGTCGGGGAATGGCGCCCCGCCTAAATATTGTGAATATGGCCTTGGGCAGCCTCTTTGACTAAAGCCAGAGACAGGACTTCAGCACATAGGATGAAGAGAAAAGGCGACAAGGGGTCGCCTTGGCGAATTTCCCTGGTTGGCTTGAAACCCGGGGTGGGAGCACCATTAATAAGATCGAGTAGGAGACGAAGCTTACACATTGACTTATCAGATGGACCCAAGCTGGAGGAAACCCGAACTGGAGGAGAGCCTCTTGGAGAAAGACCCAGCTAACCCTGTCGAATGCTTTACTCAAGTCAAGCTTAAGTGCAAGCAAGATCACGTTGCCTTTTTTCGTTGACGTACACATTCAGTAAGCTTTTGAGCGAGCAAGACATTGTCGGCTAGACAACGTCCGGAGACAAAAGCAGTCTAGTACGGAGCAAGTAATTCAGGCATGGCAGGCGCCATCCGAGCGACGAGCACGGGTGTAATATAATATGGAAGTGTGGGCAAAGTGCTAAAGTGTATGTGGATTCACTTAGCCTCTTTTATGTACGTGTATAGACTAGTCAACGCCCCACGCTTCGCACGGTTAAAGCAAAGAATTTGCATCCACTTTTAGCTTCAAGTATGACAACCGTTGCTAAAACAGTTACTGTTAACAAAGTATTGACTAACAGTACTTGGTTGGAAGTGGCAGTTAGTCATCTTCTGATTGGTTCTGTGTCTCTTGAGTGGGTGAGGTCAGGTCAGGTCAGGTGAGCTAGGTTCATCAGGTTGGAACAAATCCCATATCCCATCTCCCATCTCCCTGCCTCCATAAACCTCTGCTCTCCCCTCTTTCCCCCCGGCCTCCGGCATGTTGTCTTTAGCTTCTTCACTCTCCATTGCCGCCACTCCAACTTCCTCCTCAGCTTCATTTCCTCTCTGCAACAAAATCCCCACAAACCTGTCATTTGAGTGTTCTACCCCTCCAATCCTAACCCACTTCACCTCAACACCAATCCCCAAATCATCCCTCAAACTGAAAACCCATTACTCCTCTCTCATTCCCCTCTCTCGCTCCTTCCTCTTTCGTGCTTCGGCCGAATTCGATAGTTTTCAAATCACGGAACAACCACCAGAAACAGAAGAAGAACAAGAGGAAGAAGAAGAAGGTGAAGTGGATGAGGCAACTGAGTCACATAGCGCTGAAGGTGGTAGGCTGTACGTGGGAAACTTGCCATATGCAATGACCTCTTCCCAATTGTCCGAAATTTTCCAAGAGGCTGGTCGTATTATCTCTGTGGAGGTAATGTTTTGTACCCTGTTTACTAGATTGCAGGTTAAATTCATGCGTCTACATGTCGAATTGAACTCAAACGGTAGTTAGAGATCAAATAAGTCGTCAGGCAAAAGCAAAGGGCACAGTCAATGTTGCAATTCTACTTTAAAGAATCGCTGAAGTCTGGGACAAAAATCATGAAATGGGTGGAGCAGTATTTTGATTTTGCAATTTCCGGTCGTGATGATAGTTTCTGAATATTGTTCCCTATTTTTAATCAGATAGTCTATGACAGAGTTACGGATAGGAGTCGGGGATTTGCATTTGTTACGATGGGAAGTGTTCAAGAAGCGAAGGAGGCGATTCGGATGTTTGAGGGCTCTGTAAGTGCCATTCTCTCGTCCACATTGTGGTGGGATTACACCTACTCGTACTTTATGGCTTGAATATTAAGTACACCCATTGGTGTCTCTCAACTTTTGGTAAATGACAAAATTGAACTTGTTGATATTTAGCTCTGAGTCAAGTACACCCATTGGTGTCCCTCAATATCAAGCAAGGACAGCAATACACATGATTCAATTTTATTTTACTGTCTAACTTTGTAACGCTTTTATCTTTGTTGCTTTTCTGTTTTTGTGTTAGAATAACGGCATGACCACTTAAAATAGGTAGTATTATTTGATATAGCTGCTTCAATTTTCTCCTTAATGATGGTAAGCATATATACACCCACTGACAGAAAGACTCCCAGACTCTCGGTCAACAACATAAGCCATACAGAACGGATTGTAGACTGTGAACGTGCTAAATGGATGATAGGCGTCTATGTTGAGGTTACTTTCCTCAATAATGAATTTAAACCTTTTGAAAGCCATTTTTAGGTGATTTAGTTTACTCTGTGTATGCAACGGGTGCCAGAACGATTACATTCTTACTTCAAAGGGAAAGAAAAAAAAAAGGTTTCATCTCTTCTTCTTTCCCTGTGGTGAGAATCCTGAGTTTGCCCTCGATTCAACTGGCACCTCTGACAAGCTAAAGGTCAAGCTACAGTGCGTCGACCAAACTTTTGGAAGGAGAAATTTTTTTGATTTAATATCTTGGAAGAAATGGTGGAAGATATTATATACTACTATATAGCTTCATTCTACATAAGATTTGTAAGCTTATGTTGGTTGCAGCTTTTCTTAAGAATCTAGATTGCATGACAATTTCTTCTAGGTGCCCCAATATATGTGTCAGCTAGTTCACCCAGTGATGTCGTTTGGCGTTACACTTGAGATACCTTGGAACGATTTCCACCTAGATCATAGATGGGCCTACTTCCATTGTGTAGCTGAGGCCTAAGTTGCAGTCATTGGCCAAAAACAAAAAGAAATTTCTGACTACCCGTATAAGATTAGGTCATGCTTTAGTTTGGTATCATAAATATAAGGGACCATTGCTTGGAGCAATGGTATAATCCCAGGGTAGGCTGCCAATACATGCCGCCATTATGGGCAAGTTGTGCCAAACACGAGATCTTACTCCCGTCTTATCCCTCTCAACATGCAGCAATCATTTGTAAAATCCATTATTCGCTCTACGTCGCAAAGACATCAGTGTGAAATCATTGATTTGAGTAATTCCTATGCAGTGGAAATTTATGCTCTGATATTGACACAAACTACTGCAATTAGCAGGTTATTCTATTATCAAAGATATAAGTCTTGGTGCAATTCCACTAGATTTTAATGTGTCTTATCTTTGATGAAGTTATATCTCTATTCCAAGATATATAGTAGAAAATTATAACTGTTCGTACAGATAGAGGATGCAAGAGAAAAAGTGTGTTTTCTGTTGCCCATATCTGTTATTCTGACTGAGGCTTTAAAACTTCCAACTCCCAGTTTAAAATGTAATCCTGATTTCTGATATCAATTGGACTATGCCGAGGATTCCAGAAGTTAAACCCGATTTGTAGTCACGAAATAATGCTCCATACATTAGCTCGGGATGAATGATTACTAGTGGCAAGTTCAGTACTTGTTGGCTTTAAATTCACCTACAAGTTTTATCACTTGCATTATCTGCATTCTTAAGTCCGTAAAAGTTTGACACAACGATCTTTGGGAGTTAGCATTGGATATCTTTGCTTGTGACTATATTTATGATTGTGAATGGTGGGCATGCTCCAAAGCAAGTGGGAGGCCGAACTGTAAAGGTGAACTTTCCAGAGGTTCCGAGAGGAGGTGAAAGGGAAGTCATGGGACCTAAGATACGGAGCAGCTATCAGGGCTTCAAAGACAGTCCTCACAAGATCTATGCGGGAAATCTCAGCTGGTCCCTCACCAGCGAGAAGCTTAAAGATGTTTTTGCCAACCAGCCAGGTCTCATGAGTGCCAAGGTCATCTATGACAGGGACTCGGGAAGATCTCAAGGTTTTGGTTTTGTCACCTTTGCATCTGCCGAGGAAGTGGAAGCTGCGCTCAATGCCTTGAATGGACTGGTAATGCTTTTGGACTCTAATCGGTAATCATTAAACCTTCAAGACTGATCTTTCTTGACATTGACATCAACTTCCTTAATTTTAGGAGGTAGAAGGCAGGCCAATACGACTTAATTTGGCTGAGGAAAGAGCTCCCCGCTCTCCTCCTGCGACACCGGAAAGAACGTACGAGAATGAGGTATAACAGCAGTGAAATTCTTTAAAGCCATTAGAAGGAACCGTACGAGTGGAATGGTTATTTTGGATCTTTTTTTCTGGAGAGACGCCAGAGATTTGGAACTCAGCAAGCAGACTGGGTATCCAAACGAAGCCGTTAAAAGCTTGGACGCTTCGTAAAGCTTACCACCCATATCCATTGTCGGGCTAAGAATTGTTATCAGATTGGTTTATGCAAAGAGATCGGATGACTTTTGGTATTGGGAGGTCCGTCGTATCTATTAAGGAAAACATGGACTCCTCTCTTGTATTGGATAACATGTAGTTTTGGGTTGCAAGAGCAATTGACTGTAAAAGGAACCTGGCTTTCCATTTCTTCAAGGGAAAATTGCGTAAAATATCCCTGTGGTTTGGGGTAGTTTCAAAAAAATTCCTCCAGTTACAAAAATTGCAAAAAGATACATGTGGTTTTAATTCTGTTGCAACCATTAGAGAAATCGCCTAAATTGACAGCGCGTGATATTCACTTTCTTAATAAATGCATTTGATAAATTTTAATATATTAAAAAGACAAAATTATCCTCTCTTTTTTTCCTCTCCCACCCAAGTCCCTTCTTCTTCTCCATGCCAATCAAACCCTAACCCTAGCCACCACCTCACCAACCAAAACCCAGCCGCCACCCCCACCCAGCCCCATCTACCACCATTTTTGCCAATTTCGGCCACTACCCAGCCCCATCTACCACCATCGCTGCCCATTTCGGCCACCACCCAGCCTGCCGCCGCTAGCGCCTTCATAACTGGAGCCAACGACGAACTCTATGTTGCGTCGCATCCCCGTTATCTCCCTCACCTCTTACATCGTCGCTCGCCCCGCAATCAACCCCAGCGACTTGTACCGCCGCCAAGCCTACCATCAACCATATCCAATTGCTCCACCGATTGGCCAATTGCTCCGCTGCCACCAACCTGATTCAACAACCAAACCCTAGCCTATCCAAAACCAAGACCATTCGGGGGGGGGGGGGGGGAACCTAAATCTGCTATTAGGGTTTCGATCAAGCCCCATTTGACGCTCGCCACTAGCCTGTCCACCCACCATGACCAGCGTCGCCGCCCACCAGCCCTGCCATCCACCCATACTTACAGTTCTGCAATTTAGATCCACCGCCACGAGCTGCCCTTTCCACCACCATCTTGATCCACCGCCACGAGATGTCCCCTTTGCCCCTGCCTAATATAGTTATGCAATTTTGACAGTTCATATGGAGGGACAATTTAGACCTTTTATTCATTCCGTTACTGGAGTTGACGGGTGTAACACTTTTTTAAGTTTAGATATCTTTTTGCAATTTTTGTAACTTGATGAATTTTTTTGCAACTACCCCAAACCACAGGGATATTTTACGCAATTTTCCCTTTCTTCAATGTGCGAATATTAGTTTATCCAATTCTGTAAATTAGAACTGTAGGGTATTCATTTACTAGTAGGTTTCTCAAAAATAGATGTTTCTGCATGGACGTCTGTGTACGTTCATTTATATGCGTCTTCATTTATGATTGAGACAGAAATGGTGGTGTAACCTGGTCTTAGACCAGTTGATTAACCCTGTAGGGAGACAAAAAAGTTCGCTAGTTTTTTGTAAGATAGCAAAAATCGTCATCCTCGTCCTTCACTTTTTTTTTTCTTCTCTTATTGATGATCTTATTTTTTCGTAGTTTGTCCAAAGGGAATCCTGTCAGATAAGATTTTTCATCAGCATGTGAAGCCATGATTCCATAAAGTCAATCCAAAACTGTCAGCAACGTCGAGTTAAGAGGAACTTGATCGACATTATTACATAAACAGTACATTCCTCTGTTCTTTGGTCTTTTGACCTTTTTCGGTTCTTCTCTAATTTCTGACCCCAGCACATCCGGTTTTGATCACTGCATACTGTCATCTCGGATTTCCTCCATAACAGAAGTGAAAAATATAGATGGCATTTGCAAAAGGCTGCTTACGTCTCACGCCATCCTTAAGACCTTAAACTGGTTGCAACGCAATAAGGCATACGTTTTCAATACTTGCTTCTAAGAAGTCACCAAGTTATATCATGGGGTGTTCTGACTACCAGCAAGAAGAGCGTCTGCTGCAGAGTCCAAGTCATGAGGAAAGAAAACCCTGCACATTACAGACTGTCATGCTTGGGAACCCCAAATCTGCACACTGAATGGGGAAACAAACCACCAGGATCAAGCACAGAAAATATCAAATTTCTTGGTTGCGTATCATGCACAAACTAAAGGACTAGTTAGCATACGTAAATCATAACCAAAGAAAAAACTTGCACGTAATCCTCTTCCACCGATGTAGTCGAAGGTGCCATGGGAGCCACACCTGTTTTCTCTATCTCGTGTCAGTTGGTCGAGGAAAAAAAATCAGATCTTCTGGTTTCTAAAGCTTATAAGCTTCAGCAATTACACAGAATTGGTAAGAGTTTCAAACTCAGACCGCATAATAAAATCCAGTAAAGAAAATTAGAACAAGTTCATGAGCTACCTGCAGGTATTGTGGTACAAGGTCTTGCTCAGAGGGGTGATGTCAGTGATACCTTTACAGCCAGCGACTACCTCAAGAACTTGCCTGGAGATGATCGCCACATCATTGGAAGAAAAAGTAATCAGTACAAATCTAACATGAGTAAAAAGATCTTCTTTTGCCTGAACTGGCATATCAATCCCTTAGTATGAACAACGAAGTTTAAAACTTGTGCCTAAATTTCAAAAATGAGCAAAAATAAAGCGACTAAAAGAATCGAAAGATATTAGTGATGGAGAAACTTCCAATTCAAATTGAACGGAGTGCAAGCGATGTCACTGCATGGGCTTGAAGATGTACATTTCACCATCGACAACTAAACCCTAACATTCTTTTCGATATAACTAACTAAACCCTAACACTAGAAGAGCTTATTTCCTTAATATAAGAACCAAGTCCAGAAGTCGAAGGATCATAATACCACAGAACGTCTAAACTGAAGCAATCTTAGTGGTAGTCATAAATTCTTACCCGCAGTTCATCGAAGTGATGCAAATTGACGTGGGCATCAAGTATGGTCTGCGTTCCAGGGCATTGATTTTTTAAGGAAGAAGTTTCATCCAAGAAGAAATCGAGGATGATGACTTTATGGTGAAGGAAATGTTCTCGTCTAGGTAGCACGGACACCACAATTTCTAGAAACCAAATTTTGGACACCACAAGACACTGCTGAATATGTTAATATATTTTTTTAGTATATATGTGTGTATATATATTATATATATAAAAAAAATCAACATCAATTAAAGCAGCTGAATTTCGTTCAAAATGGATGAGAAAGAAAGACAGTAACATGAAATAGTCTCAATGGTAACAAGAAAGAAGGAAAAAAGACATGGGACCAAAGGCATGAAAGAGAGATCTTATATAGCTAAATTGGTCTGTGAATGAGGTCGGAGATGTTGACTTACCTTCCTCTGGACTGATAAGCTTGGATGCTTTCGGTAACAAAAAAGATGGACAAAAGAAGGAGATGAGAGAGAAAGAAGAAGGGTATCTTTGGCTGAAACCCAGTGAGATCCTCCAGCAAGAAGCTTGGTCGTTCAACTGCATCATCTTCTTTTATCTCGGTTAGGTAGACAACACCACATAGAAGAAGACTCAGAAGACAAAAGGTTAGGGTCGATAGAGTTTGGCTTAAAAGTTCATTTCTAAAAAAATCCCAGATTTGTCAATTATTACACACTGACCTCAAAATAAATTTGAAATACTGTGTTTAGCCCCATACTTATGGACACTTCGCAAGAGGTGACCGACGCGGTGTCCGATAACTAAAAAATAAATAAATAAAATCGGACACCGCGGAGAGGTGTCGGACACGTGTCCGGAGGTGTCGGGGTGTCGGACACCATACCTCGACCCATATGAGGTATCGGTGCTTCCTAGGTTCTCGTAGATTAATAACCATAAAACCTTTCTAGAAGGTGTCTTTGTTATCTTTCCATTAAGTAAACTGCACAACACGTCATCTTCAGAAACAATGAAATCCTGACCTGTTTTCATCTCCAACACTAGACCGCCTATATCACTAGCCTATGCTCTCTAATACTTCAACCCGCTGCAAACTTGGTCAATGGCAGTTGATATCATGTTTCCCAAAGTTGTCCACTTGTGCTAAATCTGAGAAAGTATTTTCAATCTTTTTAACCTAGCAATTAATACAACACCATTTGAAATACTTATTGCCACATAACCTATCTAAGCCACACCCGCCTCTACATGGTTGAGTTCAATCACCTCCATTATTTTAGTGACCCAAACTCAAGCAGCTTGATGTTATTCGGTTTGACTAGGTTTGCTCCTAAAGGAAAGTCTTAAATGCAAACGCGTATGACAGAATTGCGTAGATATCGCCTTTAAAACTAGCATCCATGTAGAGATCATAACGTAGTAGGTCTGCATACTTCCATTCTCAACTTACCTTACTATTTCCAAGAAAATTTTCCTCCAAGACGAACCAAATGCACAATATACCATTTTTAAAAAAAAAATATATACAGCATTAAAAGACAATTTCACTCACCGGACTAGACAAGGTTCATTACGACCTTTGACAATGCATTCCTGATCATACTTCTCTTTCTTCTTAGAAGTCCACACAGATTTTACAAACTTAACCCCAGCATGAGTGTTCTTGATCTCACAATAGGGAGAATCAGTCTCAATCATCATTCTCTCAATAGGAATGCCCTTTACAACGTCAAGATTCTCGAAAGCTTTTAGAGAGCAACCATTAACACCTGTGCTCAGAACATTGAAAGAAAAAAAAACTTAAGATGCCAGAACATCAAAGAAAAGAGCCACATGTTTTGGTACAGCATAAGAATAAAGAATTGAATTGCAGTTCATTCACCTATAAATAGATTCTTAAATGCGAGAAGCCTATCACGTTCTTCTTCCGAACCAGTAAATGAGTGGGCAACCCCAACAGAGAACCTGTGGAGACAGAAGGAAGATCACAGTGGTCAGTTCACATCATTATGTCCAAAACTCAACCTAAGAAAGAGGTGTGGCGTCGCAAATTGTTTTTCATTTTTTCACTTCCAACTTGATTACCAGAGGAAAAAAGTAAGGAGGATTAACATAGAAATATGTTTCCAGATGACCATCTACTCCACCGACACACTACACCGATAATGCGTTCTGCATTTCCTGAAACAGAACTACACGATTCTAACCATACCCCTCTTTGCTTTCTCTTTACCTGGGCAAGTTCTGTAGTCTCCATGATAGTTTTACTATCCTCTTACATGGTGGCAGTGTACAAAATCCCTGGACCCAATTTGTTCCCTTCTCCTCCTCCAGTACTCTCTCTGCTTCCTACAGAAACCCAATTTTTTTCTTGATACTTAAGGGCGCCACATCTCCATCATGTGATGATTCATTAAACCATACAAGTCTAAGGTTAAACCTCTTTCTAGAACAACTCTAGGCTTTTCAGCCATTTGATAAGCTTCGCTGCTAGGAATCTGATCTATTGATGTTTGTTGGAAGTTAAAATGGAATCAGCCACCAGAAGGATAATATGAATTTGAAGTAAGAGCCAACTGATGATATGTGAGCAAGAAAAAGAAGAAAAAAAAAGAGACAATATGTTGGGTCTTGGATTGAGGCTGTTACCCCTCACAAGAAAAATGAATTAGGCAGGGTAAACGAGAGCCTAAAAGTAGATATGAAAGGAAAAACAACAAGCTAACATGATAATCAGAAACTTCGGATTTTCGTTATGTGGTCTAGCAATCTTACTTGTCCTTATTTTGCTCCAGAATGTCACAGAAATCTTCAGCTGCTGCTCGCATGTGCAGAAACATTGGCAGCTTCATGGCGTATGCTAATTCGAACTGCCTTTTAAAATATCTATATGCGACAATAAGAACTTTAGAAAATGCAAAATGACAAACATAAAGACAAGAAAAAGGAGGAACCAAAAGAAACCTTCCTCAATACCTTTTCTGAATCTCAGATGGACAAAAGTGAAGCCTGTCATAATCCAATCCACATTCACCAATTGCCACCACCTTGAGTGAAGAATAAAAATGATAAGAAACATGTCCAGTAAAACCCCAAGGTTCTGCAGCTGGACTGCATTTGATTGTTTACATGATTTTATAATTTACATGGTACTGGACACTAAATGTTTTCCAAATGACATTTTCAAATTCCTTTTATTATATTTCTATATTTATTCCATATCTATCAAGGTGGTCATGACCAAGAACCCACCCGTTTCGCTGGGTGGGCTGGGGATGCCCGGCCATTTTCAAAGAGTAACTGTAAGCATGTCTTTGTACAACAGAAAGTAAGGTAGAAGTACCCAAGAAGATATCTTGGTATATCACTGCTAAAAGGAAGATCCAAAACTGTGTCTCTTCAAGCTTTAGAAGAAAAAATATTTACTAAAGTGGAAGGATCAGGGAAGTTTTCTCTAATTTGGTAGGAAATAACCTTATGAAGTGTACTATGCAGTATCCGTCTTTGTACTCTTTACGTGCTTCCTGTCCATATATTCTTATTGCTTGCCTAAGTTGATATGATGAAATTTCTTTGGAGCTCAATGGTCAGGGCATGTAGCATTGTATTGAATCGGCCGACTCAAGTTCCATCTGTAGACTCTTCAAAGGTGGCCTAGGGATTAGAGGTTAAACTCCAGTTTGGTCCCAACAATGGCAAATTCCTCTGGGCCCTCTTTGTGGTAGTCCTAATCGATAATCATGGTAGCCCCATTCAAGTTTCATGGAGATGTATGCAGCTGCATAATCAGATGCTTGGTAATAAAAAGTCAAAATCCAGTAGTGGCAAAGGCAATGTTCTCTTTGGCCAGAGAAAGGCACAAATCAGTTACTGCAAAATATGACCCTATATTCCAACATAAAACTTTAAAGGATGCTTCGCCTTATGCAATATGCTTCCTCATATTTCCCATCCTGATGTAACTTTGGAGAGAAAAATCTTAAAAGAGGGAGAGCGTGAGAAAGGATTTAGCAGCACACCAGCACTCACCACACAATTCATCAAAGATTAGGATTATATGACAACAGGACATTCCAATCATCAGAGCAAACAAATTTGATATACCCCGTCACTAAATTCCAAGTTAGTCAAAACACAAGACTTTATACTGTCACAATGTCCCAACTGACCTATACACTTCCTAATTCCAATGAGTCATAGCAATTCATACGCACATAACCCATGTGAATTTCAGAACTTTTCTACTTGTACCCAGCAAGACATCTACTTCTCTCTCAAGATTATATAGCAAGTAATTAATACAAGAACTCTGCCGAGGATGTTCATGGATCAATTGCTACATCTTATGTTTACAGCTAAAGTAGTTTGTAACAGATTTTAATCAGAGATTTACACTTCCCTTGGCACGGTATAATTGAAAGTTGACATAGCTGCACGCATGGAAGCTGATTAAAGATGTTTTGTCTTTTGGTAGTAACCTCTGTAGAGCTGAAATTCATGTTGTCATCAAGTGTGGCTGCTTCAGGAGTGTTAAAACAGAGTCTACCAGGCAGTTGTTTGCTACTTAAGGCATTTTGTTTTCAGGTTTGGACTTTCTTCTGGTGCTCAATTTAATGTGCCTTCATTTTCTTCTTGAAAAACTTGTATGCACGGTTCTCAGGGGCCAAAGCAACTTCACAATTTGATCTGATAAAAAACTAGAAAGTTGTGTTTGCTGGGAAATTTTACTGTTCAGGATGAGAAGGCATTTGACTGCGAAAACCCTATGCATTCCAATGATACCAACTTCATGTCTTCGTCAGAGAATCTACTAGGAAATTTTTTCTGTAGACAAATTCCTCCATACAGACTGGCTTTACTGTATCCTTCCGTATCACGTCTCGTATCCGCATATTACTCCTGTTTGAAGAACTACAGTCGGGTGAAAAGGCTTCCTATTATTACGGTTGTTTGCAGGAAGTTAATGATGTGAGTGTGAAGCATGCTTATGGATACGGGATTCTGACATGTGATACAGATTGGTAATTGAATGTAGAAATACAGGAAATGGATGACGAGGATACAATAATATTTATATTTTTCTTGATCATACTACAAAAGCAACCTAGATAAGTAACACCTTATATACTATATATTTTATTTTTTTTTGGAGCCCTTAGGTTCATGCCATTGGTGACTGTTTTTTGGTCTTTAACGTTTTTACACAAACAAAAATAAGAAAAAAGGACGAGTGTATTTCAAAAATTATGGTAACGGAAAGATTAGAGATGATATAACAAAATATACACAACTATAGAAAGATGAGGTTTCTACAGAGTTCAGCTTATGTAAGGCCTGTCAACTGGAAGATTGGAACACCAGCACATCTGAAACACTCACAAAATATAAAAAGAAGAAAGAGGGAAAGCAGAGAGATTTGCATAAATTGTGCGAAAGAAGAAGTACTAGCAAATCATTGCCGTTCCACAGTTGTTCAATCCTGTTCATTGCGCCGCCATCTTACTGGTGGTGCCTGAATTCATTTTCACTTTTAACATTCGAGCTTTGAATTAGGTGCATCACACTTGTGTACTGGATCTCGCTCAAAATGTAAGGATGAGATATCCTAAGCTTATAAGACACATATCCAAAATGTGTTCAACAACAAATCCAGTACCTTAGGACATGTAAGGACGCATATCCAACAGATGTCCCCTTGTGTCTGATGCATATCCGTGTCTGATGCATGTGAAATACTAGTTAGGCACCTACGTGAAATATCCGCCCAGATGGCATTAGAGGAAAAGATTAGCATACATTTCTGGACTACTAGATAGTGTCCTCTGCAGTCTGCCTCTTTCCCCAACTTTTTATACACACCCGACTCTAGTGCCTTTCAGCATAGAAGAGAATATCACCCTACTCCTCTTCAAGATTTTTGCTTCCAAACATTATTTTCGTGAAAGATAAGCTAATATAGGAACCCCGGTTTGAGGCTTCCACTCTCCCCTGCCTCCAATTGTGTGAAAGAAGGACAGAAAGCACTTTTCCATAGGTATGGAGCGGTCTAACTGGGTGTCATTCTGGTGCTCTCAAACAATATTTTCAGCTATCGGCATGCTCTAAACCATGGCTAAGACAAAAGCAGTCCTGATTGTCAAACTTTTTTTGCAGCTACTAACATATTTCTTCTTTAGATGTGACTTCAAGTTGTAGTTAAGTGCCTCTCGCCTCTCATCTTAATCAATTACCTTGACTATGGCCTATGTCGTGAAATACACTTGGTTGATCCCTAATGGAATATTCTCTCAGCTTCTGATGATTTATCAATTTCGTGTAAATAGGCTAGTCTCCGCTATAAAGTTTTCAGACCTTTCAAGGGGTAAGGTATCTAGTTGCATACATATTATCAGTCCAATTTCACAGCATAAGTTGTAAAAAACGCACATTTCAGTACACCGCATGCCAACGAAGTAAATTTGAAACACCTTAGACGTAGTCAAGAAGATAAAGCTTACCTTCCCTTTCTCAACCCCCTCTTTAGCCAATGACAAAAGCGCCTGAAAATGTCCTTCTGGATCCCCACTTCCATCGAATTCCTGGATAAATGCACAAAAAAGCGCAATAGCAAACATCTCAAGACAACTTGGTGAAATTGCATAGACGATATGACAATTTGAGGATTAAAGACCAAAAACCCACATTGCATCTTGTCGGGTGCACACCCACGGTGCAGAAAAGCCTAGCTGCCGTAAACAACCATCTCAAGATTACTCATAAACAACAAAGACAGATAGCTGAGAGTGAAAAAAGAGAAGATAGTTAAAGGAAGAGTATATAGAATGTACTAAAAGACCATCAGTTTCAGCAATTGCAAGAGCTTCCTTGGATTCCTCGAGTGATCCACCAGTGACCTGCGACAATCAAACCAATCCCATCTACAACTTCCACCATAATGAATATCACGTGAAAGCAATCATTATTTAAGACTACACTTCCTACTGGACAGTCCAATTAAATTTCATTATGTTCATGGCTAAAAAAGGGCAAAACAATAGACGAAAGAAATTTACAAAAAAATATTTATTTTTCTTTCTTGGTTCACCACAGAAAAAAGAGCTTCACTCTCCCGAGCTAACAGTTTAGCTCTAAGACATAACATAAGCTCTATGCCAAGAATTTAACTCTAACACATAACATAAGCTCTATGCGTTCCAAAATTTTCCTCTCAACTACTTAGCATATTCCTTGATTAGAGTTAGAACACGCTAACACTGGATTACACTCAAAGATTAAACAAACGTTCCTTGACAGGAAAAATACAATCAGTATGGTAAATGTTCACCGGTCAAAATTCTAACAAATTTGCTAAATAATCAAGGGGACTCAAAATCTTTAACTTCTAATTTACAGGTCATCAAAAAATACACAAGCTGCAGGAAATGTCAACAAAAAAGAAGGCATACAATGATTCGATCGACACCAGCACTCCAAGCCCTGCTCAACACTGCTGAGATATCCGGTAAGTGGCATTGCTTCCCGTTGTATATGCCTTTAAACATGTTATCTGTACTGGGTTTTATTAGCACATCGAAAAAAGAAATAAATCCATAGAAAGGTTGACGAACCTGTGAAGTTAACGGCTATGTCTGTAAGAATGAAAATGGAAACCAAAGAAAGAAGAAAGACGGCTAAGCAGTTAGTTAGGAGTTATCATTTCAGTGTAAAAAGATGTAAACGTAATCTGCAAAAGATGTTTAGTTTCTTGCCAATCATTCGAATTGTCGCCATGTCCAAATTTATCACCAAGAGAAACACAGGGAGGCAGCGAGAGGGAGATGGAGGCCCCTTGTTGAATCCCTGCTTTGATTTGAACTTGGGGTTCCTGTTTATTTTCGGATTAATAGGGCGTAAAATTTCATAGTTGTGGTTGTGTGCAGAAAGGTTTTAATTTTGGCACCGGGCTGTCACGGACCGAACTTCCCTAAGTCGAAACCGTGCGGCACTTAATCAAGCCCCCGCGCTTGCTCGCTAAGTCAGCTTAACTGTAGAGCCGGGCGAAATTGGAAATAAATATGTAGCGAAACACAATAGGTTGGGGAAAGGATTCCCAATACGCTACTTGGAGAAAGCCTACAATGCTTTAGTACAAAGATTGCTTGAATGTCTAGGATGTCTAAGATGCCTTGGCCAACACATGGCTTTGGCTATATATACTAGTCCACTTCCTCAACGGACGGTGGAGATGCATTTGATCCTACGAATAGTATTCCCTATCTAGAATTCTCTAGAGTATTTACAAGCCTCTTTAGTATTCTAGACTATTTCTAGAATACTCTTCCATTATTCTAGAGATATCCTCCCTACTCTAGAATATTCACATATTTACAAGACACAAGAATGTAGAGGAGTCTTGAACCTTCCGGAGGCCTTGTTCCTCAATTGCCAAGTAAGCGTCCACTAAGCGTCCCGTAAGCGCCTAATGAGCATCCGCATGGCGTAACATCCAAAAATCAGCTTCCTTCCAATCGGTCCATGACATTCTCCCCCACCTAATTGAGCGACGCCCTCGTCGCAACCTCCTCGTGATAGCGATCCACGAGGTCTTCGAACTGTCCGAGCTCTTCCGCTAACTCCCAAGTCGCTTCGTGCTCCGACAATCCCTTCCACTTGACCAAGTAGTGCTACTTTGGTGGAACACCTCGTCCTTGTTCAAGCCTATCCCCAAGCACGTACTCGGCCTCACGCCTACCTAAGTCATGCCAAACTTGAGTCGCGTCCACGAGTTTAGCCCCATCGGCTCGACTCTCCCCCTTGACTTGTCGGCACCTATGACAAGTCTTGACACACATTTTCACCTCCTTCTTCACTTGAGGCCAAAAATATGTCTTAGTCACCAAGGCATATGTCCGTCTATGCCCCAGATGCACTGTCGATTGAGTGTCGTGGCATTCCCGTATGACCATCCTCCTTAGGTCTTTCCACTTTGGCACGTACACTCGTCCATCCCTTGTGTAGAGTAGGTCTCCCTTCACCCGATATCGTTGGGTCTTCCCACTCTTCGCAAGCTGTAGCAACTCTTTGGCTAAGGGATCGCGCTGTAGGCCCTCCCTAATTAGCTTGATAGTACTCCCCTTCGCCTTCGATGTAGCTGCCACCTTATCCACATTTGGCGGCGCCTTCTCACTTGGTGCCACGGTTTGTGGCTTGGCCCCCTGGTCAAGCTTGCCTTCACAATCCACCTTTCCCCTAGGTGGTTGCCGTTTCTCGCACGGAACAATGTCCTTGTTCTCTTTCCCCTCGAGAATGTTTTCGGCTTCATTGGCCGCGCCCTTCTTCGCCTTAAGGACGTTCCTCGCTTCCCTTGATGGTTGCTCTAGCGGCATAGTGTCCTTCTTCCCCTTGAGGACGCCCACGAACTCCTTTGGTGGCTGCCCGGTCGTAGGCACAACACGATCTTCAACCTTGAGACTTGCCAAGTAAGTGCCCTCACTCTTCTTGGCTTCCTCCCTTTCGACTTCTTGTACTAGTTGCATACCCGATAGCCGCATAGAAGTCACGGTGCTTGATGTTCCCCCAAACATAGGCACCACACAAGCTGAACCCTTCTCCATAATGCACACCGCGTTATTATATGGTGACACTAAGGCATTTACCTTTCGCAAGAAATCAAGGCCCAACACCACCTTAAAATCATCCAACCGTACGACAGAGAAGTTCACGAACCCCTTCCATTTGCTAAGACACATTTCCACTCGTCGAGCTGTGCCTTGTAGGGGCTTTGCTTCGGCGTTGATAGTTTTTAGCCAACCTCCCCCGTCAACCACATTGAGACCCAACCGCTCGGTCTCTTCCATCATGATGAAGTTGTGAGTCGCCCCCGTATCCATTAACACATGGGCAGGCTTCCTATTCAACTTCGCTTCCACGTAGAGCAACCCCTCGCTCTTAGAAGCTTGTCCCTCACCCGTCAGGACTTGCGGCACATTCCTCCCTTGGAGCGCATTTAGGACTTGGAGCGAGCCCATGTGTATAGTGTCGCCTTCGGACTCCTTCTCCTTCTCCTTGACTAAGGCAGCCATCTTGCCTTGTCGCGAGCAATCCCTTGCCCAATGCGGCCCTCCGCAAAAGAAGCATCCGTCCTTGGGCTTGTTCTTGACTCGCTTCTCCTCTAGCTTGCCATGGCCCTCGGACTTGCTCATGCTAGCTTGATTCTTCCCCTTTTGCCATGCCTTGGGACTTCCTCCCCCACCATTGGCATGGTTACCTTCCGAAGCTTCTTCTTCCTCCGTCGACTTTGAAGATCCCCCACCTCTATCATACTCCGCCATCGCTATGGCCTCATCGACATCCTTCACGCCCCTGCGTTGAAGTTCCTTCTTCGCCCAACTTTGGAGGCCATCGACGAAGTTGAAGAGAAGATCCTCCTCCGTCATATTTGGAATATGAAGCATAAGAGTCGTAAACTCCTTCACATAGTCGCTTACCGAGCCCTTATGTTTCAATTCCTTCATTTTCTTCCTTGCTTCGTAGGCCACATTTTTCGGATGGAACTGCTTCTTGATCTCCTTCTTGAACACCTCCCATGAATCTATAGTGTACAACCCCTTTTCTATATCGTAATGTTTTCTACGCCACCATAGAGTTGCGGTATCCGTAAGGTAGAGAGTAGCAGTTCTTACCTTAGTTTTCTCGTCCGTAATGCTAGCACCCTCAAAGTATCGCTCCATGTGCCATATGTAATTGTCGAGCTCCTTGGCATCCCTCTTGCCTCCGAACTCCTTCGGCTTTGGCGTGTCCACCCTTGGACTAAGAGTGACAACCGCTCCACCCGCGATAGCTTTCTTGCACATCGCCGCGTCTTGGCTTATCTCCTCCACGCCAACCTTCACCACATCAAGTTGTTCTTGCAAACTATTGAACAACTCCATGAACCTTTTAACGTAGCTCGTCTTGGGCACCCACCGCCCTCTTGAGCGACTCGAGCTCTTCTAAGATGTGATCCTCCAACGTCTATAGATTTTGGTCGACCATTCCCACGTGATCCTTGACATCACCCATAGCAATCTCCAAGTGACCCGTTCGGCCATCCAACGAAGCAAGTGCATCACTCGACGTGCTTTGGCCTCGGCCACCCTTCTTCCCACCGGCGGGTGGTAATGGATCTCGCCCACGTTCCACAACGACATTCTCCTCGGCCACTCCGGATGCTCCAACGTTAGTATCCTTGCCTGCCATAGTTGCTCCTTGCTTGGCACGACCCCTCGTAACCAAGCTCTGATACCACCTGTCACGGACCGAACTTCCCTAAGTCGAAATCGTGCGGCACTTAGCTAGATCAAGCCCCCGCGCTTGCTCGCTAAGTTAGCCTAACTGTAGAGCTGGGCGAAGTTGGAAACAAATATGCAGCGGAACACAAGAGGTTGGGGAAAGGATTCCCAATACACTACTTGGAGAAAGATTGGTTTTCTTGAATTCAAAAATTCTCCGCCTTTTCTCAGCTTGACACCTACTTTAGAATTGGTCCCATCCTTTTCTAAGTACGACAAAGCTTCCTTCTAAACTAAGGCACGCTCGATAGCAAGAAGCTAGTGACCTCTTTCAGGTCATTAACTATAACTCCTACAATGCTTTAGTACAAAGATTGGTTGAATGTCTAGGATGTCTAAGATGCCTTGGCCAACACATGGCTTTGGATATATATACTAGTCCACCTCCTCAACGGACGGTGGAGATGCATTCGATCCTACGAATAGTATTCCCTATCTAGAATTTTCTAGAGTATTTACAAGCCTCTTTAGTATTCTAGACTATTTCTAGAATACTCTTCCACTATTCTAGAGATATCCTCCCTACTCTAGAATATTCACATATTTGCAAGACACAAGAATGTAGAGGAGTCATGAACCTTCCGGAAGCCTTGTTCCTCAATTGCCAAGTAAGCGTCCACTAAGCGTCCCGTAAGCGCCTAATGAGCGTTCGCATGGCGTAACCTCCAAAAATTAGCTTCCTTCCAATCGGTCCGTGACAGGGCGCTCTAGAGTTCTTAATAGTGAATTTCGGATCAGGTAAAAACGTACACGGTAAGAGTCTGTTTGGAACCCTGGATTTAATGGAATTTGGAATTAAAATTCAAATTGCATTTGTTTAGAGCCATTAAAACTGGATTTGGAATGGAATTCTATGGGATTTCGTGGGATTTGTTTTAACGTACTGAAATCCAACCAAAGAGGTCGGATTTGATGGGATTTGTTTATCAGAAACTATCTAAAACTTGAATTTCCTCAATTACCCTTGAAGATTCTGCTGATATAACATTACATCTCTTCCTGCAGGTCTCCTTCTTCACTTCTTCCACCATACACTGATGCCTCTGCCCTTGAAGATTCTGCCGATATAACGTTACCTCTCTTCCTGGAGGTCTCCTTCTTCATTTCTACCGCCATATTGATCTTTGTTACAAGATTGCATTTTTGAGAATTTATTCTAAGCTTTTGAGATGTATATTGCGTAGGTATTGAAGGTATAAGAATTTTGTTGCTGAAATTTCATACAAATCTTGGATCATTGGAACGAATCAGGTCAGTATTTTGAATCTAATATAGCCTAAATTTAATTCTAGCATACTCATGTAGTATGGAGCTTTGCCTCAATACCAAGGGTGACAAGAAATTACAGTACTTAAACTATTGTATGCATCGTATCAATATGCTTCATCACTATAAGATCACTCTGATGGTAGTTTTTGACGGTAGGAACCTCTCTTGTAAGGCGGCGACAGAGCAAGAGTGGTGCAGGCATGTAGAATTGGCTTAGCACTCCAGATGTTTGATGAAATGCCCCATAAGACGTAATTAATTTGAATTGCATCGTAAGTCCTAGGACAGTGTTTGGCGACTGAATCTCCTATAACCCACAATTCCTGTCAAGTTTGATTGCATGTAACCTTAATCGAGAGAAGGCACCAGTAGAAATACTTCTCTTACAAAACCTGTGTTTACTGTTTAGGGAACCTAATCTCAATTAGATTAGAAAGCTGTTGATCTCATGATTATGAAGTTGGAGACATATTTGTCTGACTCATGGAGACTGCAGCTTTTATTGGCTGGCTCTTTTGCATTCAGATACAGGTATCCTTCCTAAGAGACTCCTTGAAGGCATTGAAACTGTTTTGATTTCCTTGGGATAGTCCTGATAGGTAGCTAGCTACTGCACAATGAAGATCTTGTACTAGCATTCTAGATGATTAGAATGGAGTAGCCGTGAGAATGTATATATTGATTGCTCATGGACGTGCCTTAAAGCTTAGGCCTGCTAGTGCATGAATATCTGAAAACACAGGCCTGTTAATGGGGAAAGCACCCTCAATGGTTGGAACTGGCACCCTTTGGCTATTCTAATGCATAGGTTTGGCTCTCTGATAAATTAAGATAAATAAGCTCTAAGGTATTTACAAATCACGGGAATATCAACATGATTTACAGCTAATGCAGAATAAATTCATCTATTAGGCAATGGAGACCAAAGTTACCAAGCACCACCATCTGATTAGCATGATTAGAATGTAAGATTGGTGAAAATATACAGATGCTTACCTAAGGAATTCATATTGTCATCTAAAATGAACATTTTGATGTTCCACCAAAAATATAATATCTCTTTTCTTTCTCTTTCTCTTTTATAGGTTATTAACATAAATGTAGTGAATTTGTATCCTTTGAACAATATCTTCACACTAGGTCCAACTGAACTTTTTGGAGGATCAATTTATTCTAATATGTCAGGATATTTTATGGAGTTTGGAGGAATCCATGGAAGCCTTTAGGCAAAGTTTCCATTAAAGAAATTCCTTAATAGTTTGCTGGCATGTGGGTAGGAATAAATTGCACAAGGTGATAAATTAAGATAAATGAGCTCTAAAATTTATCTATAGACAGCAGGGCAGTCACCTACCAGTAGCAAAATTGACTAAAATTTTGGGATTTTGTGGATGGCTTTTTGACTGGAAGGCAATTTGTGTGATCCTTATCAGCACTTTAGTTGAATTTCAATGATTTTTCGACGAGCGTTTACTGTATATGCACTTTACATTCATTCAGCAATTGTGATATCACCCCCCAACAGCTCCCTTTAATGATGATAACGTCTTTCAGCTTTCTCTTATTGTTAGCAAAATAGTTCATTCCTTAACTTTACAGATCTTTGTAGTCTCTCAAGATGATAAATATTGCATTATTGAATAGATACCAAGGATGATTTGGAAGGGTTTATACAAATGGCAGTCGGGGCGGTCATTTCTTGTGTGGCATCATTGGTTGTCTTATTGTGTAATCATCCACAATTTCAATCTATAAATCGGCCGATAGCTGAAGTTGCAATCGAGAGAGAGAGCGTCAGACAAAGGTTAATGCATCAGATAAATTTTAATGAGAACACACGTGATATTATACGCATGGGCCCAGATGCATTTGGTAGACTAGTGCAAATACTTCGAGGAACTGGACGACTTACCGATAATGCATATAGTTGTGTGGACGAACAAGCTGCCAAGTCCCTTTACATTCTTGCACATAATGAGAGGAATCGGTCGATTGGATTCTTTTTTCACCGGTCAACAGAAACAACTAGTCGTTATTTTCACAAATTTTTTAGAGCGATTATATCACTCGAAGATAAGTTTTTTATCCAGCCTGACGGAACCCAAGTCCATCCAGAAATTCGGTATAACAGTAGATTCTTTCCGTATTTTAAGGTAAGTGTTGGTGATGATTATCTTTTTATTAGATATTATATATATATATATATATATGGGAGCTGATCCATTGATAGCGCTAGCAAAATGGAGTATTTGCTAGCGCGATCTGGGCCGTCCATCCTGAAAGATGGACGGTCCAGATCGCGCCTTTTTCGAAAACTGTCAGTCGTCCGCGACACTATGTCGCGGACGGATTTTTTTACCTTTTTGCCCCTCCACCCGTCCGCTACATTGTATCGCGGACGGTCCAAATCTTCTTTTACGTTTTTTTAAGTTCGTCCGCTACATAATGTAGCGGACGTTTTTTTAACAAAAATACCGTCCGCTACATTATGTAGCGGACTATTTTACTTTCTCGAAAAGAGACATCTGTGTTGTCAGCTCTGAAAAAAAGACAACCAACTTTTATTTTCTCTTTCCCCCTCATCTCTCATCTTATCTCTTCTGGATGAGCTCCTTCAAGACGGTGGTTCCTTCGGGGTAGTTGGACAGCACCTCCCGTGTCCGGCGATCAAGGACACAACGATCTTTCCCCCTCATCTCTCATCTTCTCTCTCTCCCTTGTGAGCGTGCGAGTGGCGATCGAGGCCACAACCATTTGAAAACTCTTCCTTCTCTTTCTATCTTGCCGCTTCAAATAGTTATGATGTGCTTTGATCTGGTTGTCATGGGTTTGAGAAATTAAGTTTTTTTTTTTAAATCTTTTCGTTTTTGATAAAGGGTGATAGAAATGGAGGAGGTTGAAGACCCTAGAACAAAATGGCAATCTGTTGCCAGCCAATTTCATGAATGGTTCCAGCCTGCAGGTGGATGTGCTAATTGAGTGTGCTCGTTTTGGAGTCTTTTTTACCAATGGCAATCTGTTGCCAACGAACTTCATGAAGATTTGTTCATCAGGATCAAAGTAAGAAGAGAGAGAAAAAGAAGAAGTCAGAATGAGAAAAGGGAGGGAAAAAGAGAAGACTAGTCCGCTACATTATGTAGCGGACTAGTCTTCTCTTTTCCCTCCCTTGCGGACACATTAATGACACAGAAAAGTCACACCACACATGTGTGGGCCTGTCATTCGTTCGCGATACTATGTCGCGGACGGCATGGAGGGGCAAAAAGGTAAAAAATGTCGTCCACGATATTGTGTCGCGGACTACTTTTTTTTGACATGCGTCAGGGCCTGTCAGTCGTCCGCGATACAATGTAGCGGACGGGTGGAGGGGCAAAAAGGTAAAAAAATCCGTCCGCGACATAGTGTCGCGGACGACTGACAGTTTTCGAAAAAGGCGCGATCTGGACCGTCCATCTTTCAGGATGGACGGCCCAGATCGCGCTAGCAAATACTCCATTTTGCTAGCGCTATCAATGGATCAGCTCCCTATATATATATATATATATATATATATATATATATATATATATATATCTTAATTCATCTTTTTAGGATTGTGTTGGAGCCATAGATGGAATACATTTTCGTGTAAAAGTTCCTAAGGATGGAGTATCAAGGTATAGAGGGAGAAAAGACTTTCCAACTCAGAATGTATTGGTTGCATGCACCTTTGATTTGAAATTCACGTATGTGTTGCCTGGATGGGAAGGCTCCACAACAAATGGTAGGATATTAGATAATGCAACAAGTAGAGAAGATAAGTTAAAGGTTCCTCAAGGTACTTTAATGCATATTAACTTCTTAGCAAGATCTATCTAATTACCGAAATTTGTCTAATTCTTAAATAATTCACTTGATTGTAGGAAGGTACTATTAGTTAATGCGGGATTTATGCTAAAGTCTGGGTTTATCGCACCATATCGAGGAACACGATACCATTTGAAGGAATATTCACAGCGTGCACCACAAACTCGTAAAGAGATCTTTAATCATAGACATGCTTCATTGCGCAATGCAATTGAGAGAGCTTTTGGTGTGTTAAAAAAAACGGTTTCCTATTTTAGCTACCGGCATCGAGCCTTAGTATGATTTGGATCCACAAACAAGCTATGTTATAGCATGTTGTATACTACATAATTATCTTAAGGGGGTGGATCCAGATGAAGCACTCATTGCAGAAGTTGATCAAGAACTTTTGAATCAGGAGATCGAAGAACAAGACGAGGCAGGTGTAGACGTATCTGATGATGGTAGATGAGGAGTAATAAAGAGGGATAACATAGCAAATAGAATGTGGGATGATTACGTCATAAATTGATCAGAGTTTAATTCATCTTCTGATGTACTTATTAGGATGCTTGTTAGTATTTGGGTATTGTACTAAATATTGTTTGGCGTCGCGTTATCTCGCTGTATCCATTTTCATTATGTTTTGGATTTAGAATTTCATTTTGATATTTTTCCACAATGGTTTTTTTGTTTGTGCTGAAAACGTTGACTTTATAGGATATTGATCCCTATGCGTTGTTGCACAATTCTTTCAAGTTATTTACATTTTTAGTTTCATTCAATCATGTACATGTTAAATATTTTGACAGGCAAGGCAAGGTAATGGACATAATTAAGGAGGATGACAAAAGTTCCACAGGTTACTTAGTATGGACTCAACAAATGGATGAATACTTGCTCGACGTGTTGCTTGACCAGAAAAATAATGGTCAGAAGCCAGATAGGAATTTCAGTCATGCAGCATATGATGTTGTTGCAAAAGCAATGAATGGACGTTTTACCGTGAGGGTAAAAAAAGTCAAGGTAATGAATCGTCTAAAAAATCTTAAGAAAAAGATGGATATTGGTGTAGAAGTGTTTAGGCACGGCAACGGTTTTGGATGGAATGATATCACAAAGCAGATTGAAGCACCACCGAAAGTTTGGGCAGAACTGATTAAGGTAAACTACGTGAGGCTTTCTTTTGAAACATAAATATATGTTAATGAAAACCTTTGGTGTTTTCTTATTTTATTTTTCTGTTTTCATGGTTAGACTTATCCTGATGCAAAAAAGGTTCGAAACTCTTCAATGCCTTGCTTTACTATCCTGCACGAAATATTTGAAAAAGATCTTGCAACCGGAGAAGCAGCTGAACGTGCAACCGGAGAAGCAGCTAAAAGTGCAAAAGAAAAGAACCGTCGATGGGAAAAAGAAGGAAGAAGCACGAGGCTTGATGATATAAATGATATGGTAGAACAAGATGAGATCATACTTGAAAATGTGGACGGATCACGAGGAGGTATTCACATATCAAATGTCTCGCATGTGCCAATTGCACCTGTGCATTCATCAAAGAGTGGCAAGAAGAAAAGCTCAAAGTCTGATGAGCTGAATCAAAATATTGCAGTGATTACAACATCAATGACAAAAATTGCAACTGCGCTAGATAAAGCTACTACTGTGACTCAACAAGGCAGACGGCGAATTTATTCGGGGCAAGAGGTTTTTGCAGAATTAAATAAGATTAAGGGAGCTGACAACAATTTTCTCTTTGCTGCTTATGATTTTTTAATCTCTGACCAAACAGCTGCAGAAGGTTTTTTTGGATGTCCACCTGAGATGCGTGTTAGTTGGTTAGCTTGGAAGATGAATAATCCTTCCAAATAGGAATGAAACTGTTGTTTAAATTTAGGATGTTTGAATAAGGACATGAGTTAATGTCGTGTCATCTACTATTTTTATGACAGTTGCTTTAATTTTAGTATTGTTTTCGTATTAAGATTCTTTTGGGTATTGAATTTATCGTTCAAGAACATACTTTTATTTGACCTAAGATCATACTAAAAATTAATTGTAATGTTTGTTTCTTAAGTCAAAAGTCTTAAAAGGACATAATTGTCCAAATGACAATTCTCTTTCCAAACAAAGGATAAGAATTCTCTGGATTTGAATTCCAATTTATTCCAAACAGAAAAATTGGAATTCAATTCAATTCTAATTAACTTTCTAATTCCTTTTTGAATTCCAATTCCAAAAGAATTTGGTTCCAAACGGACTATTTGTCTCCATCCAATTGGTGAAAGTTATAGTTTGGCAACAGCGTGGTTGGGAATGAGCATTCTTCGTGAGTTCCCTTCTGGTTTTTAACGTCTCTTTTAATTACCTTAGACTAGGATGAACAACCCGGAACACAGGACATTATATGAAAGGAGGGCCTGTGAAATATGATCACCTGCAAAAAGGATGTATGGCGCGTGAGTAGAGTCTGTCATGTTTGGTCGAGTTTAGTCAGTCGGATCTGAGTCTGCAATGCATTTGACTTTATCTCGATGTTAACGATTTTGATGTTAACGGTTTGAGTCTGCATTGCATTTGACTTTATCTCAATGTTAAAAATTTTGATGGCTTGTATTTCATTGATGTTTAATTTGACCGTACTGATTTAATGTTTTGCATAGTTTGTCAGTTGGTTAGTCCTGTTTATAAAAATATGCAGATAACGTTGTTCTATTGGGCCTTAAAGCTGCTCAGTCTAACAAAATAATAATAATACTGGCCATTAGGTTGATGTTAGGTTATTTATTGAACTCTTGTTTATTGAAATTGTTGGATTGATTATTTTTCCCCGAGGTTGTTACATCATCTGTGCACGTTAATCCTTGTGTTATCTTTCCAATGTGATTTGCGCTCATTCCTTGTGTTGTTTCAGGTGATAAGGTCGAACTAGGTGAGATGTCGGGAAAAAGGAAGGAGACGTTGGCTTGAATTATAAAAGTAGATGTAAGACAGTGTCAGCCATATTTTGTGGATCTAGATGTTCTATTTTAAAACTTCCACTGTATTTATGTTGAATGTTGTAGTGAAATTTTTTGTAAGGATGCCCTTTTGAAGCTTTATATATATAAAGATATGTATCTAGAGTTGCTCTGCAATGCAGCAGGGTTCTGTTGCGTTTATGATCGACAACTCAGCTCCGATTACGTCACTTGGGCTGAGGGGTGTCGCAAGTTAGTATCAGAGCATAAGTGCATGATTCTGTAAACTATAAGTAGAACATTAGGTATTTTAGAGGGGGGGAGGTATGGAATTAATGTATTATTGTGCTATAAGTTTGATGTGGTTTTGTTTATTCTACGGGGATTTATAGCGGGAGTAGGAGGATGGTTAGGGACCACGTACCGAACGGGTTGGAGTAGGAACCCCCATTCAAGGAGGACCCTGAGGAGGATTCTGAAGAGGACCCTGAGGAAGACCCTAGTGATGTAGATGAGGATCTAGCTGGTCCATTGACGAGGAGCCATAGGAAATAGACTTGTAAGGGCTAGAAGAGGAAGAGGAAACCGGACCCAAAATTTTGGTAAAGTTTGCAAGAACTAATACGGGGCCGTGCTGGGCACATAACGTTGAAGGTATTTAAAGGGAGATGTATATTGAGGTGGTGGTGTGTGTGTGTGTGTGTGAGAGAGAGAGAGAGAGAGAGAGAGAGATAGAGAGAGACCAACTGGTGTACCAATTAGAAGAGTTGAAGCTGAAGGAGGGCCAAAAGGTGGAGAGGGTAAAAAAGCGTAGCCAGGAGAATATGGAGTGGATGCAAGGAAAGGTCAATCAGGTAATTGAAGCAGGGGAGAAGGTTTTTCGGAGAATGCATGATGAAATTTGGGAGAATCATCCCTGGAAGGCGATTTTGAGGGACGATAGGGAGATGCTCATCAACGATGATTACTGGTATACTGTGTTTTATCGTGAGCGGAATAGGCTCTCTTTTGTTTAAGGAGAGAATGAGGAGTCTTAATGTATGTATGTGTAATGTTGACGACTGTTTATAAATATTGTTTGTATTAATATTATGAGTTGTGTAAGTTAAATGTTGAATTTAAAATGTTAATTATGTTAATGGTAGAATGGCTCATCAATTGCGAAACCAGGTAATACCTCTGACGGAGGGACCTACTAATCTTGGAAAACCACATACGGAAGCGTCTTCGACAAGTGCTGAGGGCTGGAGATTTGGTCATGTAGAGGGTGGAGCAATGAAAAACAAAAGGAAGGATTTAACAAGAGAGTTAGTGAGACTGTTGCAAGAAATCGTGGGAACTCCCGTAGCATAACCAGTAGCTGTGGGTGCATCTGTTAGCATGGAAGGAAAAAGGAGTGCAGATTTCGAGATTTTCAAGAAGTCCGCCTTAGTGAGTTTCACAAGGGCAATGACCCGATCCAAGTAATAGCTTGGATTTAAGAAATGGAGAGGGCCTTTGAGATAATGGGGTGTGGAAGGCACCAAAAAGTAATTTTGGCAACCCATGTGCTAAAAGGAGCAGCCGGGTATTGGTGGGATGTGCAAAAACATGGTTGAGGAAGGAAGGAAGCCTAACCGACCCTATGTTACCTAGAAGCGGTTTAACGGGTATTTAACGAGAAGTATTTTCTCGTGACTGTGAAAAATAAGTTAGAGATGGACTTTCTAAACCTTAAACAGAAAGATAAGACGGTAGAAGAATATATGCAAGAATTTGATGAACTGACTTGTTTTGCCATGTACCAGGTGGTTACGAAGGACATGAAGGTTAGAATATTTGAGGAAGGACTGAGACAACCTTTGAAAAAGATTGTCAAAATTTTCTAACTTAACGTCTTTTGAAGTTGTAGAGAAAACCATATTAATAGGAGCAGAAAATAAGGAAGAATGGGAGGAAAAGAATGAGCAAGGGAGGAAGAGGAGTAGTAACCAAGAACAGGTTAGAGATTATAAAAATAAATTTAAAAAGAAATGGAGGAAGAGAAGTTTGGGCATAGTTCAAGTCAAGCGGTGGATAAGGAGTATAGGTGGTATGGATTGAAAGATGAGGGCACAACTTGTATAAGAGTGACGGTAGCGTGTTTCAAATGTGGCAAGCAAGGCCACAAAGAAAATGATTGCAAACTAAACTAGAAGGTTTGCTTCCATTGCCAGTAACCAGGACATAATGCAAAGGAGTGCCCAAAAATAAAGATGATGGTTGTGGAAGGAAGTCATAGGACAATGGGCCGAGCAAATGCTATAAACCAGAAGGAGGCCCTAAAATTAGAAGATGTGGTGGCAGGTACTTTTCCTATATGTCCGCATCAGGCTATGGTCTTATTTGATTCGGGTGCTACCCACTCCTTTGTTTCTCTAGCTTTTGCTAATAAGTTAACTGTACCCTGGAAACCATTGAATACAGTGCTACCGGTGAATATAACTAGTGGACATTCCCTTTATGCCACTGAGATATATAGGTAATGCCATATACAAGTCTCCAATCAGACATTATATAATAATCTTATACCACTTGAATTGGGAGACTTTAATTTGATGTCATACTTGGAATGGATTGGTTAGCGGCATATGATGCTAATGTGGTTGCCGGCATAAAAAAAATACAATTGTCGACGCCAGGAAAATCTAAAGTGGTTATGCAGGGAGATCGATCAGTCTGACCTCTGTATTTCATGTCGGCGTTGAATCCGGAAGAGATGTCGAGGTTATCTAGCTCAAGTAAATGATACCATTGCTGGGGAACCGTAGTTGGACCAGATTCCAGTAGTAAATGAATATCTTTCAAAAGGAAAAAAGATCTCTTAGAGTTGTTTCCTGAATCTAAAAGATAGTACTTGGGTTCTCACAATAACTAAAAGGTGTAGCATGCCTGAATCTAACTGGGGTTTGCGGTGGTGGAGGAACTGGATCGAAAAAAAAAAGATGGATTCTAGTTGTAAGATATCTAATGAAACCATCTCTGAAATTGAGATCTTATTCAAAGAGAAAGATATCAAATATCTGGATGTTTTCCTAGCAGACCTTTCAGGTTTATCGCCGGATCGAGAGATTAAGTTTAGTGTCGATCTGCTTCCTGGAACTGGTCTTATATTGAAAGCCCTTATTGGTTGGCACCATCAGAGATGGTTTAGTTGAAGACACAACTGGAAGAATTGTTAAATTTGGGTTTCGTTTGACCTAGTGTGTCACCTTACGGAGCCCCGGTATTGTTTGTAAGGAAGAAAGATGGAACTATGTGGCTTTGTGTCGATTATTGCTAGTTAAATAAGGTAACAGTTAGGAATAAATATCCCTTACCTTGCATAGACGACCTTTTTGATCAGTTAAAAGATGCAAAATATTTTTCAAAAATTAATCTTAGGTCTGGATACCATCAGTTGAAAATAAAAGAGGATGATGTAGCAAAAACTGCTTTTAGAACCAGAAATGGTTATTATGAGTTTCTGGTAATGCTATTTGGACTAACTAATGCCTCTGCAGTATTCATGGACTTGATGAACAGAATGTTTCAGAGATATTTAGATTGTTGTGTCATCATGTTTATTGATGACATTTTGGTATATTCCAAAATTAAGGAAGAGCATGCTCAGTATTTGAGGCAAATATTACAAATTCTCCGAGAAAATAAGTTGTATGCCAGACTCAAAAAGTGTGAGTTCTGGTTGGAGAAAGTACAATTTTTTGGACATATAGTATCAAGTGAGGGCATATTGGTAGACCCAGGAAAGGTGGAAACGGTATTAAATTAGGAACGTTTGACTTCGATTTTTAAAATTCAGAGTTTCCTAGGTTTAACTGGATACTATCGGAGATTTATCAAGGACTTTTCGAAAATAGCATCCTCATTGACGAATCTAACCAGAAAGAATGTGAAATTTTCCTGGACGGATAAGTGTTAAAATAGTTTTCAAGAACTAAAAAAAAGGTCGGTGACGTCGCTTGTTCTTACATTACCATAAGGATTGGAAGGATTTGTTATTTACTGTGATGCATCTCGGGAAGGGTTAGATTGTACTTATGCAACATGGAAAAGTAATTGTGTATACCTCCAGACAGTTGAGAAACCATGAGAAGAACTACCAAACACATGATTTGGAGTTGGCAGCGGTAGTGTTTGCCTTAAAAATATGGAGACATTACTTATATGGGGTTACATGTGAGATACATACCGACCATAAAAGTTTGAAATATATCTTTACCCAGAAGAAACTTAATATGAGACTAAGGAGATGGCTAGAACTCCTTAAGGATTATGATTGTACTATAAAATATCACATGAAAACAGCTAATGTGGTGACATATGCACTGATCAGAAAGTGAATAAGGAACCTAACAGCGATGATTACCACACAAAAGGCCATTATCTGAGATTTGGACAAACTCAAAACTGAAGTTCGAGTCAGGGGAGAAGGAGGTAGTACCTTATTCTATTTAAAAGTCAAACCTGCACTTTTTGATCGAATTAAAGAAGCTCAGGATCAAGATGAAAGAATACACGAAATCCGACAAGGTTTTAAAAGGAATAAGAAAGAGAAATTTGATTGTGATAAGAAAGGCATTTATAAGTATGAGGGTCGGGTATATGTGCCGCCTGGTGGCGAGTTGAGAAAAGAAATTATGACAGACGCGCATAACTTTAAATACTCGATCCACCCTGGGGAAACAAAAATGTATTGTGATCTACGACAAAATTTTTGGTGGCCTGGCATGAAAAGAAACATATCAGGGTTTGTATCCCAGTGTTTGACCTGCCAACAGGTAAAAGTAGACCATAAGAAGATTATCAGACAGTTGCAACCACTTCCTGTACCTGAGTGGAAATGGGAACACATTATAATGGATCTTGTGTCAGGATTACCACAGACAACTAGTAAATACACGTCTATCTGGGTCGTAATGGATGGGTTGACCAAGACAGCTCGGTTTATTTCTATCTGAGAAGGGTGTTCTATTGAACGACTTGCTTGAATTTATATTAAAGAAGTGATTAGTTGTTATGGAGTATCAGTAACCATTGTGTCTGATAGAGACACAAGATTCACCTCGAGATTTTGAAAAAGTTTCCAAGAACAAATGGGAATGACGTTAACTATGAGTACAGCCTTTCATCCTCAGACAGATGGTCAATCTGAATGTACTATACATATATTGGAGGATATGTTGAGAGCATGCATTATTGATTTTGGCAGAACATGGAATGAGCAGTTGCCTTTAATCGAATTCTCTTACAACAATAGTGAATGAGCAGTTGCATTCAGTCAAATTTTCTAACAACAATAGTTAGCAATCGAGCATTGAAGTGGCTCCCTATAAAGCATTATATGGCTGAAGATATCACACGCCTATTTGTTGGGATGTAGTAGGGGAACGGAGGCTATCACACACTGAACTGTACAAGGAAACGTAAGATAATATGAAGATGGTCCGAGAAAGAATTCTTACTGCGCAAAGTCGGTAAGAAAGTTATGCAAATAAGAGGCATAGAATGCTAGAGTTTAAAGTGGGTGACTTAATGTTTTTAAAGGTATCAACGTGGAAAGAATCATGCAATTCTGGAAGCAGGGGAAGTTAAGTTCGAGGTTCATCAGACCGTTTAAAATTCTATCTAGGATTGAGACGGTGGCATACAGGCTCGATCTATCACCAGAATTGAGCTAGCTGCATAATGTGTTTCACGTTTCAATGCTCGGGAAATATGTTCCTAACCCTACGCATGTCATCCAGTTGGAACTAGTGAAAATCCGAGATTATCTCTCATACCAGGGGATACCAATAGAAATGGTTGATAGAAAAGAACAAGTATTACGTTCTAAGGTAATATTGGTGGTCAAAGTCATCTAGAGAAATACAATAGAGAAAGCCACTTGGAAATCTGAGACGTTAATGTGGCAGAGATATCTGCATCTGTTTGCAGGATGAGGTTTGTCCCTATTTCGAGGACAAAATTTATTTAAGGGGGGAGAATGTCAACCCTGAAAATGCCTTAAATTAATCTAACCGTTAATATGATTAATTGATGGGGATTATTTTTATTAGTAGCGTTACTTTTATTGATAATTCAGTATTAGGAAGTTAAATGAGAAGTTAGTTTGGCCTTGGGTCTAAAATATAATTTTACAAAAATAATGGGGTCAAACTACAATTTTAAAAAATAGTGGGGTCAAAATGTAACTATGAAAAGTTGGGGGACAAAATTTTAATTCTGAAAAGTTGGGATTGGTGGCATGAAAGGTGTCATGAGGGAGGGAAAATTCAAGCGATTTTGGCCACATACTTGTGAGATATGACTAAACTTATTATTTTTAAAAAATAATGTGAACTTGGATTAAAGAGGAAATAAGGGGGAAGAAAAAAGAAGAGAACAGAATCTGTGCAGAAAGAGGAGAAACAGGGGACGAGAAGAAGAAAAAAGAAGAAGAAAGTGAAAGAGCGAAAAGAAAAGAATAAGAAAACTCTAAATCTTTAAGGGTAAGCCCTCTTCTCCCCATAATTTCCATTAAGGTTTAATTGAAATTGGAATTTGAGGTGGTATTTATAGACTATGCAAAGGGGTAATCGGCCATGGGGATGGGGTTGTGAGGTTGGTGTGGGTTCTGCGTGGATCTTGGAGAGTGAAAAGGGAAAGGGGAGCAGCTGCGGAGCTTGCTATGGGAAGGAGGAGAAATATAAGAAGTTTGGGGGAGGGGGACTGTGTGAGTGTGTTGGTGTGCGGGTGCAGCACACTACTGCTACAGTAGCAGTGCTCCAATGTTTGGAGGTGTGGGGATGGTAGGGAGAGGGGTTGTGTGGTGGTGTAGGTGTGGGGGAAGAGGGAGGGGATGGGTGGTGTGTGTAATCTATATATATATATATATATATATATATATATATATATATATATATATATATATGAAAGCCGAAATTGAGAAAATGCAACATTCTCTTTCGTATTTAGAATGCCTCTTTTTATGCCATTTGGATTCAACCAATTAAATAAGTTCTTCCACGTCAGCATATCCTATTTAAACACAAATATATATATATATATATATATATATATACACACACACACACACACACACACACACAATTTTAAATTTATATCTCATTTTAATCTAGATCTCATTTAAATCTTGAAACCTTCCTATATTTTATACAAGTCTAATATGTTTTCACAATCTAACAAAATTAATCTCGTTCCTTTTACTTTATTATTATAAGTCATATAAAACGTATATGTATATATATGTCTCTTTATGCATATAATTATCTCTCATATTATATTTTTTCTTATGTCGCAAAAGTTTTTATATTGTTCTAGGTGAGTTCTAATGATAGAAACCTCAACACATGGGTTATTAATATTGCTACTTAAAATGGTAAAAAAACTCATAAAAAGGTGAAAATAGCATTATTTGTTATTATCATTTGACACTAAGTATGAACTTTTAATTCGTCGTTGTTGATCTCATGTGTAACGCACGGGGTTAATACTAGTTAGGTAGAATGTGTGTGTGTGTGTGTGTGTGACTAAAAATGGAAGGGGAAGGGAGATGGGAACAACAACAGCAGTGGGGCTGTTGCTTTGGGGTGGTGCATGTGTAGGTGGGTCGGAAGAAAATGGGGATGTGTTATGTGAGAGTATGTGAGGGAAATGGGGGTTAGGGTGTGTTCTAGGTGTGAAATTAGGTGGGTGGGAGGTAAATTTCCATGGGTGTGAGGGGGTGGGAGGCTTGGCTGTGGGAAGAAGAAAGAGCTGTGAGTGTGTGATGATGTGTAACTGTGTGAATTTGATCCAAAAATGCATGAATAGTGACTGTAATCGTCGCTAAAAATAGCTAGGTTTAATACAGTCCACTGATGAAATTTTTAAAAATATCTCGAAAAAGATACTCCAGTTATTTTAATGAAATCTATAATGTGAAAATATTTAAGATTTTTTCGAAGTCAGGAAGAGGGTTAACTGACGCAGTTATGGTGAAATTTTGCAATGAATTTAAAAATATCAAACCAATGCAATTTTGGTGACAATTTTATGAGGACCTTAAAATGTTGAGATGCTTTAATATCTGATTTTTTGGGACATTTCGAAGCCGACAACATTTTTTTAGCGGAGCTGGCTTCCAAGCGCTTCGTTGATTGTCGGTTCGGGATTTTTGAGCAAAAAATCCCCGTAGGGCTTTTTAGTCTAGAAAAATTAATGTAGATGCTTAAAAACATGTGTTTAAAGTGGTTTTAGGATTTTTTGTAGAGGCGATGACCGCCAGGGGTGTTTTGATAATTTTATATAAGCCGAGGGGGTGTAGTGGTAATTTTTTCTATAAAATTTTTCATAGGACTTTTTGGTCCGGGAAGGGGTGTAAGACATCCGAAAAAAATTTTTGAAGTGGTTTTGGGCTTTTGGGGTGGTAGTAGCCATCATGAGATGTTTTGGTAATTTATCACGTCGACACTAAATTTCGGGGAACACACGCAATTGAACGTTCTAAGTGACGGGAAGCGAGGAATGGGGGTAGTATGCTTAAATGAAGGAGTATTAGTACTCACGTATTACCAAGGCTAGGTGACAGACCCGGCAGTCGGGTCAGGGTAAATGGCCGTTTGAAAACATTATAAATAACTGATAGAAAAGGAGTAGAATAAATGGTGAATTTATGTTGATTAGTACCTGACGAGCAGGGTATTGTTTGATTAGGTGGCCCTTCTCATTGTAATCTGAGGTTGCTTGGCTAATTGGCTAAAAGCTAATAAGTTAAGGATAATGCGGTTCCTTGTATGCTATGAATTGGTTCGCTTTACATACCTGTCGTTGATAGTGTTGGTGTATTGTGAATGTTGTGTGGTTGACATGAGATGGTGGCTGTTATGCCGATGTCCCCCTTCATTTGGAATGTTGAGAACTTGTGATTAATTTTTTCCATAGTCCACTCTGTGGGTGATGTTGGTGTGAGTTTCAGTTGTAGTGCAGAACACCGGTCGGTTTTGGGACCAAAAATTCTTGCTTGAGTAATTGATTAATCGAGGACATATGATGGAATCATTTCCCCTTAGTCCATCTAATTGGTGAAACGTATAGTTTGGCAATAGTGTGGTTGGGGACGAGCATTCTTCGTGAGTTCTCTTCTGGTGTTTCGTGTCTCTTTTAATTACCTGAGACTAAGATGAACATTCAAGAACATGGGACATTATATGAAAGAAGGGCCTGTGAAATATGAGCACCGGCAAAAAGGATGTCTGGTGCACGAGTCGAGTCTATCGTGTTTGGTCGAGTCTAGTCAGTCGGGTCTTAGTCTGCATTGCATTTGACTTTATCTCGATGTTAACAATTTTAATGACTTGTATTTCATTGATGTTTAATTTTTTTCCGTACTGATTTAAAGTTCATTTGCACAGTCTGTCAGTCGGTTAATCCTGTTCATAAAAATGTGGAGATAATTTTGTTCTGTTGGGCCTTAAAGCCGCTTAGTCGGGACAAAAAAAAGTAATGTCGCCTGGCCATTAGGTTGATGTTGTCTTATTTATTGAACTCTTGTTTATTGATATCCTTGGAGTAATTATTTTTTCTTGAGGCTTTCGCATCGTCTATGTACGTTAATTCTCATGTTATATTTACTGGACAATTTGCGCTCATTCCTTATCTCTGTTGTTTCAGGTGGTAAGGTCGAATTGGGTGAGATGTCGGGCAAATGGAAAGAAAATTTGGCTTGAATTATAAAAGGGGATGTAAGACGGTGTCAACCATATTTTGGGGATCTAAATGTTCTATTTTAAAACTTCTGATGTGTTTATACTGAACATTGTAGTGAAATTTTTTGTAAGGATGCCCTTTTGAAGCTTCATGTATATAAAGTTTTACATCTAGAGTTGCTCTGTAATGGAGCAGGGTTGTGTTACGTTTATGATTGACAAGTCAGCTCTGGTGACGTCACTTGGGCTGAAGGGTGTCGTAGAGGCAGCCTACCACACAATCGCGATGGCGTCGTGAGTTGGAGGGGAAGTTGTCAAACTTATGGTTGGTGACGGTGGCGTAGAGCGGTGCTGCTTTTCTGTTTTCTATGTATTTTTCGTGTTTTGCTTCTTTTTTGCTTGGTAGTTGTTGCTACTCCGACAACTCAATGCGGTAGTCGGCAATTTATGGTGCCCGCGACTCCACAAACGGGACTGCCGTTAGTCGTTCGATTGGCTGGTTCCCGCCAGTGATCATACAGTTGGGTTGGCACGGGATTGCGAGCGAGATTGCTGTTGGTCTAGCATCATTGACTTGGCCGGCCTGATATTGGTGGAGCAATGTCTGAGAGTTTGTTGATGAGACAATGTCGTCGCCGTTGATCATGGTGTAGCAGAGCTGAAGGCTGCAAAATGGCGCCATTGTTGGCTATGCTTGGCATCGGCCCCTTTGCCGGCGCTGGTGATGATTCTGTCGTTTAGCGCTGGTGGTTGTGGCAGTAAAGAAGCATTTACGGCAACGAATGTTGAAGGCAAACGGTGGTGGGTGGCCTGACCATGCGACACACCGACGCCTTACTGGAGAACATGTTGTGTGGCGGCCCTAGGGTCCTAACCCATGGCTGGCGATACTGCATGGCTTCGTCATGTTCTTCTTTTGTCTGATATGTGGCTGTTCTTCTTCTCTGGCTAGTTCAGAGTATGCTTGTCCCTAATCTCGCGCAATATCTGCAATGGCTTGGTGTTAAGGGGCGTCAGGTTCTTTAAATAATTGCAATAAAAAATTTTAAGTTCTCGAGGGTAGTGACTTAATGTGAATACGAGAAGAGGTTACTATGAGATTAGAGGTCAAATGCCTATAGACAGAAACAACAGAGAAATGATTAGCCTTAACAAAGGGCCAAAACCTTTCATCCCTCAAACCTGTCTTTAAAAGCTTAAGTTGTAAAATCTAGGAGACCATTTTGAATGCTTAGGTCTCTTCCTATTTCTCAAGCTTCCTTCTCGAGGGCACTTTGCTCATCCATGTTCCTGTTTCGTCACCCCTTATAGTCTCCAGGTATTCTTCTGCTTGGATGTACTTGTTAGATTTATCCAAAAGAGCAATCATTTTCCCTGGGAGAATCTTGTTGAATGAGAATGCAAACTTGGACTTGGGTCAAAGGCCTCGTAGGAAGGCTGTATACTTCACTGATTCATCTAAGTTATCCATCCCTAGCGTCGCCACGTTGAATCGTCCAAGGTAATGAGATAGAGACTCATTATTTTGCTGCACCTCATTGAGTAAAGTTGCCGAGTTCTTCCTTCTTGAGCGATTGCTTACAAAATGCTTCTGAAAAAAATCTGAGAGTCGGACAAAAGAATGGATGGATCTCGGCTACATGGACTTGAACCTTTCGTAGAGTGGTGAGAAAGGCTTTGCACATAACAACATCCAAAACCTGGAGAACCAACATGTTTGTCTCAAATTGATAGACATTTTCTCCAGGATCACGGCTTCCATCATGAATGAAGATCACATTGAGGCAGTCTTAAGTGGGTGGCAGCTTAGCTCTTTTGATTGCCTTAGATAATGGATATCCAGAATCTTCCCTCAGGGGAGACTGTCTTTAAGGACGAGGTTTGTAGATAACCTTTGCGGAGACCCATTCTTGGGAATGGTTCTCTGGTGTTGGATGGCAGCAAGGTCGTCTTCGAGGATGCTCTGGCTTGGCAACCTTCCCAGGGAAGGAGTCTGTGCTATCTTTGACTAACGGGTCTCGACAGTAGCATGATCCACTCTTTATGACATGATCCCCATTCTTTTCTTTAGGTTGATAGGTCTGATCAGCTTTCAATCTATACTTGCGGCTGTAACTTGACATTGAGGTGCGTCGGAGATGGAGTTCACTGGGATTAAGATAAGGCCGACTGGTTGTAACAGCCCAAAAATCAGGAGCTTTGTCGCCCCTAACCCCCGGAGCATTAACCTATTACATCACCACGTGTCATAACCTGTCATAACTTCAGAACTTCTAAAGCAACATAACGCAAAGTTCTTCCAACAACGCAAAGTTTCACAAAATGAATTCCAACCTTAGTCTGTTAAAACTTAACATAAATTCTTAACTAAACGCACTACTGTATAGGCCCATGCAGGGGTCCTATTTACATAAAATGGGGTAAATGTCTCAAAATATTACCCAAATTCTAACTCTTCCTCATGCGATCAATTAGTGGTGGCTACTTGCAGAATGGAACAAATAAGGGTGAGCTTTTGAGAGCTCAGTAAGGTCGCTTAAGGGTAATCCCTGAAGGAGTTACAACGATTCCAAAACAATCTGTTTAAGGATTACAAAACAGTCATAACAATTTGACAAGAACAGAGAAAAAAGTTTCAACTCAATCTCTTTTGATAAGATATCCAAAAAGTTATTCTCAATCATTCTTGGAACGATCAATTCAAATAGAATACAAATAAATTTCAAAGATACTGACCATGGTCAGATGCAATGCCATACATGCAATGCTCAATATAATTTACACATATATAATGTATGAATATTAGTCCATTTAGGTACTATCCTGCGTTCCACACAGAATTCAGACTAGCCTTATAATGTCTGTCTTAGTACACACCCCCATTTACTATTCTAAAATACACTGAAGTCTTTATCACGAATAAAATTATTGAGCACTCTTCCTGAGCTCCAAAAAATCTAAAACTTTTACTGTGTGTAGGTCTTGAAAAATAAACCTAAGTTACTTCTTTGAGTTTTGTCCAAAACATTTTCTAGATATATTTTAAAATTTTGAAAAGAGACTGCTGGAATAAGATAGCTTTTTAGTGAAACTTCTGAGTCTAATTTAAAAACAGAACATTTATCTCTCCGCTACAGTCTTCTTCTTCTTCACGCCTACCCAGTACTGTTCTTACATGAAATCACTTCAGCCAGAATACCCATTAGCCTGCCTTCCATTTACCTTTCTATATAAGACATGGAATAAGACTCTCATCCCCACATACACACACTTGAATGCATAACTCACATATACCCTCATTTGTATGGCTGTCTTGGCAGCCCAAGAACTCACAGAATCACAGGCTACACACACACAGCACCATGACTACATGCCCACCATGGCAGCTCACTATTTCTTCTCACATACACACACTCATGCGAACACCATCACTAAGGGTTACAAACCAATACACATACCACTCAACACCCATTTTCATTGCACTGTAACACCCATTTCCTTTGCACTTCCATTATCTTTTGTTTCTTTTCCTTTCATGAATCTTTCATACACATAAACAATGCATGCACCCTCACCCTCACACAGCATGCACCCATACTCATCTGCCGAATTATCATGCCTGTTACCATAAGATTTCCAAGACCCACATCATATTACACTAACAATCCTCACGGCATACCCATTTTCTATACAGCTTTCTTACTCCTCCCTATTTATACTCTCCAACAGCACTCACCCACATAACCCGTTAATAACTCATACATACTTGGCTATTCTATACACTTTCTCATAATATACCCACACACCCAAACACGTAGCTTACACACAGATGTATATATGGCTGCTTGGGCAACCCATGCCGTCACACCAATGCCCGCAACGCGCATACACCACAATCGTTCATACACTCGGCAGTCCACACTTACATGATAGCCATGACTACCCATGACACTCCAGACCCATATAGTTTACGCACCATATATATATAAACATGTATGTTAGCAGGAGGTCTTATCGAAAAGGATGAGTCGATCCTTGCTGAATTTTTGCTTGCTTCCTCCTCTCTCAGCCGCGCCCCAGAAAGCAAAGGAATTTTAGATGTGGCTGCTCTCTCGTGGTGTATGCATATATGGACCTAGATCCTCTACTGTAGAGGAATCTACAGCATAGGTGCAATGCCTTTAATCTTGATCGTAGAAATACATCCAGCACACACAAAACAGACACGTCAGCAGGGAAGCAAAAACGGTTCAAAACGATGCGTTTCGATCCTAACGGTGGGTAACGCTTGTTACATAGTTGCACATCTGGTGCAGCTTCTTCATCACCGGAAACCTCCTTCGCACCGCCTCATTTCCACTGCTCATCCTGTCATCAAAAGCGGCCTCCCCGGCTAGAAAATGCTGAACGGTGATGCTTACCATTTCCAATGAGAGGATCAAGATCCACACAAAACACATCAAATGTTTTCACACTTTTCAGCTTAAGATCTATTCACTGCAAATCAGTCCTCCTCTTCTCTCTATTCTCTACATCCTTGAAGATTTAATGAGGCGGTAATCATTCAAAGCGCCAGATCTACACCAACCTAGATAAATAACCATCCATCTTGACTTCTTTATTTGATATTGTTTGATTTGCGTCCTTCTATAGAACCATAAGTTGTTGGGATGAGTTCTTACACGGGTGCTTGAGATGAGTAACAAAGGAGAGGAGGAAAACCAATTACGGCGTGAACGTTTGCCAGTTACGTGAAACCAGTAGTTTATTGTCTCTCGTGGGCAAAGCTGACGTGGCAGTTTCCTGGCCTTTAGATTTTGTTGAACGGTCAAGATGCTACCAACAGCACCTCTGCTGTAGATTCCCATACAACAGAGGATCTACATCCATGCACATATATATAACCCTAAACTATATAATTACAATAATTCCTCCTACCATTTAATGAGCCATCTAAATCCTATCCGGAACATCTATTATTACAAAAATGCCCAATATAGTTATTTTACTAATGATTAACGTAATAAGAGAATTTAACGGTTTATTACTAACCCTGCTACACTAATTCGCACTAAAAGCTACGAATAAAATATCGATGCTAACTATAAGTATAACATTTATTGCTAAAGGTTTTTAGAAAAATACCGGTTAACACTAATCCTTGCTAAAGACATTAATCAATATCGATAGTCTCTACTATCGTTAAATTTTACTTATGACTATAAAATTGTCACTATAAGTCACTAAAGAGAATATAATACGCTAAATAAATTTCCGTCGCTAAAAGTTTTTTTTTGGTCTGGAAGAGTAGTAATAATAATAATAATAATTTCGGGGCATTACATCATACCTTAAGGACTTTGAACATCTAGTAGTAAGACAATTACTAGGGGAAGGTACTTCTAGTTTGGCAGGTTTGTCTACTTTTTTCTCGTTTAATGAGATTGGTTTTTATGTCAATACTAATCATTATTTTGCTTTATCAATGAAAAAATAGGTTAATTTTAATTTGTTAACCTTTTGGAAACATATATAAAAAAAATGTATAAAACTTTATCCCAAATTGCCCAGGATGTACTGCCGGTACAAGCCTCCAAGTTGCTTCAGAGTCGGCATTTTCAGCGAGCGAAAGGGTGTTGGATGACAGGAGGAGTCGTCTTAACCCCGAGTCACGCGAGTTATGTGTATGTTGGAAGCATTTCCTTAATGTGAAATTATCGTGAGCAACATAAACCAATTGATGATAGGAGGAGCAACGATTTGGATGTCGAAACACTTCAAGATGATTAAGTAATTTCCTTCTATTTTCCTTTTTCTCAAGTTTTTAGATAATTTTTTTCACAAAATATAATTTACATTTTCGTCGTGAATTATTTTTAAACAAATTAAATGTATTTAAAGTAAACAATGCAGATGAGAAACTGATTATTTACAATTAAGATAGATATTTTTTTCATATATATATATATATATATATATATATATATATATATATATATATATATATATATTGAGATGATCCGTTACTAGCGCTGACAACTTAACTTAAGTTGATCCGTTACTAGCGCTGGCAACTTAACTTAAGTTGCCAGCTGTCTGGTTAATTTCATTTTTAACCCCTCAAGCAGTTCACTTAAAACACTTCATATGTCTCAAAAGATTAAAATTGATCCCTCTCAATATTAGAACATGTCATTCCTGATCAAAGGAGAATTTGGCCATACAAAATTGGTATCAGAGCCTAATCAAAGGCAAGATTCAACAGAAAAACTCATGAAAAATCCTTCTTTATTAAATCATATGACAAAAATTAAACACTTAGACCATGGAGTAGGAAAAAAATTGATTTAACAGGATTATTAAATCAAATAATAGATGTATCTCATAAAACCTATAAATATCTATAGAACTCTAAACAAGATAACATCTCAGGTATTTAATGAATTACACAATTCAGTTAAAGGGTTTAGGAAGTGAAAACCACGTCCTCAACTCAGATAACTTCTTATCAAACTTTGAAAGTTATGACACTACCAATAAATATGTATTTGAAGAAGTTATAACATACAATGGTAGCGAAGGTGAAAGAAAACTCTCTTCGAGTGGCTCAAAAGACACCAAAGATCCCATAAAGGGAATATGTGCTGAAGAAATAGAAAAAAAATAATAAACGACTACTTAGACAAAGTAGAAAAAGAAAAATCATTGAAAAAATCAATGATGGATGAAATAGATCCATCTGTTCTAAAAGAACAACAATATAAATAAGAAGAAAAAAGAGCCATATCAGAAGTAAATAAGGAGTTTGATAATATGAATTTATGTAACGGAGAAATCGATCCAAACTATAGGAGCGTGTAATCCAAAATTAAATTTAGAAAGAAATGCTAAATTTAATAACGCTCTTATAAAGACAAATTTAAAACAAGAATCTATTCCTAAAAATAGAAGAAATGAGCCCGTAAATTAATACGGCATATATCTTGATATCGACTATATTTCAAATACTGAAAAAAACAATAGATAACTGAGTACAAGCCTTAAGAATTGCCATAATAGATAGGCACAAGCCTTAATAATTGCTATGAAACATTTTATTTGAGCAACCCTGCGAGGAAACGCACCTAGGTACTGGGATAGCATAGCAGATAACGAAATGATAATTAAAACCCAGAGCAAGCTTAATATTTTTGAAGAATAAATAATGTTTTATGCAGATAACCTCAAACAAGAGTTATGCGGAATATCTATAAATAACATAGTTATTCAAGAAAAGTTCTTTCACAAATTTGACGAAACTACAAATATGTGATATGTGATATGTGCTATTTTAAAAACTACACTTGTGAATTAAAAAATACTTTTACAAGTCAAACTCAGAGACAGCCTCCATTGACAAAAGCAGTTTATTTCCAAACTCTCTAAATCATAGGACGAGTTAGCAGAAAAAGAGTTTACTAAACTCATAAACGACAGAATGCTTTGCAATTCCTTAGAAGGAAGGATTGCAGCTGTAGAAGAAGTTTTAAAGAAATATTGTACTGAATGACAGATAATAAAAAAATATGAAAAAAGCTCATATGAATTACGATTGTTGTTCTAAAATCGATAATATGGTAAATAGTTATGGATGCAAAAAGAAGCTAAACTTTATGAAGAAAAAATTTGAGAGAAAAAGGTTTGGAAAAGAAAAAAGATATGTAAAGAAATAGAAAAAATTTCAAAAAAGAAAATTTAATCCGTCAAAAGAAAAACCAAAACCATGGGAAAGATATATTACAAAGAAATCTAATATTCCGTATAAAAAACCTTCATGTCCAGAAGGAAAATCACCAGAAGAGTGTGATTGTTGCTGATTATGTGGCGAAAAAGGACATTATGCAAATAAATGCCCAAGTAAGAAAAGAAAACAAAATATAAGATCTTTCTTATTTGATGAAGAAAGATACGAGCCAGCATGGGGATACGAATTAGATTCTGAAGACGAAACAGAAGAGCTTGTTTCAGAATAAGATTACAAATCTGATGATGAAATAACATCAGATGATGAAGAAAGTTTAAACATAACTTTAAAAGACATAGGCACGATCTTCATGATGTCAGAAACCTACGACCATGAAGAAGAGATGATTCCTTTATCTAATAACATAATTAGTCAGAGTGAATCAATTGAGGAAGAAACTCTGGGTTCTACAATAAGCCATTGGGAGATGCCTAAAATCAGGGTTGGATAAATATACAAAAACTCTATATTTAGATTTATGAGTAAGATGAATGTAGAGATTTTTGAATGAGAAACCTCGGTAGGTCAAACTGAAGAAAGAATACTAGACATTCCTCTCTTCAAGGCAGATAAAGCAAAACAATACCTTAGAAAAGGATATTACTATGTCCATATTGGTATGATACAAGTTAGTCTTTTTTCATTATTCATAGATGGCAGAGATACACTAGTAATATGTTGTTTAACAGATAATCGGTGAAAAACTTTTCAAAAAGCCCTAATAGGGGGTATCCAAAGTAACTTGTATAACAGACTAGTTTGGTTTAAAACTACACCAAACTATTTCATGTTTTTAAAAGATCCTTATCTTAACAAAGCATTAGGACTGAGAATTCAGACTCAAGGCAAGACCGAATTATGAGAAGCCTGCAAAAAACATTGCAGTATAATATCGTCTAGTCTACAGAGTGGTAAATATCACAAATTTACTAAGTAAAATGCTAAACAACAAAGTGGAACTATTTGAACAAATAAGTAGTAATGTCGAAGTCATAAAAGCATGGAAGATAATTCCAAAGCAACTATCATGGCCTAAAAAATGAGTGATAGGAGAAGGACTCCCTAGTTAACAAGTAGAACAAATGTAAATTAGAGAAAATAAAGGTGTTGTTATCCTCCAAGAACGAAATAGACATTCTGTCTCTTCGATACCTTCCACGTCTACAAATCCAAAAGGAAAAAGAAAGGAATAAATGGCAGAAGAAGCTATCAAAGAAGAAGACAGTTCTAATGAAGACATCATAACAGTTACCATTCGAACTAGACAAAGTATGTCATCACGTGTAGAAACCATATATGTAATGACCACAACATTAGTAAATGACACTGTCAAGAAGAACCATATATGTATTCAAGACATTATGAGCATTATCAAAAAGAAAAGAAGGTCCGAAAAAATGAATAATAAATGGATGGCAATTACTCCAAACAATTCATATATAGAATTAAGTTTTGACTTTCAGGGTTATCATCATTTTAAAATAGATGTTTTAGTAGATACTGGAGCATCCTATTACCTGGCACAACCAGGAATTTTACCCTCTGAAAAACGGATCAAAGCAAATCAACTCATGAGCATGCGAATGGAAAATGATGATGAGTTCGAGCCAGAATATGAAGCATATCATATTCTGGTCATAATAAATGGAAAACAGTTCATTATAGAGCGATCAATCCAATTCGACTCATTAGACGGCGATTTTCTAATAGGAAATACTTTCCTCAAACAAGCTGAAAATCGATCATTTATTCAGGAGGAGTTTTCATATTGAAATACAATGTCAAAAAATTCCGTTGTTAAAATATACTGCTAAAAAAATGTAAATTTAGTTTTCATCCAAAAAACTGAGAGAAATCCAAAAACGTTTCCAGAGTGAGTCTTTCTACGCAGCCCAACGTGGTGAAGAGAACAAAAAAGACTCATGAAAAAGGTTACTTGAAGAAGAAGTAACCAATGAAGAATTACTTAACGAAGAAGTAATCAAAGAAAATGACAGTTGAGTTAAGGAAATAAGCCAACATTATCAATATGCAAACAAGGAAAAGAAATTCCTATTCTTAATAGTATAAAAAAGATGTTAGAAAATAATTTTAGTGAAGATCCGCTAAAATTATGGGAAAAGGATAAACATTGGACGACATTGACCCTCAAAATAAAGATTATGTGGTTAACGTAAAACTAATGTAACATAGTCTTGAGATGATTCATGAATTTGAAAGATAGATTCCTGAAATATTAAAATAAGGGTTAATAAGACCCAACGAGAGTTCTGATTCAAGTCCGGCTTTCATGGTAAAAAATCATGTAGAACAGGCAAGAGGAAAAACTAGATTAGTCATAGACTATAGAGCTTTAAACACAACAACAGTCGAAGATGGTTATAAAATTTCAAACAAGGATATGTTGATAAACAAAATCCAGCTAGCCAACTTTTTCTCGAAATTTGATTTAAAAAGAAGATATTGGCAAATCAAAATGGAAGAATCATCAATTCATTAATTGCCTTTAGCGCACCACAAGGGCACTATAAATGGACGGTATTATCATTCGGATTGAAAAATGCTCCACCTTTATTTCAAAGAAGGATGGATAAAATTTTTAGAAAGCACGGAGATTACTGTGTAATGTACATAGGTGATATACTAGTATTCTCAAAACTAGAGAAGAACATAGAAATCATCTAAAAAAGATAGCACAAGAATTTATTGACCATGAATTAGTACTATCACAAAAGAAATTTGAATGGGAACAAACTACCATTAACTTTCAGGGATTGAGAATAGAAGACAGTAGAAAAATTGTCCTTCAAGATCGCATAGCTGAAAAAATCAAGTTATTTTCAAAATAAATCAATGATGTAAAGTAACTTGGGTTGTTAAATTATGCGAGAAAATTCATCCCGTTTTTATCAAACCTAACAGAAGCCTTAAGTAAAAAGTTTAGAAAAGAAAAATGGATATGGGAAGATAAAGACACCCAAAATGTTCATTGGATAAAAGGTTAGGTTAAAACCCTACCAAAATTAAGCTTACCTAAACATGGAGACAAGTTAGTTCACAAACATATGCTTTTGAAAAATTGTTGGACTGCAGTATTAAAAGCAATACCCCTGATCAAGCTGAAGAACAGCTGTGTGGATACTGGAGTGGAACATTTAAGGATGCAGAAACTCAATATCACATAAACAAAAAGAATTTTTAGTTATAAAATGTAGCATAAAATATTTTTACATATTTTTAGTTTCAGAATACTTTCTTATCAAAATAGATAATAGGTGTTCAAAGCTTTTTTCAAAGAGACCTAAGAGATGTTAGTCAAAAAAGACTTTATCGATGGCAACAATAGTTCAACTATTATACTTTTGATATAGAATACATCTCATCAGCCAAAAATGTACTTACAGATAGCCTAACCAGGGAATTATGCTTTTATGATGCAGGGAGTTGTTGTTACCCAAAAGACTACTCAAAAGGCCTTAAAAGAAAGGTATGAAGCATGAGATCCTGAAGTAGGTCTACTGAGAGAACCATCAGGAAAATTCAACTGCTACATCATTTACCCTAAAAAGAAAAAAGACAGTTCTTTGTCACTCACAAATTGTCCCCTAGTAGCGGAAGAAGATGGTTGGAACTACCAACCCGAAAGCCCTAAAACAGGACAATACAAAACTAAGCGTTCAAAACCAATGTATAAGTTTTGGAATAAAGAGAGTAAGGCTGAAACCTCAACAGTAAGGCGCCATAAACAAGTGGGCAAGAAAATAAAAAATTACTATATTAACAACAAGGATCAAAAAAGAAAAGTGGCAACTGACGAAGATGAAAATCTTCAAAGCAAAATGCTACCATAACACAAACCAATGATAATAAAATAAAATCGTTTTATGATCCATGGTTATGTGAAGAGAGTAAAAATCTCTTTGAAAATGTCTGGCATTATTTGAGGAAAAATTACCGAAAAGTGTTACGAAAAATCCTCAGTCAATTAACTGATTATGTTAAGCATTTAGAAGAAAGGCTTAATATAAAATCAAGAAGGAATGACAGTTCTACAAGAAAAGGAAGAAAGAATTCGATTGCTAGAAGAACTAGAATCATTGCTCTCAGCCGATATCACTACAAAATAAAAGATTAGCCAGGAAGAAAAATGAACACGAAGAGATCCTTTGCAAACCAGAAATGAAAGCGTATTTGAATTGGGATTATGGATGGCTAAGCCTTACATTACCATCAAAAAATGTTGATCTTAAATGGATTGAACATGGACTCGTAGACACACTCAAAAATAAATCGAGATGATTGGCAACTCATCAATAGTCTCCCAGCTATAGTTTGATATGCTCTCGGAGTTATGAGATTCAGTCGACAGATTATCCCAGTCCAAATACTGTCAACACTGATGGAAATAAGCGAAACCAAATTCTATCAGCTATACCAGATTTGGTTCATTTATCGATTCGCTAATAAAAAGTTAATGAATTTTTACCGACCGCACAATGATGAGCTATGGAACACGTATAATCTAGAAAAAAACAACAAGATCGAAAGAATCAGTCAGTTGTGTTCATGCAACCATTGAAAATATGGTAGCCGACCTAATAAAAGCATGCTTCTATGATAGACGAAGGATAGTAATCATGAAGTGGTGTAGAGCATCCATAGAGCCATCCAAACAGGGTGAAGATCGAGTAATCAAACTCTATGAACAGTTCAACAGCCAAGGAAAAGAAGAACCTGATTTGCCTAGCCAAACTTTTGAGTTGTACAAAAAGGTGCAAGAACACAGGATAAGCATGATTGAAATGGACATAATGGCCAGCGAAAAATGACAAAGCCAAGTAGAGAAGAGAATAAAGTTGTCTGCCATATTACAAGAGAAAGATGATCCTACAAAAAATAATAGAAGATTTTCAATGTTGAAGAATCCTATGTGCCTGATCTTTTCATTTATAAAATGGGTTGAAGTAATAGCTAGAAGGCAGATGAAGTCTGAGAGAGTGTGAAGTGTGTAAGAGTGTGAAGTAGTCTAAGAGTGTGAAGTGTGCTAAGAATTAGTGTGTGTGCAACAATAGAAGGAACCATTCATTTCTATTGCTCCTATGTAATACTTCCTTTCCAGTATAAATAAAGAGGTATTGATTTTAGTACCACATTTTTTTATTGCATTTTTCAAACCAATATCTTTGAAGCTTGAGAGTGTTTGATAATAGTTATTAGCCAATTCTTAGGAACGTAAGGCAACGAGCTGTGTGTCTACTTGGTGAAAAGTTTGGATAACGAAAAGTAACAGAAGAAGCATGGCGGGCGTACATTCAAGGATCAAGAACAGCATCCCTGGAAGTAACATTATATCCTGAAATAACTTTATAATTTATATTGTGTGTGACAAAGTATTAGGGTGCATAAAATAATATTTTTCTAAAATTTTGAGGCTAGATTGTAAATACTTTAAAGTACTATGTTATCTAGCACTATTGATGGAGAAGATTTAATCTGGACCGTCCTTAAATCACGAATAGACAGCCAGATCACGTTGGCAAAAAAACTAAATTGCCAGCGCAGATAGTAGATCGTGTCTCTCTCTCTCTCTCTCTCTATATATATATATAAGTAAATTTGCCTGCTTGTTTACAACCAGCCGGTCCCAAGCCTGGATAAAGGGAGGAAGGCTTATAAACAAATTTATCCTCAATTTAATTCTTCCAAAAAAGTAAAAAATGAATAAGAAAAATTTTATAAAAAAAAATGGGCTCGCCGGCTCTAAATATTGGGCCTAGGGGCCAGGGCTTGGACTAGGCCTGGATATCCATCTCCTCACGCTCGTCCTGCCTCGGCCAGGTTTCGCACACCCTAAGCCCGGTGCCGACCCGTTTTGTCTGTTGGCGAGTTGGGACTGGGCTGGGCTGGGCTTACCCAAGCATAACATCACTACTAAATAATAATAAATCCACTAATTATTTAGTTAACAATAACAAAAAAAATGAATTGTCTGCAAAGACAATTGTGATTGGTGAATGTTTTCAGTGACTTCTATTTTAGTGATGCTAAAAAGTGTTCTTAAAAATTGTCACTCAAAATTTTGGTAAAAATATAACTAATTAAATTCAGAGATAATTAATTATTTCTATACGAGGAATTAGAGTTATCTTACCACTTTCAATAGCAGCAAAAAAATTGTCCATTTGAAGACGGAAAAGTTAAAGACTTACGGTCCGTTTGGAACCAAATTCTTTTGGAATTGGAATTCAAATCCAGAGAATTCTTATCCTTTGTTTGGAATGACTAAAGTTTGGAAAGAGAATTGTCATTTGGACAATTATGTCCTTTTAAGACTTCTGACTTAAGAAACAAACGTTACAATTAATTTTTAGTATGATCTTAGGTCAAATAAAAGTAAGTTCTTGAACGATAAATTCAATACCCAAAAGAATCTTAATACGAAAATAATACTAAAATTAAAGCAACTGTCATAAAAATAGTAGATGACACGACATTAACCCATGTCCTTATTCAAACATCCTAAATTTAAACAACAGTTTCATTCCTATTTGGAAGGATTATTCATCTTCCAAGCTAACCAACTAACACGCATCTCAGGTGGACATCCAAAAAAACCTTCTGCAGCTGTTTGGTCAGAGATTATAAAATCATAAGCAGCAAAGAGAAAATTGTTGTCAGCTCCCTCAATCTTATTTAATTCTGCAAAACCTCTTGCCCCGAATAAATTCACCGTCTGCCTTGTTGAGTCACAGTAGTAGCTCTATCTAGTGCAGTTGTAATTTTTGTCATTGATGTTGTAATCACTGCAATATTTTGATTTAGCTCATCAGACTTTGAGCTTTTCTTCTTGCCACTCTTTGATGAATGCTCAGGTGCAATTGGCACATGCGAGACATTTGATCTGCGAATACCTCCTCATGATCCGTCCACATTTTCAAGTATGATCTCATCTTGTTCTACCATATCATCTATATCATCAAGCCTCGTGCTTCTTCCTTCTTTTTCCCACCGATGGTTCTTTTCTTTTGCACTTTCAGCTGCTTCTCCGGTTGCACGATCTTTTTCAAATATTTCGCGCAGGATAGTAAAGCAAGACATTGAAGAGTTTCGAACCTTTTTTGCATCAGGATAAGTCTAACCATGAAAACAGAAAAATAAAATAAGAAAACACCAAAGGTTTTCATTAAAATATATTTATGTTTTCAAAAGAAAGCCTCACGTAGTTTACCTTAATCAGTTCTGCCCAAACTTTCGGTGGTGCTTCAATCTGCTTTGTGATATCATTCCATCCAAAACCGCTGCTGCGCCTAAACACTTCTACACCAATATCCATCTTTTTCTTAAGAGTTTTTAGACGATTCGTTACCTTGTCTTTATTTACCCTCACAGTAAAACGTTCATTCATTGCTTTTACAACAACATCATATGCTGCATGACTGTAATTCCTATCAGGCTTCTGACCGTTATTTTGCTGGTCAAGCAACACGTCGAGCAAGTATTCATCCATTTGTTGAGTCCATACTAAGTAACATGTGGAACTTTTGTCATCCTCCTCAATTATGTCCATTACCTTGCCTTGCCTGTCAAAATATTTATGTACATGATTGAATGAAACTAAAAATGTAAATAACTTGAAAGAATTGTGCAACAACTCATAGGGATCAATATCCTATGAAGTCAACGTTTTCAGCACAAATAAAAAAACCATTGTGGAAAAATATCAAAATGAAATTCTAAATCCAAAACTTAATGAAAATGGATACGACGAGATAACACGACGCCAAACAATATTTAGTACAATACCCAAATACTAACAAGCATCCTAATAAGTACATCAGAAGATGAATTAAAATCTGATCAATTTATGACGTAATCATCCCACATTCTATTTGCTATGTTATCCCTCTTTATTACTCCTCGTCTACCATCATCAGATACGTCTACACCTGCCTCGTCTTGTTCTTCGATCTCCTGATTCAAAAGTTCTTGATCAACTTCTGCAATGAGTGCTTCATCTGGATCCACCCCCTTAAGATAATTATGTAGTATACAACATGCTATAACATAGCTTGTTTGTGGATCCAAATCATACTCAGGCTCGATGCCGGTAGCTAAAATAGGAAACCGTTTTTTTTAACACACCAAAAGCTCTCTCAATTGCATTGCGCAATGAAGCATGTCTATGATTAAAGATCTCTTTACGAGTTTGTGGTGCACGCTGTGAATATTCCTTCAAATGGTATCGTGTTCCTCGATATGGTGCGATAAACCCAGACTTTAGCATAAATCCCGCATTAACTAATAGTACCTTCCTACAATCAAGTGAATTATTTAAGAATTAGACAAATTTCGGTAATTAGATAGATCTTGCTAAGAAGTTAATATGCATTAAAGTACCCTGAGGAACCTTTAACTTATCTTCTCTACTTGTTGCATTATCTAATATCCTACCATTTGTTGCGGAACCTTCCCATCCAGGCAACACATACGTGAATTTCAAATCAAAGGTGCATGCAACCAATACATTCTGAGTTGGAAAGTCTTTTCTCCCTCTATACCTTGATACTCCATCCTTAGGAACTTTTACACGAAAATGTGTTCCATCTATGGCTCCAACACAATCCTAAAAAGATAAATTAAGATATATATATATATATATATATATATATATATATATATATATATAATATCTAATAAAAAGATAATCATCACCAACACTTACCTTAAAATACGGAAAGAATCTACTGTTATACCGAATTTCTGGATGGACTTGGGTTCCGTCAGGCTGGATAAAAAACTTATCTTCGAGTGATATAATCGCTCTCAAAAATTTGTGAAAATGACGACTAGTTGTTTTTGTTGACCGGTGAAAAAAGAATCCAATCGACCGATTCCTCTCATTATGTGCAAGAATGTAAAGGGACTTGGCAGCTTGTTCGTCCACACAACTATATGCATTATCGGTAAGTCGTCCAGTTCCTCGAAGTATTTGCACTAGTCTACCAAATGCATCTGGGCCCATGCGTATAATATCACGTGTGTTCTCATTAAAATTTATCTGATGCATTAACCTTTGTCTGACGCTCTCTCTCGATTGCAACTTCAGCTATCGGCCGATTTATAGATTGAAATTATGGATGATTACACAATAAGACAACCAATGATGCCACACAAGAAATGACCGCCCCGACTGCCATTTGTATAAACCCTTCCAAATCATCCATGGTATCTATTCAATAATGCAATATTTATCATCTTGAGAGACTACAAAGATCTGTAAAGTTAAGGAATGAACTATTTTGCTAACAATAAGAGAAAGCTGAAAGACGTTATCATCATTAAAGGGAGCTGTTGGGGGGTGATATCACAATTGCTGAATGAATGTAAAGTGCCTATACAGTAAACGCTCGTCGAAAAATCATTGAAATTCAACTAAAGTGCTGATAAGGATCACACAAATTGCCTTCCAGTCAAAAAGCCATCCACAAAATCCCAAAATTTTAGTAAATTTTGCAACTGGTAGGTGACTGCCCTACTGTCTATAGATAAATTTTAGAGCTCACTTATCTTAATTTATCACCTTGTGCAATTTATTCTTACCCACATGCCAACAAACTATTAAGGAATTTCTTTAATGGAAACTTTGCCTAAAGGCTTCCATGGATTCCTCCAAACTCCATAAAATATCCTGACATATCAGAATAAATTAATCCTCCAAAAAGTTCAGTTGGACCTAGAGTGAAGATACTGTTCAAAGGAGACAAATTCACTACATTTATGTTAAGAACCTATAAAGGAGAAAGAGAAAGAAAAGAGGTATTATATTTTCGGAGGAACATCAAAATGCTCATTTTAGATGACAATATGAATTCCTTAGGTAAACATCTGTATATTTTCACCAATCTTACATTCCAATCATGCTAATCAGATGGTGGTGCTTGGTAACTTTGGTCTCCATTGCCTAATAGATGAATTTATTCTGCATTAGCTGTAAATCATGATGATATTCCCGTGATTTGTAAACACCTTAGAGCTTATTTATCCTAATTTATCAGAGAGCCAAACCTATGCATTAGAACAGCCAAAGGGTGCCAGTTCCAACCATTGAGGGTGCTTTCCCAATTAACAGGCCTATGTTTTTAGATATTTATGCACTAGCAGGCCTAAGCTTTAAGGCACGTCCATGAGCAATCAATATATACATTCTCATGGCTACTCCATTCTAATCACCTAGAATGCTAGTACAAGATCTTCATTGTGCAGTAGCTAGCTACCTGTCAGGACTATCCCAAGGAAATCAAAACAGTTTCAATGCCTTCAAGGAGTCTCTTAGGAAGGATACCTGTATTTGAATGCGAAAGAGCCAGCCAATAAAAGCTGCAGTCTCCATGAGTCAGACAAATATATCTCCAACTTTATAATCATGAGATCAACAACTTTCTAATCTAATTGAGATTAGGTTCCCTAAACAGTACATGCATGTTTTGTAAGAGAAGTATTTCTACTAGTGCCTTCTCTCGATTAAGGTTACATGCAAGCAAACTTGACAGGAATTGTGGGTTATAGGAGATTCAGTTGCCAGACACTGTCCTAGGACTTACGATGCAATTCGAATTAATTATGTCTTGTGGGGCATTTCATCAAACATCTGGAGTGCTAAGCCAATTCTACATGCCTGCACCACTCTTGCTCTGTCGCCGCCTTACAAGAGAGGTTCCTACCTTCAAAAACTACCATCGGAGTGATCTTATAGTGATGAAGCATATTGATATGATGTATACAATAGTTTAAGTACTGTAATTTCTTGTCACCCTTGGTATTAAGGCAAAGCTCCATACTACATGAGTATGCTAGAATTAAATTTAGGCTATATTAGATTCAAAATACTGACCTGATTCGTATGAAATTTTAGCAACAAAATTCTTATACCTTCAATACCTACGCAATATACATCTCAAAAGCTTAGAATAAATTCTCAAAAATGCAATCTTGTAACAAAGATCAATATGGTGGTAGAAATGAAGAAGGAGACCTCCAGGAAGAGAGGTAACGTTATATCGGCAGAGTCTTTGAGGGTAGAGGCATCAGTGTATGGTGGAAAAAGTGAAGAAGGAGACCTACAGGAAGAGAGGTAATGTTATATCGGCAGAATCTTCAAGGGTAATTGAGGAAATTCAAGTTTTAGATAGTTTCTGATAAACAAATCCCATCAAATCCGACCTCTTTTGGTTGGATTTCAGTACGTTAAAACAAATCCAACGAAATCCCATAGAATTCCATTCCAAATCCAGTTTTAATGGTTCCAAGCAAGTGCAATTTGAATTTCAATTCCAAATCCCATCAAATCCAGGGTTCCAAACAGACTCTAAGGGGAAATGATTCCACCTTACGTCCTCGATCAATCAATTTCTTACGCAAGAATTTTCATTCCCAAAACCAACCGGTGTTCCATATTACAATTGAAACTCACATCAACATCACCCACGGAGTGGACCAGGGAGAAAATTAATCACAAGTTCTCAACAAGATTCCGAATGAAGGGGGACGTTGGCACAACAACCACCGATATCTCATGTCAACTATGCAACATTCACAATATATGAACACTATCAACGACAGGTATGCTAAGCAAAGCAATTCATAGCATAGAGGGAACCACATTATCCTTACCTGATTGACTTTTAGCCGATGAGCCAAGCAACCTCAGATTACAACGAGCGGGGTCACCTAACCAAACAAGACTTTGCTCGTCAGGCACTAATCAACATAAATTCACCAATTACTCCACTCCTTTTTTATCAGTAATTTATAGTGTTCTACAGCGGCTAGTTACCCCAACTTGACTGCCGGGTCTTTAACCTAACCTTGGTAATATGTGAGTACTAATACTCCTTCATTTAGGCACACTAACCCTATTCCTCTCTTCGCGTCACTTAGAACGCTTAATTGCAGGCGTTCTCCAAAATTTTGTATCGACGTGATAAATTACCAAAACACCCCCTGATGGCTACTACCATCCCAAAAGCCCAAAATCGCTTCAAAATAACTTTTTAGATGTCTTATACCCCTTCCTGGACCAAAAAGTTCTTCAAAAAATTTGATAAGAAAAATTACCAAAACATCCCCTCAGCTTATGTAAAATTACCAAAACATCCCCTCGGCTTATGTAAAATTACCAAAACACTCCCCGGTGACCATCGCCTCTACAAAAATCCTAAAACCACTTTAAACATGTTTTTAAGCATCTACATTAATTTTTTTGGACTAAAAAGTCCTCCATAAAGTTTTTGCTCAAAAACCCCGAATCGACAATTAACGGAGCACTTGGAAGCCGGCTCCTCTAAAAAAATGCTATCGACTTTGAAGTGTCCCAAAACTTCAGAAATTGGAGCATCTTAACATTTTAAGATCCTCATAAAATTTTCACGCGAAACCGCATTGGTTTGCTATTTTTAAATTCACCGCAAAATTTCACAATAACTACGTAAGTTAACCCCCTTCCTGATGTCGAAAAAATCTGAAAATTTTTCACATTATAAATTTTATCAAAATAACTAGAGTCACTTTTTATATACTTTGTCTAAATTTGCCTTGAGCTATTTTTAGAAATTCTATCAATGGACTATATTAAACCTAGCTATTTTTAGCGACGATTACAGTCACTATTGATGCACTTTTGGATCAAACCCACACAGTTACACACCATCACACACTCACAGCTCCTTTTTCTTCCCACTGACGAGTCCCCCACCCTCACACCTATGGAAATTCGCCTCCCACCCAACTAATTTCATACCTAGAACACACCCTAACCCCCCATTTCCCTCACATACTCTCACATAACACATCCCCATTTTTTATCCAACCCACCTACACACCCACAGCAGCAACCCCAATGCTGCTGCTGCTGTTCCCGTCCCCTTCCCCTTCATTTTTAGTTTCTCTCTCTCTCTCTCTCTCTCTCTCTCTCTCTCACACACACACACACACACATTCTACCTAATTACACACACCACATATCCCCTTCCCTCTTCCCCCACACCTACACCACCACACGACCCTCTCCCTACCACTTTTCCACCATCCCCACACCCCCAAACACAGCAACACTGCTGCCATAGCAGTAGTGTGCTGCATCTGCATACCAACACACACAGTCCCCCCCTCCACTGCCTCACACTACTCCCTTTTCCTCTAGCAGCCTCCGCAGCTACTTCCCCTTCCCCTTTCACTCTCCATCACCGACGTAGAACCCACACCAACTTTTCATAATTGCATTTTTTGATCCCACTATTTTTAAAAAATTGCATTTTGACCCCACTATTTTTTTAAATTGCATTTTGGCCCCAAGGCCAAACTAACCCCTCATTTAACTTCCTAATATTGAATTATCAATAAAAGTAATGCTACTAATAAAAATAGCCCCCTCGATTAATTTAATTCACGATTAGATTAATTTAAGGCATTTTCAGTGTATTACAACCACCATCATGGGCCGCCCTCAACCGCATTGCTTCCTTGCCGCAAGTTCAACCGTCGTCACCATTCAAAAACTTCAAAGCTTTGGCCATGCACATGCCACGTGACGCTGCTGAGACCACCCTCTTGATGGTGATGCCGTAGCGAACCTCGGCGTCACTGTAGCCATTTTGTTAAGGTGCAATGCCATCCGTCGTGAAGCCGCCATGAAGCTTTTGGCATCATCATCACTGCCAGACCAACTGCATAACCAAATCCAGATCAACGCTGATTGCGACTTACAGTAACACCGGTCTATACCGATGTCGTCACGGCCGTGACAGGCACCGCCATCATGGCCATGCTGATATGGCCACCAGCCATCTTAGATCTACCTCTAAAGGCCATGGTTATTCTTTGCTCGTGAAAAGATGAAATAGGCAGATAAATGCATTCTTTCTTTTTGAAAAATTTTGTGTTCTTTCCCATAAGTAGGCATATTTATGTTTAAGACCCAAACAGTTTTATTTTTTCTGCATAAGCCACATTTGTGAAAAGTATTAAGTTTTTAACCTGAGAAAAATGTGTATTTAGAAATAATGCCTAAAGGGTTTTATCTATTTAACATACATCGCATGCTTTTAAGACATGAACATTTTCAACCCACACAAATGCATATATGTATTTTAGATCCACATGGTCTTAGCTATTTCACATATGCAACGAACTCATTAAGGCATCAAGCTTTTTCAGAATTAATGTTTAGATTGAAGAACCATAGGGTCTCACTTAATTCACATATGCTACACATTCTTTAAAGTATGCCCACAATTTGTATTGCATATTCGTTGCTAAAAATAAAGAAGCAGTGAGTTGAGGTGCTAGCAAGACTTCTAAAGGCTACTTTATATGTGCTTCTAGTTACCTAGACCTACATTCTTTTTTGGTCTAGCATTGTCTACTCGATCGCGTCAATTGGCGTGAGTACATTACGTGTCGGGTTTTTTTTTTTATCGACTACAATCACTTTTTAAGATTACCTATGACACGCAATGCAGCACACCCTGTCATCTAACTGACAAAGACCTAATGAGGCCACGAAATATGAACATCGCTCTTAGTTCTATGTTAAGAACATAGTTACACATGTGAGCTTATATGCTTTTTCGCTTTAAAGAATATTTTTTTTAGTCACATGCTTTTTCATGTTGCAAGGGTTTAAACTGTGCCTGTGAGCATCAACAGTGACATGCAGACCGCTTTATAAGCGATGAAACATAGTCACAGCTTTATATGACTATAAGTCACAGCTTGGTTTCTGCTACAGCATCTTGCCGACTCAACCTTACATATGAGTAATGGAGGCATGCACACCGCCAACACATATAGTGAATCAGGTTACTTTGCCAGCCCCAACTAATAGCATTGCTAATATGTATGGTATAATTGTAAGTTCATGCTCATGCCACCAGCAAATCGGATCTAGTTGCCACACAGTATATCGATAAAATGTGATAACAACTTTATTGATTACCAAGTGACATCTTGCTCAGACGGACTTCGCGTCCTCTAACTTTATTTATCACCCAGTGCCATCCAGCTTAGATGAACTTTGTGTTCTCTAGATTTATATGCTCATCCAGCCGAGCATATAGATTATGATCCTTTATGTTTTTTTTTATTTTTCATACAAGTCTTTTTACGATCATGCCCTGCATATAGGCTAAAAAAACCATTTTTATAACCATGCTTTTTCGGGCAAGGGAGCTTTGTATATATTATGACAGCGGTAATATTACAAGCTCAAAACCTAAATGCCTTCTCCTTGTGTCAAGCAACAAGTACTTGTTACTTCGAATGCAGCCCCCAAGGGTTTTATAAGAAGTCTATGTTTCATCAAATACCCAAGGGCGTTTACATGAGCTTTGTGCTCTATTAGCCCTCAAAGGCGTTTACAATAACTCTATGTTTGTGCTTCATTAGCCCCCTAGGGTATTTATGATAACTTTACATTTCACTAGCCCCCAAGGGCGATCCCTTAGGGGATGAACACCCCAAGGGTGACAAGATAGAACTCAAGTTCTATTAAGACAGTTTAGCAAAGAGTTCTAATCCGTGAAATGACAAAGCATTTTTGTGGGACTTCATAACCTTACCACTCTTTGCCAATTCAGAACCCGGACAGGCGTGAGTATGAGGCCTATTTGCCAGCTCTTACCTAATGATAAGAGTTAGAGTCAAAGTAAATGCAATCATGAGGTGGATAGCACAAGCTAAATAATACACAATTGCACAAAAAACACCTCCCACAGAGAGATGAAAACCACATACATTATCATGTCAAACCCCTCGAGGGGACATTTAAGCACTTAAGCAAATATGTAGAAGCAAATGCAATAACTTGCATGCATATCTTTGTGTCCTTCCCCCAAAAAGGCTACCATGGGGCACAACCTCTAAAGGATCTTAAGATCCTATGATTCTTCTTCCTAAAGGCAAATTGAAATAGCCTGCTTTAGTGTAATTATAAGACCTATCTCTCAAGAGTTAATGTTCTAACACCCCACTTGAATAAAATTCAATGGCTTAAGCTCCCAAGAGCCTAGGTCCTAGCACATGAAGATGGATAAAATATTATTTATCCCTAGAAGTGGATGAAAAATCCCTTACAAATTCGATGAGAGTCTCAAGACAACTGATGTGCACTTCCTCAGCCAAACATTTTGGATGAGAAAGTGGGGGGCTTATGATATAACTGAAATATAACTCTCAATTATTGGGAGACACCTGGCACTCCCAGTCAAACTGGATAAATACGACTTATTGAATAAACTATGGTTCTTAAAGGACTTTAACACGATCCTCAAAGATATGGCTAGAGCCCAACCATGACACCTAATTCTATTATGGTTATGCATCCATGCCTACTATATAAAGGGAGACTCGTCCCAGTTATGAGACAATTTTACACACGCAAACACCGTCTTTCATACTATTTCAAAGTTTATATCATGTGGCTACACTCTGATTTAAGTATCAGAGAGTTCTCCGTCATGGCTCCCACCCGAGTGTGACTCATTTCATGTCTTGTAGTTCATTGTTCTGGGTTAGGGTTCCGAAACATATTTTTAGCCGCAACAAATAGGTAAGATGTTCAGGCCTAAAGCAATTGATTTAGCAAACTTGTGAAGAGTGAAACGGAAATCAACCAACTTGGATTTCATCTCATATATAATTATGTGCGCATGTGATATGCAAGTTAACAAACTCTGTTTCGATCTAGAAATTACAAATATGAATATTATTCTATGAGAAATTGCCCCCCTTAAATGCGTATCCCATTCATATATGTATCATTGAGTTGTTCCGTTTAATCAATGCTTCTTTAAAATATGCTTTTACATTAACTAGTAATTCTGACCATAACAGTTTTTCTTATCTAAAAAGAAACTTCGAATTTCAATAATTCACTCCTAATCCCTTATGCCGCGTTTTCAAACCCATATCTATGCATACAAAAGAACAATTTCATTCAAGTGTTGCACCTTTCACCTTGAGCTTTTAGGCTTACCTAGTGAAAGCCCTTCTCTCACACACATCCAAACCCCCCCCCCCCCCCCCCCCCCCAAAAAAAAATCTATACGCTCTTGTATACTACACTTGTTGTCAAAAAAATTATAACTTAATTATTTTTAATAAACTCACTCTTCTATTGTGTACTAAGAAACTTCCATATCTCAATTATATGCTCCTAATCTCTTCTTCCGCGTTTTCCACCCTACGCAATGTTTGTTTCTTCCATAGCGAAACACCTTCTCTTACCTTCCTTAACGACGACCCTTTCCACCCCCATAGGCGTGGCCCCCCTTCTTCCCTTACACACCTTCCTAGTTACTTCCCTTCTCTTTCTCTCCTGCCCAAGCTTGATATGTGTATTCAAGCCTACATAAATTTCCCCCATCACCATCGGTTGACTTTTCTCTCTCTCTCTCTCTCTCTCTCTCTCTCTCTTACAGGAAGAAAGGTTCGTTGAACCGGCGACCCCATTGACCCATTCACAGGCCGCCACCATCATTCAACAATCCCCTCCCGCGGCTTCAACTTCCCCATCTCCATCTCCATCTCCATCTCCATCTCCATCTTCCTCTTTCCTCTTAATCCCTCTTTTCTCCGTAATCCAATCGATCAGATCTTCACATCCAAAACAGAGAAAAACCAAGCGAATCAAGAAAGAGGCACCATGAACGATCTCTTCTCAGGTTCATTCTCTCGCTTCCGCAGCGAAGAGCAGTCCCCATCCCACAAAATCCAGATGGCGACAAGCTCCCCAAACTCCACCTCCGGCGTCAACCTCGACAAGTTCTTCGAGGACGTGGAGGCCATCAAGGACGACCTCCGCGAGCTGGAGGCCCTCCACGGCAGCCTGCAGGCGGCCCACGAGAAGTCCAAGACCCTTCACAACGCCAAGTCCATTAAAAACCTCCGCTCCACCATGGACACCGACCTGGCCTCCTCCCTCAAGAAGGCCAAGCTCATCAAGGTCCGCCTCGAGGCCCTGGACCGGTCCAACGCCGCCAACCGCAGCCTCCCCGGCTGCGGCCCGGGATCCTCTTCCGATCGCACCCGCACCTCCGTAGTCAACGGGTTACGCAAAAAGCTCCAGGACTCCATGACTTCCTTCAACGATCTTCGCCAGCGGATGGCAACAGAGTACCGCGACACCGTGCAGAGACGGTATTTCACAGTTACAGGCGAGAACGCTGATGAGGGTACTCTAGATTCGTTGATATCGACGGGACAGAGCGAGACTTTTCTGCAGAAGGCGATACAGGAGCAAGGGAGGGGGCAGGTGATGGACACGATCATGGAGATTCAGGAGAGGCACGACGCGGTGAAGGAGATGGAGAGGAACCTGAAGGAGCTGCACCAGGTGTTTTTGGACATGGCAGTGCTGGTTGAGAGTCAGGGGGCGCAGCTGGACGATATCGAGAGTCAGGTGAACAGGGCCAACTCGTTCGTCAGGGGCGGGACGCAGCAGCTGGAGGTGGCGAAGAAGCACCAGAGGAACACCAGGAAGTGGACTTGCTACGGGATCATTTTGTTGCTGGTGATCATTGCCATCATTATCCTCTCCATCCAGCCATGGAAGAAATAGTCAAACACCCATCATGTGGGTGGATGCAAAATTCGTCGCTAGCGACGCATTTGGGCCGGTACATGATTATTGCTGAAACTATTCAAATATGACTTTTCTAGCCTTTTTATTATTATTATTATTTATTTATCCTTTAGTTGGGTGGGGTCACAATTGCAATCATGGGGCTTGGTGACGGTGGTTGTAGTTGTAAAGAGGGAGTTGTGGTTTGGTGGTGTTTTTGGTGGACGTTGGAGTCGGTGAGATGGCACTCTTTTTTGCTTAAGATTCTTCTTCCATGGAAGGGGGTGTTTTTGGTTGAATTGATCCCTTTGGATCTTTGCTCTTCGTATTGAGGTATCTTTTTCCTCAATATAATTTAGGGAAAAGTGCATAAACCACGCTCGTGGTTTGAGTTAGTTGTAAAAAGATCCCTGCAATTTTAAAAGTTTCAAGAAGACACCTGAGATTTAAAATGTGTTACATCCGTCAAAACAATCGTTTAAACTAACAGCAACAGTGCGTTTGGTAGAGATTAATTCAACGAAATGACAAAGTTGCCCTTTATTTCTTCTTCTCTTCCCAAACCCTAATTTTCTTTCCTACTCTAATCACCTAAACCCTAACCGCCGCCACCTCCTGCTGCCATCAGCCCTTCAAGCCAAAACCCTAACCGTTCTCACGAAGCCCCCATCCACCACCACCCCTCATTTCTGCCACTACCCTACCTTGTGCGTCTATGCTGCCGCAGTCCCGTCACCGTGCGCCGTCGATGTAAGCCCTTCATAATCCAGCCGCCACCATCCCGCTTACCAGCCACAATCGGCGCCACCATCAGCCCCACCCAATCCCGCTGCCGCCATCATCGCCCAAACTTATCGCACAAAAATTCGCACAAGCTAAGTTAATTTCGGTGCAGCCGCCGAAAATTCGAACCCTTATCGCACAAAGTAAGATCTAGGTTTTTAAATTGCAATGTGCAATTGAAACCCTAGATCTGACTTTGTGCAATTTGGGGTAAATCAGATCTGGGTTTAGATCTAGGGTTTCACAAACTTTGATGTTGCTGATTTGCCTGAACTTAGATCTAGGGTTTCAATCACCCCTTGCGATTGAAACCCTATATCTAAGTATGTGCGATTAGGGGTGAGGTGATGAGGGCAGTGGCGGCGACGGGTTTCGATTAGGCGGAGTTGTGGTGGTGATGAGAGAGAACTGCTTCGGCTTGTGGACACGACAGACATGGCTGGGTGATGGTGGTAGGGGCGGCGTGGCTGTGAGAGAGAGGGCTTGGGCTTGTGTCCATGAATGGCAGGCTGGAGTGGCGACGGTGTGGCTGGGGTGGTCTCTGCTGGAGACTTTTGTTGGCAGGGGTATTTTGGACAATATTTTCATTTCGTTACGAAAACCGTTGGTTGCAACACTTTTGTGACCACATGTGTCTTCTTGCAACTTTTGAAACTGCATGGGTCTTTTTGCAACTGACCCAAACCACGAGGGTGGTTTATGCACTTTTTTCTATAATTTATCATTCATATCCATCATCCAGGAATGTGCCATAATGTAAGGTGGAGTGAACTTTGTAACACCACCACTCCATCTTCAGCAGCAAATAATCTCTGAAAGATGTGCACACATTTTTAGGAAAAAAATGTGTCAGCTGTGTACGTAAATGCAAGTTTTATCTGTGAAAAAAAAAATTTAGTTGCTACCCGAGTTGAGTTGTAGGAAGATATCTACAAGTCTCCGTATATGACTATCGGCTTTTGGGCCAGAAGTTTTGGCTTGTAAAACTTGCACATATCTACTCTCGTCACTTGGCTATAACCACCATCGGTTTAACATATTCTCACAAGAGTAAGAAAATACAGTTGCTTACATTTCTACTCCTTCTAAAACACGAAATTTGCAATTTAAAATACAATGAAACATTATCAACATATGGAACCCTTTATTTCTCTGGTAAGTGTACAAACTGATAGATGTCTTGCAAGATGTCGTGGCTGAATAGATAGTAGACGTTTGTCTACCATAATTTAGTAAAAAAACTTTGTTAGGGATGTGATATAACTCAAATATAAACTCTCAATAATTTGGATCCTACAGCTATATAAAGGGGACTACTCCCAAGTAAACGCACGGAGAGTCTTTTCCTGCTATTTCAGGATTCCAACCCGGTCATCTTTTCGGCTAGGTTTTAGCAGTAATAGATTGGCGTCATTCGTAGGACCGCTAGCCTAGTCGATTGACTCAAGACGACGCACAACAGTGGTACCACGAGCTGCCAGCGGCAATGCGTCAAGACCACGAATGGAACTACTGACATTGGGTCTCAAGATTCAATTACCGTTAGGAGTCACATTTGTCAAAACAACAATTCACAGTTCACAATTATAGTCCAAAGCAAGGTTTTAAAAAATGGTCGATATGTACCATAACGGCAGATTCATAACGGTATTTCAGGGGTTCGATATCGATATACACCGATATATCGGTGCTAGTAAATTATGCAGGGGTATCGCCGTTACGGAACCGTAACGGGCCGTAATGTCGATAAATACCGTTACGTACCGTTACGCGAGGAAATCTGATACTTTTGAGTTTTGTCTCCTTCCGAGAATTATTAGAGAATCTCTGCATCTCCTGACTCCTCTGTCTTCAAGTCTTAAACTCCTCAAGCACCGATCAAGTATTGTAAAGAACTTGAACTACAAATTACAAGCAATTATTGTGCAAAACTACAAATTGAATTACTATAGGCTCGTGAAAGGAATCTGCTTTCTTCAATTCTCCTCTCTATAAATTCCTCTCCACTGCAAGACCCAATTAACACAGAAATTACAAACATACCTACAAATCAGAGAGAGACGAAGAACTGAACTAGTGAACTACTGAAGAAGTAGCAACTAGTAAGTAGCAACAGCTGGGAAGGACGAAGCATCGACGGTTGAACTGTCGAAGACTCGAAGCCCGACTGGCCTAGCGCAGCCATCTGCGTTTGGCTGCTGTTGTGAGTCGTCTCCCGTCGGTTGTTGACTAGCTTGACTCACTTGGGGGTTGGTTCACGGAATCATGGGCCACAGCTGACTGGTTGGGACGGCAGCGGTGGGCGTGGAAGAGACGGAGAGTGCACTGTGCGAGACTGCAGGTGAGTAACCCGAGTTTTCTACAATTCTACTTTTATGAGAGGACGGAGAGACCGAGAGAGTGAGACAGTGAGTCTTCATTCTTCAAAGTTCCTGAACCTTCAATTAAAGTTAGTCAAAATGTCAAAGTCAAACACTCTTATTTGTTTATTACTATGATTTATGACTTATCAAGTTTATATTAGATTATTTAGATATTTAGAATTTAGTACTTTTGTTTACTGTTTTTCACTTACTTGCTTTTGGAATTATGTATATGCTTCTAACTTGAGGTTTTAAATTCAAAAACTTATTTTAATTGGTAATACTTAATAAACTTTTACCATCAATTGTAGATTAAATAAACTTTAAACGATTTATAGTTTATGCTTTATTTTTGTGTAAATTTAATTTAAATACAATGTTTTTGTGTTTTAGTATTTCATTATAATTTTAAAATTGCAAGGTATCAAAATTTTATTTATTCAAGACTCAAAATGCCACGTCAAAGTGGGGGAGAGAATGAGGCTCCAAGTAATGATATTGGCCGGAAGTTTGCCGATGCGGTGCCAAATAATAAGCATAAATTGGTTTGCAAGTTTTGTGGAAAGGTGATAAGTGGTGGTATTACTCGATTGAAACAACATCTAGCTCATTTAAAAGGACAAGTTTCAAGTTGTCCTGCTGTTAGCGGTGAAGTTAGAGTAGAAATGTTGAACCTTCTTCAAGGTTATAATAAAAAAATCGCAAATAGATAAAGAGAAAAGGAAAGAAGAAGTGGTGCAACATATTAGAGAAACTCAGCGTGATACCGATAGTGACGAAGATGACTGTCGTGTTATTTCTAGTGATGATTCAGATCAAGAGATGACAATGCACGGAGAGAGTCCATGAGAGAACAAAGAGAGTTTGATGAACGACAAAGGTATAGATCAAGTGCATGGAAGCGATATGACGTAGGAGGGAGTAGTGGGTCTCGACCTCGTGTACCTAAATGATCTTCCAGCTTGCGTGAGTCTACTAGTGAAAATAGGTGGGTTGATCTAACTACACCAGAATCAAGATTGCAAAATGTGGATGTTGATCTTCATCGATATAAAGGCTCTAAGCAGACTAAGATCATCACATCAGTTATGAAAGGTCTGAGAAAGAAGTTGGGCATAGCAGTTAGCCAATTTGTTATATTTGGCCGACATTCAATTAACTCTGTAACAAGTCCTTAGTTTGAGCCGATGTTGGATGTTGCAAGAGAGGTAGGAAAAGGAGTGAAGCTTCCCACTCATCATGAGGTCAGTGAAGTTTATTTGCCTAAGGAATTTGAAACTTTAAAGAAGTGGATTGAATTTCACCGGTCTATTTGGTAAGATAGGGGTGTAACACTCATGTGTGATGGATGGTCGAGTGGGACCAAAAGATATTTAATAAATTTTCTAGTTTATAGCACTCGAAGTACAATCTTTCACAAGTTTATTGATATTACAAATGTTCCGAGTAGGACGGGAGATTATTACTTTGGAATCATGGACAATGTTGTTGATGAGATTGGGGAGCAGTATATTGTTCAAGTTGTAACGGATAATGAAGCTACTATAAAAGCTGGTGGCAAAAAGCTTATGGAGAAGCGGCCAAATTTATATTGGGCTGCATGTGCTGCTCATTGCCTTGACCTCATTCTGGAAGATATTGGCAAGAAGAAAACTGTTGGAGAGGTGCTAGGAAAAGCAATGGAGATCACCAGGTTCATTTATAACTTTGACTGCGTGATTGATTACATGAAAACCTACACCAATGGCAAAGAGCTTCTACGTCCTGCAATCACACGTTTTGCTACGAATTTTATTACTTTGGAAACCATTTGCAGATTTAGGAGGCCTTTGGAAGATATGTTTAGGTCTAGTGAGTGGAATGCACGTAAATATTCAAAATTGAGCAAGGACAAGTTGGTAAAGAAGATCATTTTTGACTGGAGCTTTTGGACTAAAGTTGCTGATATTTTGAAGGTGCAAGAGCCACTTATAAAGGTTTTGCAGTTAGTAGATGGAGATGAGAAATCTACCATGGGTTTTCTTTACGAAGCAATGGAGGGGGCCAAGCTCGCCATTCAAAAGAATTGTTGGCATCCAACAAAATATATCAGCATAATTGAAAAGAGGTTGGATTTTCAATTACACCAAGATTTGAACATGGTCGGTAAGTTACTAAATCAATATGTAAATATAATTCATTGTTTAAATCAAATATAAGTATTCGGTAATTAGTTATTTTTTTCACGTGCTAGGCTACTTCTTGAATCCACAATTTCAATATGGTGAATCTTTCATGGGTAATAGAAATGTGTTGGAAGCAGTTAAAAAGGTGATCCAGAGGCTAGAGCCTCTTGTTGACAATCAAATCAGAGCTATTAACCAAGTGAGTATAATTAAATATGTACTTACATATTATAATTTGTATTGTACTTTAAACTTGGTGTACAACGTGCTTAAAGTTTTACCCTTTGTGCAGATTTTGTTATTTCGTGACAGACATGACTCTTTTGGTATAGTATTGACCCAAAAAGCAGTTAAACAAACAAATCTGGTTAATTAGACAAATTATAACATTTATATTCTACAATAACAAAATTGTTATTGGTTGAAGTTTTAAATCTTAATTGTACGGTTGCTATTACTATGCAGCTGAATGGTGGGTACATTATGGCAATTCTGCGCCAGAACTTCAACGAATAGCTATAAGGGTGTTGAGCCAAACAACATCATCTTCTAATTGCGAGCGTAACTGGAGTACCTTCATCCTCATACACACAAAAACAAGAAACAGATTGAAGTCCCAAAAGTTAAATCGACTTGTCTATATTTATTACAATATGAGGCTGAAGATCCGACAGGCTACAAGGAAAAGCCAAAAAAAAATAGAAGATCCTTTTAACCCCATATGCTTGGATTACATCTTTAATGAAGATGATCCATTAAGTGAATGGTTGGAAGAGAGAGAACACCCTGTATTGGATGGCCAAGACAATTCTGAGTGGTTGGATGATTTGGATCTTAATGATGAGGACTATGTAAATGCACATATGGAACCAGATACCGACTCTGGTAATCATAGTGGTGCTTCATTAAGTCCACTCAGTGGTGGTGGTGGTGGTAGTGGTGGTGATCATACCGAAGAGCAAAGTAAAGACTTCGTTGAGGCTACTTCTGGGTCACCTTATGGTGGAGAGGTTGGATGGAATGAAGCTCGTGATAATGAAGTGATCGGTAATCGTGAACAGTTACCCCGGTCAGAAAATTGGGGAGCATCAAGGAGACGTGGACAAGTAACACATCCACGTCCACATGCTCCTAATAATGCTCCAGCTGATGCTTCAAGAAACCTGGAGGATTGTTTTGGCAATTTTGGACTTGGAAGATACCCACAATCTGCCTATCCTTATCCTCAGCCATATCCACCACCACCATCGTACTATTATCCACCGATCGCTCATTGCCCACCACCATAGTTTTATCCTCACCAGCCATCTCTATAGAGTTATCCACATGGTAATCTTGTTTTGTCCGTGTCTCAAGACCATACTTATGTTGGACAACAAGAATCTAGTGGATCCCAAGGTTATTTTGCACAGCAACAAGAAGCAGGGTCCAGTCACTCCGGTGCTAGTAATAGTAATAATTATGGGGTTAATGCTGCTAACTACGTATTTGGAGAGGGATGTAGTGAAAATAGAGATGACATAGAGATCGAAAAACCTGCACGACATTCATTTTGGTGGTAGAAGACTTGCCAAATGCAGCAACTGTGATGTCAGTGACATTAATATGTGAAATTTTATATGATATAAATAATGAGAGTTAGGTTAGGCTCTTTTTTAAATTTAGTTAATAATTTTATGGTCAGATTGCGTACAACTTTTTTGTTTTGTCCAAATATTAAATTATTCTCACTTGGACTGAATTAAAAAAGATTTTGACCTAACAATGTGTTTAAAACAAACTTTTAAACCATTAAAATGAAAGATCTTAAGCTCCCAACCTTCATATCTTTGAGTTTTAAGCATATATTAATGCTTGAAAAAATTTGACAGTCGCGATAAGCGATTCTCGTTACGTAACGTTCGATACGCCCGATACCATTACACCTCGATCGCGACCGTTATGTATCCCGATTCCGCGATTTAAAACCATGGTCCAAAGCCTGTCGCCTTAAAGCGACCTCCAATACTACGATCTAACGCGGTACCATAACATCAACCACCAACCGACCAGTGAGATGGCTCTATGTTCATGAACAAGCAGGAAACCAAGCCATTGGCTTCCCTGCCGTCGTCGCCCAAAAAAAAAAAAGCAACAACACAGATCCATCGGAGTCGCACAACAACCGCCAACAGAGTCGCGGGCACCATAAACTGCCGGCCATCGCCGCAAAGCCGCCAGAGCAGCAGCAACAACCAAAGAAGAAATATAGAAAGAAAGATGAAGAAGCCAGGCAAAACCACCGGCCATGGGTCAGAACACTAATGTCACCACTGCAGCATGTCCTTCAGCAAGGCGTCGATGTCCTGCATAGTCAGGCCACCCACCACCGTGAGCCTTCAACAGTCATCGCCACATATCCTTCTCCACCACCGGAAAAGGCTAACAATGACGGCATCTCGCCGCCTTGTTCCAAAACTGCTCCGCCAAGAGCGAACGACACCAGCACCGATTTTCGCCACCATCCACAGCACCGTTGTCGCCCAAGTGCCAGCAAAAGTGGTCGATCTCCACTGCCAAGCACCATCCAACTCTCGATCTATGCCACGGTGACCACTGCCATTGAACCTTCGAACAGCTCTTGCGACCAGCAACGTCGCACCCCAACGGTTGTCGATAATCCATCTGTTAATAAATTGGGTCAGTGGACCCATTATCCGCCCACTAACAGATAATGTGTATTTGTTAGTTTGGATAAATACAGTTATTTAGAGAATATTTATCTCTTAAGTGTTTGAGATAAATACAATCTTTATCTCCTAAGAGTTGGAGGTAAAGCCAGTCTCTAATTGTATCTCTATATAAAGGCTAGAGATATCCCAATAAATAATAAGTCAATAGTAATAACCCTCTCTCTATAGCACTCTCTCTAGAGCAATCACCAAGCTCTAGGATTTGGTTCGTGGACGAAGAACTCGACTCTAGTAGCTGTTTTCGTACCTGCAAAAAAGATCAAGCGTGTTGGAGGCTCGTAACAACAAGGATCCTACGTCGGAATATTCGGAGACTTCATACGGTATGTTTTCGAATCCACTACGTGTTACGTGGTAGCGCAATAATTGTTGTAATCGTTTCAACATTGGTATCAGAGCATGATTACTTGTTGATTCGCCTTTAACATGCTAATTAAATTATGTGCATGTTACGATTTTTTCCGGATACATGAACAAGACCCCTTACAAAAATTCAAAATTTATTGAGCATGTTTTCTGAAAAATAATTATATAGTTTTGTTCTCCTATGGTTGAGGATGAACTCCATAAAATTTCGTGATTTTTTTATGCATGATTTGTGAGAAATCACGATTTTATTTTTCAAGAAAATTATAGTTTTTTTGAGTTTTGGCACTCAAATTTGGAGCATGATATTCAGTTTTTATCATAATCGTTTGGTACATAATTAATCTATGTCGCATAAGCTTTCCAACGATATATCGTACGCATTATTTGGCTTAAAAACGAGAGAGATATGGCCTTCGAAAGTTGGCATCGCGACGTGACGGCGCTGAAAAAATTAGGGTTTAATGAATAAGATGAACAGTGCAAGCCACGCGCTTCACGCGCTAAAGCCAAGCCACAGCCGCGCCCACGGGCCAAGGACGCGCGCCACGCGCGAAGGCAGCTGCGCACGACAAGCGCGCCCCAAGAGCGCCGCCACGCGCCAGCGGTGGCTAATACCACGCGCGACACGCGCCGAATGCGCCCAGGCCAAGCTGATTCACGCGCTCCCACGCGCGCGTGTGTAACTCACGCGCCTGTCAAAGAAAACCCTAGACGCTGTCCCACGCGCGCGGTGGCGCGTGGAGGCGCGTGAGGTCTATTTTTTGGGCCGTTTTTCTCACTGCTGGCGTGTGGAGCTCTTTCTTGGCTTCTGTAATTTTTCTATGGTATTAAATTTACCTAAATACCCTCTGTGTGTGTTCTGTTTAATTTTTAAATGATTTTTTTCTAGAAAAATTAGCTTTAAAAATTTGTTTTGATGCACACAGAATTTTTCTTTAATTCCAGAGGGTATATTAGGGATAAATTTACTGTTTACCAATATTTAAGAATTTATCTCTCGATTATTGGTCATTTGTGAGTATTTTTTGTGGTACTTTTGTTGTTCCCAAAAATACGAATAATGCGCAAATATTAATTTTTGCACTTTGTGAGTAGCAATAAATATTCTTGGAGAGTTATATGACATGGATAAATTATGTCTAATTTGTTACATGCTTGCCTTGATTTGTGTTATGGTTTAAATATACTTTTGAGGTATATTTGTTGGGTTTTTGGTAAGCCCACACTTATTAAACCAATTTTTATTTTCAAGGCCTTAATGCCCGTTTTCCTTGGAAGGAGAATGTGGCATATTCATCCATTTTACTACCCTTTAACTTGTTATTTGAGCATGCTAGTTTTAGGTTAAATGGATGGATACTAGATTGACATTCTAAAGAAACTTATGTTTATGTGTTTACTCTTGCTTTAAGAAAATTCTTTTGAAAATAATGTGCTGTGCGGCATCTCCATTTGTTTTATTGGAGTAGTTTGTAGTAGGATTCTCAAAGATGTTGTATTCTACTATTTCCCTGTATATTTTCAGAAAGCCTTGTACGGGGATGTAATTTCGCACGCACATTATTCAAGTCAGAATTTTCTTAGCATAAGTTATTAGAATGCCAATGGGGCTCAATGGAGTCCTTGCACACTTTATTGCATGGTGCAATTTTATATTATTCTAAATTATCATGTGGATGATTTATTATATTGTGGCTTATATAATGATGAAATTTATTGCGAAAAATTACTTGAAAAATATTTTTCCCAACTCACATACATGGGAGATGATTACGAGCTTAGCAAATTTTCGATTTCATGATGTGAGGAAGGATTATGTTTTTCATTTGAATTTTTTGAAATAAATAGAAGGATGTATAATTAATGTCTTTTCCTTGCGCAATCTAATGTAGTGAATATAATGGCCACCAAGAATGTCATAGCTGATCTCGTTAAGGGTGAGAAACTTAACGGAGATAATTATGACGTTTGGCACAAAAAGATGAAATTCATGCTGAACGAACAAGAGCTCGAGGAGCACTTGACCAAGGAGATGGTCGCGCCAACTGAGGCGCAACCCCTAAGAGACCACACTGCCTACCAGAAATGGAATCAGAAAGATCGTAGTGCGCGCTACACCTTGTTGAGCAGCTTGCAAAATGATCTAATCGGGCAGTATGATGAACTTCCAACTTGCAAAGCTTTATGGGAGCAGCTCAAGTTCTCTTTTGGTGGAACCTCAACTACGCGGCTTCGTAGCCTTGTGATTAAGTTTGAGGAGTACACAAAAGACCCTAAACATACCATGAGTGAACATCTAAGGATGATGTCCAATATGATTGGTAAGCTGAGGGATGCTGGCCATGCGCTCACAGATGAGCAGCAAGTCAGAGCTGTCATAAGGTCCCTTCCTGCCTCATGGGCCAATATGAAACAGATATTGACCCACAGTGAAAACATCAAGAACTTTTCTGATGTTTCACAGCATGTCATCCTTGAGGACGAGACTCGAGATACTGACAAGACCCTTGCTTATGTCGCCCAAGGGGGATCGCGCAATGCAAATGGCAAGCGCGGAAGACAAAGTAAGAAAGGTAAGAAAGGCGAGGCTAGCACTTCTGCGCCAAAGGAAAAAAAATGAAGATAGAAATGAAGAAACGCAAGAGAGGAAAACGTGGTGGGAAAAAGGATCTGTCTAAAGTTAAATGCTTCAACTGTCAACAGAAAGGACACTTCGCTCGTGATTGCACTGAGCCGAAGAAGGTACTTTCAGAATCTCTCTCTCAGTTATATGTTTCCTCACATGTGATGGTTGCTCATTCCTAACCTGTGTGGTTTGTGGATACAGGTGCAACAAAACATGTAGCACGTGATCGAGAGGGGTTCGTAGATTATCACCGGATTCCAGCGGGTAACAAACATATCTTCATGGGAAACAATAGCTCCGAAGAGGTGCTAGGGATTGGTTCTTACCAGCTCAAGTTGCGCACTGGGCGCACATTGATTCTTGAGGATGTGCGATATGCACCCACTGTTCGGCTTAATCTACTTTCAGTTACTGCTTTATTAGACAGTGGTTTTTCCTTTATTTTTAAGGGTAATAAGTTGGACATCTTTTTGGATGATGTTTTGTTCGGACATGGTTTTCGCATGGATAGTCTTTTTCAATTGGATTTAAATGATTCTCAGTCCTCTTATTCTTATGTTGTGAATGATAATATTGTGAATGATTCTACCACCTGGCATGCAAGACTGGGCCACATAGGCCAAGATAGATGACTCGTTTGGCTAGAGAAGGCCTTTTGGGCCCACTCGCAAGAGTCAATCTACAAACTTGTGAGGCTTGTTTGGCCGACAAAGCATGCAGGAAGCCTTTTGGAAAGGCTGTGAGAGCAACTCAACCACTTGAGCTAGTTCACTCTGACATATGCGGACCTATGAGTGTAAAGGCACGCCATGGCGCCTTTTATTTCCTTACACTGATAGACGATTATACGCGATATGGTTATGTGTATCTGATATCTCACCGCTATGAAGCTTTGGACTGTTTCAAACGCTTTGTAGCTGAGGTTGAGAATCAGAAAGAGAAGAATTTAAAAACTCTTCGCACTGACCGAGGACGCAAATATTTGTCAGATCACTTCAAGAAGTTTTGTGAGAAAAAAGGGATACGCAGGCAACTTACTATTCCTAATACTCCACAACAAAATGGCGTTGCGGAAAGAAGGAATAGAACATTATTAGACATGGTTAGGTCTATGATGGCGCAAGCAAACCTCCCAATATCTTTTTGGGGGATGCTCTTTTGACTGCAGCCTATATACTTAATCGAGTGCCTTCACAATCAGTCAAGTCCACCCCATATGAGCTTTGGAATGGCCAAAAGCCAAATTTGGATAACTTGCGCCCATGGGGCTCAGCAGGTTATGTTCACAGTATTTCTCATAAGTATGGGAAACTAGGGCCTAGAGCTAAAAAGAGTATCTTCTTGAGGTATTCTGAAAACTCTAAAGGCTATGTGATGTATGGTGAACATCCAAATGGTGGAAAGACTGAAATAGAGTCTCGTGATGTCGATTTCATATAGAATGATTTTCCTAGCATTGGAGACGTAAGTAAGAATCTTGACCTCTATGAGTTAGAGGAAGTTGAAGCCACTTTACCATCTCCAAGCGAAGGTAGGGGATTAGTTCCTCATCCTGTTGTCGCTGAAGATAGTATAAGTGATCTTCAACCCAGTGGGAGCATCCTAGACAGTGGGAGCACACCATCAGGACCATCAGGTCAACAAGATTCTCAACTGCGTAGAGGTGCACGAGGAAGAGTTCCACGTCGTCGTTTTGAGATTGACGGTGAAATTCTTATGTGCACTCCAACTGATGAAGATGAGCCCACTTCTATGAAAGAAGCCTTATCTTCACCTGCTAGTAATGAGTGGATGGCTGCAATGAAAGATGAGTTGAGCTCAATGGAGAAGAATCAGGTCTGGGAGTTGGTTGACCTTCCGCCAGGGCGCAAGACTGTTGGAAACAAGTGGGTTTTAAAAGTCAAGCGCAAGGCAGACGGGTCAATTGACAAGTATAAGGCACGTCTTGTGGCGAAAGGCTATACCCAACTGCGGGGTGTGGACTATGAAGACATTTTCTCCCCAGTGGTGAGATTTGCTTCAATTCGCCTGATCCTAGCTATTGTCGCCCAGCAGGATTTAGAACTTTTTCATATGGATGTTAAGACTGCGTTTCTCAATGGAGAACTAGACGAAGAGATTTATATGGCTCAACCTGAGGGTTTTGAAGTCAAGGGACATGAGCGCAAAGTTTGCCGGCTCAAACGTTCTATATATGGTCTCAAACAATCATCTAGGCAGTGGTACTTTAGGTTTCATCATGCCATTACCTCTATAGGTTTTGAAATGATTGAACAAGACCATTGCGTTTACGTAAAACGATCCAAGAAAAATATTCTGATCCTTTCTTTGTATGTGGATGACATTCTTTTAGCTGGGAATGACATGAGTTCCATTGTCGCCACTAAGCAGTGGCTGTCCTCAACTTTTGAGATGAAGGACATGGGAGAAGCTAATTATGTGCTCGGGGTTAAAATCATACGTGATCGTCCAAAGAGACTTCTCGGTTTGTCTCAAGAGACATATATCAAGAAGATCATTGAACGATTCTGTATGCATAACTCAAAACCCATAGACACTCCAATGGACAAGGCGTGTACTTTAACAACAGACCAATGCCCAAAGAATGATGAGGAAAAGAATCGGATGTCCAAAGTGCCTTACGCGGCTGCAGTTGGGAGTCTGATGTACGCTATGTTGTGTACGCGTCCAGACATCTGCTTTGCCGTTGGAATGGTGAGTCGTTATCAGAGTAATCCTGGACCCGCTCATTGGAATGCGGTGAAGAGGATTCTTCGATACTTACGTGGAACCGCTGATCTCGTCCTGTGCTATCATGGTGGAGACTTGAGATTGAGAGTATACAGCGATGCTGATTGGGGCGCTGATAGAGATGAGCGCATATCCACTTCAGGTGGAGCTATCTCTTGGTACAGCAAGAAAAAGTCTTGCATCGCCCTATCCACGATAGAGTCGGAGTATGTTGCTTGTTCAGCAGCAGTCCAGGAAACTGTTTGGTTGAGGTCATTCTTACAGGCTCTAGGGGTTACAGCTCATGCAGATGAGTCTGTCACTGTTCACTGTGTCAATACAGCTACCCTAGATTTTGTAACGGACCCCAAATATCAAACACATAGGCTTTCGTTATCACTTCATTAGAACTTTAGTTGCGCAAGGAGAGGTGACCATGAAGCATATACCTACTGGCAGAATGGTGGCTGATCCTTTGACCAAGCCTATTGCTAGAGATGTTTTCCTTTCTCACATTAGGAGTATGGGACTACGTAGGTTTTGATATGTTTATGGCATCTTATGTACTTGACATTATTTATTACATTAAATTTTCATTCCTTGATTTGAGTTTATTTTGGAATGAATGGATAATCTTTGTGATTACATATACATCCTTGTTGAGAGTGTCACCAGGCTCGAATTGACCCACTCACACGGGTAATTCACCTTGGCGCTAAGATAGCGAGCAAGATGAGACATAATTGTCTTAAGCGCCAAGTGGGCGAATAAGATGATACAGCTTATAAAGCAAACATGTCGCCTTAGTTGGAGCTAAGATGAGACCTAATAAATGTAGGTCGATCATAGAGTATCTCCACAACTCTATGTAGCCTGTTTACAGCCGAATGTGAGATTTCAGGTAGGCACTATGAGAGTGACTGGGCTGAAAAACTCAGGTTAGGCGCTTGTACAGCGACTAGACTTAGATTCGTATGGCGTATTTATTATACATTTATGTGACACGCCCTTGCGGGTTACGCCATAGCATGCAAATCATACTGCATGTGCTAAATGCAGACCGACAGTGGGAGTGACGAATGAATCCCTGCTTCGTCACTGTGTGAGCCACTTGGATCGAAATTTTTGATCCTATATGGTACCCTTTTCACCTTAGACTATGTCATGAAGAGGATACTCAATGTCGCTACTTTAGCATGTACCCTTGGATCATGGATGATGCGGTCTCGCGGGGCATGTCTAGGAAAGCGGTTGGGTCTAATTGGAATGACATGAGGGCTTTGGGAAGAAAGTTCAATATTACATCATGTTGTGTGATTCATAGCCCGGGCGACTTTGTCGATTTTCGTTTCGATATGAGTCATGAATACATAACATATAGAGGTTTAACACTGCTCACTATGAGGGATTTGAGAGTGTTTAATCTGGTGTAGTTGAACTATCTGGGGTACATACGAGATTTTTTGGAGTGATGTATTGTGTTAGTTTGGTGATAACTTAATACAATACTCCTCAACTGGACATCCTTTCTCGTAGGTCGCACGTTCCATTTCCTGTATGAGGAGATGAGTGGACGAGAGATAAAGAGAGACTGTACGATTTATTTGCCCTGTCTGTGGGCGAGTGGGAGCTGTTAATAAATTGGGTCAGTGGACCCATTATCCGCCCACTAACAGATAATGTGTATTTGTTAGTTTGGATAAATACAGTTATTTAGAGAATATTTATCTCTTAAGTGTTTGAGATAAATACAATCTTTATCTCTTAAGAGTTGGAGGTAAAACTAGTCTCTAATTGTATCTCTATATAAAGGTTAGAGATATCCCAATAAATAATAAGTCAATAGTAATAACCTTATCTCTATAACACTCTCTCTAGAGCAATCACCAGAACTTGACTCTAGAAGCCGTTTTCGTACCTGCGAAAAAGATCAAGCGTGTTGGAGGCTCGTAACAACAAGGATCCTGCGTCGGAATATTCGGAGACTTTATACGGTATGTTTTCGAACCCACTACGTGTTACGCGGTAGCGCAATAATTGTTGTAATCGTTTCAACACCATCCAAGCCTCCGACATCAGGAATACCAGACACATGGCGACAATGACGACGGCTTCGTCCGGCGTCAACCAACCCTATCGCAAAAGCTTCCCTTTGAACCAGTGTTCAGACCTCCTCCTCTCCGACGATATTCTGGCTGGTGTGAGACACCGCCAGCAGCCATTCACCAGCGAAGGCATCTACAAACACGCTTCTGCAGTCCCCTGTTGGCCACGACCAGCACTGGTCAGGGCGAGTAAGAGGCTGTCGCCACCATGTCGGCCCACTCTCCGCCGTTGCGGCCAATAGCAACGACGCTTCTATCGGTTACCAAATACCAACCCACTGCTGACATCACAGCGCACACAATTGATAGCCGACCGCCACCCATCCGTCAGGATCCATGCACAACCGTCTGTCACCCAAATACAACACGAATTAAGCTCTCTTTCGGTGAAGCGCCGGCTGGTGGCCACGCACGATGCCGAGGTCCCCGCCCAGATTGGTTGTTCACAACTACCTTGGGTCTACAAAATAACAGGTGGGGCTCCGTTGTCAGCCACCACCTCACTGTCGAAATCCCGAAGGGCGCAACAGGCATCGCCGTCACATCCGTACGTCTACTGGCCGTCGCTATTCAGTCCAAGCCCGTACTCGCGACCACAAAAGCAGAGCCTTCGTCTGCAATTGACATTCCCAAGAATAAGTGGCCGGATCTACCTCCTTATGCGCCAAACCGTCGGCAGATGGCACTTCCTGTGCCGGCGGCGCTTTGGCAGTGCAATGGCTGCCCTTCTGTGAAAAAGAAACCGATGATGATTGTATTTCATCAGGTTTACTGTTTCCTAAGCAATTATGTTTTCCACCCCCAAAATAGGATAATTGTAATTTAGACCCACATGTTCTTCTTTATTCGAAGTATGCCATACTATTTTAAAGCATTAAGCTTTTAACCCGAGAAAAACGGCCTAATTGGATTTAAGACCATAGAGTCTCGTTTTCTTTACGAATGCCGCACAAACTCTTTAAAAAGTCGTGCATATTTCATGGCATATTTGTTGCTAAAAAAAAGCAACTACGATTTTAGGTGCTAGCAAGCCTCTCAAAGACTGTTTCTTATGCGCGCTCCCATATTACCAGATCTAGTTACTTGGGTCTACAACAATTAGTGCAAACACATTACCATGTCGGCCTTATCGACTGCTATCACTTCGCAACACATATTGCAATAGAGCTTTGGTGTCTATCCGACAAAAGCCCTAATGAGTCCATAGTGTATAAGCATTACTCTTATTTCTATGTTGAGAAATAGTTGCACTCGTAATGATTTATTACTTTAAAGGATATTTTTCACTCGCGTACTTTTTGTTGTTACAAGGGCTTAAACCGTTCCGACAAGCATCAACAGTGGCTTGAAAATCACTTTATAAGTAAGGAACAAATTCACAACACTCTGCGACTTGAAACGATGCCTAGGTTTCTGCTGCAACATTTTGTCGACTCGGAATTACTTATTGTCTCTTGATATTTGGTCTTACAGTGACCTCTATCAGTTGTGAGGTACTCGCAGCGCTACATATTATGAGCTAATCTTATACTGAAGGCACGTATGCCCCTTACGCATCTAATGGATTAGAGCACATCGCTAGCCTCTGCTGATAAGCATCACTAATATTTCTGGTACAACTGCAAGCTCAAGCATGCAACCAACATATCGAATCTAGTTGCCACACAACGTATTGATAAGTTCCGGCAAATGTCCTTCTTATTCATCACCCAGTGATATCCTGCTTAGACAGACTTCACGTTCACTATCTTTACTGATCATCAGTGACATGTTGCTCAAACAGACCCTGTGTTCTCTAGTTTTATATGCTCATCCAACAGAGCAGACATATTACGGTCATCTATATGTTTATTTCTCCTACAGGTTTTCTTGCAATTGTGCCCTACATAAAAGCCATTTTCATATATTCATGCCTTCTTAGGCAGGAGGGCTTTATATTTTTATGAGATCATCAATATTACAGGCTCAAATGCCTTGTGCCCTCTCAGACACACGAGCTTCATAATAGCGGTCATATTACGAGCTCAATGCCCTGCGCCTTCTTATGTAGCATCATGACAACAAAGTACGTGTTTTCTTCGACCGCAGCCCTTAAAGGCCTTTACAAGAACTCTAAGTTCCATCAAACCCTTAAGGGTATTTACATGAGCTTTGTGCTCTATTAACTCTCAAGGACACATACAAGAACTCTATGTTCCACAAGCCCTCAATGTATTTATATGAGCTTTGTGCTCCATCAGCCCTCAAGGGTACGTACAAGAACTCTCCGTTCCACTAGACCCCAAGGGCATTTACATGAGCATTGCACTCCATCAGCTCTCATGGGCACATATGAGAACTCTAAGTTCCATAAAACCCCTAAGGGAATTTACATGAGCTTTGTGCTCCATCAGCTCTCAAGGGTGCTTACTAGAACTCTACATTCCCTAGCCCCCAAGGGCGATCCCTCAAAGGATGAACACCCCCAAGGGTGGCAGGATAGAGCTCAACTTCTATCTGAATGGTTTAGCTACAGCTCTAACCCGTGAACGGCAAAGCACTATGTGGGACTTCATCACCCCACCACTCTTTGTCAATTCAAAACCCAGCGAAGCGTGATCGCGAAGCTTCTTTACTAGCTTTTAGCTGATGATAAGGGTTCTCGTGAAAGTAAAATGCAAGCATGATGTGGTCAGCTCAAGCTAAAGAACACACACTTGCAACAAACACTCTCCAACAGAGAGGGGAAAATTACATTATCAAATGAAAACCCTCAGGGGGACATTCAAACACTTAGGCAAATATGTACAAGCACATGCAATGACTTGCATGCACAACTTTGTGTCTTCTCCCCAGAGAGGCTACCATGGGGGCACAGCCTCTAAACGATCTCGGGATCTCATGATTTGTCTTTCCAAAAATGATTCAGAATAGCCTGCTTGGGCAAAATTCTAAGACCTAGCTTTCAAGAGCTAAAGTTCTAGCACCTTACTTGGGCAAAAGTCCATGGCTTGAGCTCCCAAGAGCTTAAGTCCGAGTACATGGAGTAGTGAAATATTATTTACGCCTACAAGTGGATGAAAATTCCCTTACTAATATGATGTGTCTCAACCAAAAATTTTGGCTAAGAAAGTGGGAGGCTTATGATATAACTTAACTATAAACTCCTAATAAGTGGGGGGCACCTGATATTCCCAGTCAAACTGGGTCAAATTACTTTATTGAGAAGTATGACTCTGAAAGGATTCTCAAAGATCGCGACATGATCCTCAAGGATCTTAACGCGATCCTAACAGATCTGGCCCCAAGGCCCAGTCGTCAGAATCTTAGACATACTAGGATTCTTCTACCTACAACTATATAAAGGGGCATACCCCCAGGTATGCAGGGAACTACACACACAATCTTTCTTGCTTCTTCAAAGTTCTACCATGTAGCTGCACTCTGACTTAAACATCCGAGAGTTCTCTACCGGGAACCCTACTAGGTGTCACTCGTTTCCTGTCTTACATGTCATCATTTTCGGCTACTATTCCGGAGCATATTTTTAACAGCAATAGGATGCAAAGATATTTTTCTCAATTTCAAGGGCGTCTACAAAAGTGTAGTTTGAAACCATCATTTGGCAGGCATTTGGGGAACGGTCCCATACGATGAATGTATGTAACATCCTCGGGCCATGACTTTATTTATACTTAGGATTGTATACGAATCGAGTTCGAGCTGAACAAAGGTATGTTCAAGCTCGTTTGTTTGGTTTTGGGTTATGCTCAAACTCGTATTCGTTCAATTTTCAAAATTTTATTTGAACTCAGCTCGCAGTTCGGTTCACAAAGCTCGTGTTCAGCTTGACTTCGTCATTTAATTATACAAACCAAATTCAAAATTGAAAACTTATATTCTTGTTTAAACAAATATTCTCAAATCATAACTGCATCTTTCTTGATCCAATTATCTAACTGATTTAAAGCTTCCGGATTTAAACTTAACTAACACAATATTTAAGCTATATGACTTTTGAATTTTGAACAGATTATAATTAAGTTATTATCAACCATATACAAGCACATCGGTGAATACTTTGAAATGTTCAAGCGCGGCTCGTTTAATAAATGAGTTCTGAAAATTTGTTCATATTTGGTTCATATATTAGACAAACGAACCTGAAAGAGTTCTTTAGGTAACGAACCATGAGCTATTCATAAACAGTCAGTTCATTTACAACCCTATTTATATTGGTAATGGTGATAATGAGGGCATGACTGTTAGAACGGCCATTAAATTTTGGTTACGAATCATAAGACAAATTGGTAACTTAAGGTAACTTCAAAGTTTACCGATATGATAACCAAACCGCAGAGTTGCCAAGTAGCTCGGAGACAAAGGCAGTTGCTTTTGGTATTTGGATATAATTAGTGCAATCTACACAACATCCACAAAGCAAATTCAGTAGATTAGATCTTGATGCATCTTTATTTATCTACTAGTAGGATCCACATCGATGCACATGAACATTAATATGTGACATAATTAGATTATGGTATAAAAAATTTAATAATCACGTGTATTCTCCAAACTATGACAATCAATTTCTTAATTCAAATATACATGGTAATTCAATTAAATCAAGAGCACAAGTTGAAGGAAAGCTTAATCATGTCTCGTTTTAATATTTATTTGTTTGTTGAACCATAGTACCAAACTTTCATTGCGTATGTAAAATGCGGAAACAATTCTCATTAAAGAACATAAGAGTGAAATCATTTATCTTTATAGAAAACCATTGCAATCTAATAGTTATTTGAGAAAAGTTAATTTCCTAAAATATCAAGTTGTGGATGATAATGAACACACACACACACACACAACACATATATATTATGACTAATAAATTTTATGAAAAATGGGAGAGACATCTAGTATTAATTTAGCATTTATGAATAGTAGAAAAATAGTTTTGTTCGAATAATCCAGATTTAAGGCACATTAATTATGCTTTGAATGGCAAGAAAGTAATTTTTAATTATAAAAAAGATATTTTTGATCTGAAAAATGATTTTCAAGGATCCACACTTTTATATGTAGTATAAATTTCTTGATTTTGGTGAAAACTCCACCAATCGTATCATTAATAAGCAAGCAGTACAAGATATAATACAAGAAAAAGAAAAATAACAGGTTATTGCTTCCCCACGATGTAACCACAGACAAAGAGTGACATATAGCAAAGCCTCATTGAATTATCTGAGAGCGGCAAAAACAACAATGGCTTCATCGTCAATGAACCTTCACTAAAGTCTACCTATATAAGAGATTGTGCACCATTTCCCCCAACCAAGACTAATTATAAATAACGGACAACAACAACCCTATCCCAAAGATTCACAAGCAACATAAAAAATAGTACAGCAACAGATATAATACCCAAAAAAACCAAACACACCAAAGTTAAAGACAACTATCTAAAACAACCCAAATCACACCACCTTCAACTGCCAACTAACACTTGGCAACACATGCCAGGTCAGCACCTGACACTTATCAACCTAAAGGCCGGGTGTCGAAAGGCCACGAAGCCCCACTCACAACCACTCAAAGCACCACTACCAACGGCAGAAGCAACTGCCGGCATCGGCTAACCACTGCAGGATACCACCACTAACTAGACTTGGCAAAAACTGATCCGGACCCACGGGTCTACCCGTACCCGGCCAAAAAACCCGGGTACGGGTACATATTTAGAATACCCGCCGAAAATAGACCCGTACCCGAACCGACCCGTAAAATCCGGGTAAGTTCGGGTCGGTTACCGGGTACCCGGGTTTGCCCGGTTTTATGCCTATATATGTACTTTTTAGGGTTGAAGCATCTCATTTTCTCATCTTCTCACTTCTGTTGCTTCCGCCGCCCCTTGCCTCTCAACTCTCCCTCATAGATCCCTTCTCAGTTCTCACAGTTCCCTCTCTTAAGTCTCTCTTTTTCTAACAGATCTGCCAAATCACGACCATCCTACTCCACCCACGGCATCACGGCATCAATCACTCTCGATCTTCCGCATCTCTGCTGCCACCGGTTGGTCAGTCCGTCACATCGCCGCGACCAATCAATCACACCGTGGCCCCGTCGCCACCGAGCAGTCACCACCGTGGCCCCGTCGCCACCGATCAGTCACCACCGTGGCCCCGTCGCCACTGATCGGTCATCATCGTGGCCCCATCGCCACCAATCAGTCGCCACCATTGCCATTAGCCGACCTTCATTAATTCCGACGCTTTGTGGTGGTTGGGTAAACTTTTAGTCGAGATCTTGATAGAGGATGTGTGTTGTCGTCATTCGTCAATGTGCATATATTTTTATTATTGTTATTATTATTCAAAAATATTCATATTGGTTTTTATTTTTTATTTTTATGAAAGATGCTCAGATTTTTGTGTAATGAATTGTGATGGAGAAAGAGTGAATTATTTGATTGTTGGAGCTTAAGATGTGTGTAAATCAGTAGGCAATTAAAGTGTATTTATTAAGAAAATAATGAAGCAGAATTTGATGATTTACCCGCGGGTATTACCCTACCCGCAGGGGTCGGGTACGGATGTCCAAAAAGCCTACCGGGAAAAAACGGATAAATTTTACCCGATCCAATTTTATCCGTACCCGATCGGGTTTTACCCGTACTCGACGGGTTTATCAGTTTGCCAGGTCTACCACTAACCGGAGCACCTCCACCCGTGGGTAGATCAAGACACACAAAGGCCACTGCACTAGCACCGCCGATCACCACCACGCTAATCCACAATATCCAACAACGTCTGGCAACAAGGCCAACAAACAACCCACATCACCAAGCCAATGACGGACAAGACCTTTTACCCAACAACCACTTCAACCACAAGTAGTCCGAGAGAGGGGGAGGCAGGTCGAACTCGAAAGGGAAAGGAGAAGAAGAGAGAGGGAAACCTAGCCTGAGAAATCCTCCAACGGACCACTGAACCACCACCAACTAGACTCCCCCGCCCAACCACCATGAGCCACTACCAGCCAGACTCCCCCGCCCAACCACCACCATGTAACGCACACACCCCAATGCAAAAGCAAGATCACCACCAATCATATACATAGATTAACAACAGCAGAGTATATAAGCAACCCTCGCGATCTACCCACCGCCAGTACGAACAACCATCACTGTGGTATCCAGCCCAGTCAACGGTTAATCAGCACCATCAACCCTAAAAAACCACAACCTCCATTGACAACCACATCCAAAAAAATCGAAAGGCTCCATCAAACCAGGATCTACTACACCCCGTATAAATTTAAATAAAAGCAACAAAACAGAAAGCCACCAAATGTGAAGGAAGTCGGCGGTGGTGGTGGGCAATGATGCGATTAAGGGTAGACTGAGAGATGGTGTTTCGAGATAGGGGTTTCTCGAGAGGGTCTGGCCTCCTTGATGTATCTCTAAGGTGTCGTTATTGATTATTTCAAAATGATCCTAGCCTGCTAGCCAGAGTCGAAACCAAGCAGCACTAAAGTTTGACTTGCAATTCTGCTGACTTAGGCTTCGTTTGACAAAATTTTTTTTTTGGTTTTCAGTTTTTAAAGAGCAGTTTTTTAAAGAGCAGCTTAATTTTTTTTTTTATAAAAACAAGTGGGTGTTTGATAACCCCTTTTTTTTTTAGGTTTTTTTTTTTGGTGTTTGGTAACCCTTTTTATTTTGACTTTTTTTTTGGTGGTTTGCGGTGGCGGTGGTGGGGCGTAGCGGTGGTCGACGGTGGTGGTGGTGGTGGCCGACGGCCGGAGGTGGCTGCCGGCAGTCACCGGCGGTGGTGGCCGGCGGCCGGAGGTAGCTGCCGGCAGTCTCCGGCGGTGGTCGCCGGCGGCCGGACGTGGCTGCCGGCAGTCACCGGCGGTGGTGGCCGGCGGCCGGAGGTAGCTGCCGGCCGTCTTCGGCGGTGGTCGCTGGCGGCCGGAGGTGGCTGCCGGCAGTCTCCGGCGGTGGTCGCCGGCGGCCGGAGGTGGCTGCCGGCAGTCTTGGCCGGAGGTGGCTGCCGACAGTCTCCGGCGGTGGCTGCCGGTGGTCGCCGGCGGTCGCCGGCGGCCGGAGGTGGCTGCCGGCGGCCGGCAGTCTCCGGCGGTGGTCGCCTGAGGTGGCTGCCGGCGGTGGGAGGGTGGTGGTGGTGGTCGAAAAAAAAAAACCAAAAGTGAAAAAAAAAACAGTTTTTGGAGTTTTTTTTTTTACTCTGCAGTTTAAAAACTGGTTTTTTAAATTGAAAAAAAAATGGTTACCAAACGCTCTTTTTTTTTCAGTTTTTAAAACTGAAAAAAAAAAGAGGGAAAAAAATTTTGTCAAACGGGGCCTTAATTTTTCATAAAGTTTAAACGGTAAAATAGATTTTTTTTTGTGATAATTGCAATGATAATTAAGATTACATAGTTTTTTTAATCGTTAAAGGCAGAGTTAACAGAAAGTAAGTCATGACATTCTCATGATTCTGTACACATGATTGCCAAGTTCAAAAAATAACGAACTTCCTTATAAAACATGTACACAGTACAATTAAACTAAAGCGAAGAATATCCAACACTTTCATTAACTTAAAGTAACTTGTCAAGTCTTAATGGGTCACTGCTAACACCAGATGGACAGAACAAAAAATAATAATAATACACAATTAGTATACTTGGAGTCTTGGAGGAAACAACCACAACCGCACGAACCAAAAAGTGAAAGTCGACCACCTATTAAATCGTATGCAAACAACAGGTCTTCATCACTGATGTTTTGCAACCCCTGTAGCCTTCCACTGCCACTTCCAAACGTCGAAGCAAACTGCTGTAAGAAGGGTAAGAACCAACTAGCGCACAGAACAAGGCATAAGCACAACAAAAAAGGACCTAAGGCATGGGCGGAACCACGCTTGTACGAGGGGGTGCTATAGCCCCCCCTCAGATTTTGAAAAAAAAAGGGCTAATTACACCATGTCCCTGAGCTTTGGGGGTAATTACACGCGAGGACACAAAGTTTCAAAATGTAACACTTATGTCCGTTGACAAACGGAACCCTAAAAATTCTAACGGTTTTAACAAAATGACTTCATTGCCCTTATGTTAGAAAGTTATTTTTAAAATGCCATTGTCTCTTTTTAGAAAAGAAAAACCCTAAAAAAAATTTTCTCTCTCTCTCTCTCTTCCCCCATCCACTTCGCCGCCACCCACACCCCTGCCCTTCGCGGTCCCCCTAGCCCTCCCTCCCCCGGTCACCCCTATCCCCCAAATTGTTGAAGAATCTCTGAGCCGGTGTCTCTTGCTTGTTCTTTATCGGCTTTGAAATCATCGCCATGAGGCAGGGGTGCGGGCTCGCCGTTGCCGGCGGCAAAAAGCAGTGTGAAGATCAGCCCTTCGATGGACTGGAAATCGTGATGCCTCTCTTATCGCTGTTGGTGTCGCCCACCTTGCCCAATCGAACGGCCGAGAACAGATCTGGCAAGGATGAGAGCAAGAGGGAGATCTGTCTCGTTCGACTGAAACTCCTCCACCCCATCAGCCCAGCTGGATAAGCACTAGCAGTTCTACGATTGGACATCAATCTCTCCGGTCGCATCTTGAAGATCGCGAGATAAAATCTCGTCGCATCTGTAACCTGGCAAAAATCGCGGCGATCATGAGGGAGGGGGCTGCCGATGTGGACTGAGATGAGGGAAGGGGCTTGGGCTGTCGGCAGCGTGGGGCGAAGGAGGGGGCTTGGGTTACCGGCGACATGGGTCGAAGGAGGGGACCGGGGTTGCCGGCGGCATGGGGTTCAGATCTGAGACCAAATTAAGTTTCCCAACCCTAAGGTTTTAAAACCCTAATTTGAAGGTTTCAAACCCTAATTTTCAAATTAGGATTGGATTTTGAAACCCTAACTTTTAAATCAGGATTTGGAATCCTCTTAATTTCAGGGTTTTAAAGAAAATTAGGTTTTGAAACACTAATTTGGTATTAGGTTTAAAACCCTAATTTTGTAAATTAAAGTTTTTAATTTTTATACAGTGTATATGTAAATATGTGGTATAAGGGTAGTATTGACATTTAGAAAATACGCATGGATGACATCAGCAAAAAAATACACTTTTTGGACGGAATCCTGAGGATGGACACGACTGATACATTTGAAACACGTTTGGTCACGGAATGTTACATTTTGAAACTTTGTGTCCTTGACTGTAATTACCCCCTAACCTCAGAGATATAGGTGTAATTAGCCCAAATATATATATATATATATATATATATATATATATAGTTTTTTTTTCATTTGCAACTTTCCCTTTCTCTCTCTTTCTCTCCTCCTCTCTCGGCTCTCACAGTCTCACAGTCAACTCTCAGTCACCAGCTCACCGCGGCCATGGGCGGAACCACGCTTGTACGAGGGGGTGCTATAGCCCCCCTCAGATTTTGAAAAAAAAATTATATATATATATATAGTTTTTTTTTTTCATTTGCAACTTTCCCTTTCTCTCTCTTTCTCTCCTCCTCTCTCGGCTCTCACAGTCTCACAGTCAACTCTCAGTCACCAGCTCACCGCGGCACGCCGGCACGGAGACACCTCTCCTCCTCTCTCGGCTCGGCAGTCTCGGCTCATCACCGTAAGGTAACGCAGTAACGGGTCTAACGTCGGTCGGCGGTCGCCGTGGCGTCAAGCCGTCAAGTCAAGCTCTCACGCCGACATCTGACGCATCTCTCCTCCTCTCTCGGCTCTCTCAGCCACCGCGGCTCGCCGTACGCTGGCACCACCCACCAACCCACGGCCACCGGTCGTCGGCTTGGCTCATCGGTAAGGTAACGTCGGTCGCCGTCCCCCGATTCCGAAGCGCTAAGCCGGCGAAGGCCCTCCCCAGTCCGGCAATCCCCACCCCAACTCCGGCGACTCCGGCTAGATCAGATCTGGCAGATCTAGCTTAGATCTACCGTCTACGACCAGAGGCAACTAAAGTTCCGGGCATTTTGATTGTGAGGGTTGATTTTGCAATTTACTTTTCAAACTCCAACTACATAAAGGAAAGGTACATACTGACTTGTCTTTAGTGACCTCCCAAGTCGACAAAATTATAGGAGCATCATATGCTGCATCTCCCTTTAAAGCTTTAGTAGTTCTAATCCCAAACTCAACCTTCTTGCAGGATATTAAGATGGTTGAATGATGAGGAAGAGAAATTGAAAGCTGCAGTCCTACCTAGAATTCGATTTTTAATTGCTGAAATGTCACGTAAGTAATGCATACCCAGTCCAGGAATCTTAAACCACGCAGTTATGGCGCTTTTCTACGCTTAAGTTAGTTATTCTCATCATGCTTATTCTTTGCAGCTGTTACTGACATTGACACCAGTGGCGTCCGTGCCTTAGAAGAATTGCGCAGGAGTCTCCAAAAGAGAGATGTTCAGGTAACTGAAAGGCCCCATTTGGATACCCTTCTTGTTTTCTGTTTCTGTTTCGTGTTTGTTTTCTATATGATGAGCTTCACTGTTTGTCATTTTTGATTTTTATCCATGAAATTTCTTGTGAAACGACTTCTAATCAGGGCGTCAATCTTGCCTTGGGCAAAAATGAATCAAAACGAAAGCACTTAACATTCGCTATTGACACATAAACCTAAAACTGGAAATGAAAACAGACTAACAATATTTATCTCCTTCGATATATTTTTAGCCCCCGGATGAAATCTTGGTTCCGCCACTGACCTAAGGACACCCCCCCCCCCCGCCCCCCCCCCCCCCCCGGGGTCTATCCCCCCTGCCCCTCTCTCCCCAAGGACTTCAAGGTCTACCCATAACAGAAATCTAGAACCAAAAGCTGGGAACTTATACACAGCTCCCTAAAGCTTGCTATTAGTACACCCCTTACTCCCCATAACCCGAAAACAAAATGCTAAAGGCAAGGAGCGAGAATGACAAACTGTGAAGTGTGCAAAAAAGGTTAGGTTTCCATCTGACCACAGCCAGTCTCCGGCAAGGATTCTGGTCACCGCCGATGAGAATCCCGCCCATCGCCAGAGATGATATACCTGGCCTGAAAAACAAATGCCTCTTATTTGATGCACAAAGTACTGCTCAACCATCCACGGTGGCAAAGGTGTAGATCTAGCAGATCTAGTACATCGAAAGATCATATAGACCTACTTAGATCTAAATAAATCCAATGAAATCCAACCCACAAACTTCAGTTCGCCATCCCCAATCACAGCTTTGAGGAGATGGCGCCTGCCGCCGCAACGACTTCATTTAATACACCTCTTCTTCCGTCAGTTACCCACGATAGACTCCTCTAAAGACACTAACACACAACCAAATTAAGGAACTTATACAGATACTACCACAAGAGTCCGGCCGCCGCCCCACTCGCACGAACGTACGGTGCGGCGGCTAGAGGGGGCCGGCATTGGCCTTTGGAAGTTTTAGAGGAGTAAAAAGAGGAGAGAGGGCTTTTGTCTTTCATGTTTTAGCAGGATTTGGCGAAGTGGATATTATTTGTTTAAAAAGAAGGGTGAAAAATATGGATCGTTAGTAAAACGTTGGGTACGAAAACATATATCAGTGTCATTAAAAATGAGAAAAAGCAATTTGATGGAACATGATAACAATAAATAAGAAAGTGCTATTTTACTCATTCGTCTGTTATTTTACCCCTTTTGTCGGTAAAAATGCACCGCCGCAGTGACGAGCATCTTTCACCAACAAAGAGAGGGGTTTTGATGTTAATTCTTGCACTAGATTTAGTGGAGGCGGTGCATCTTGTGAACGAAGACGTACATAGACGTCGTTCTGGGGACCAATGACCCCGCCACTTTTTGCATATTGATGAATCAATAAAACACCGTAAATTGACAACTCTTAACTCTGATTTATTAAATTAGCAAGTCTTAGGGTGTCTTCGAGACCAATTTTAGTTTTTATTTTTAAAAAAATCAAAACCAAAGCCTCTTTGAGTTTTCCATTTTTACAAACTGATGGGTTGTTTGATAGCAGTTTTGTATAATTGGTTTCTAGTTTTGTTTTTTTTTCCCCTTCTTATTCTTCCTCTCTACTCTTTTCTCTTTTCTCCTTTCTTTTATTCTTCAATACTTGAAAGCTTTTTCTGATCTCTTATCTTCAACAACTAGAACCGCCCCCATCACGACCGACACATCTGTTCTGCCACCATCCAATTACTGCTATGGCGGTAAGACACCAACTTGCGAATTAGGGCTTCATTTGGTCTGATTGGGGTTTGATTGAGTGAAGGAGTGTGAATGGCTTGAAATTTACCTGTGCAAGTCGGAGATACTAGGGCTAAGCGATGGATGAAATCTTGTGCTGGTGTTTGTTACAAGGACAATGGTGGTCGGTATGACGTTGGATTTGGATTTAAAGAAGTGGCCGTGATCGATGTTGGAGCATTTGGTGTTCGACGGTGTGGGTCAGTAATGATGGTGGTGGTGGTGGTGTTTTAGTAGCCATGGTAGTTGGTGATGTTCATGGGTATTGTTCACTGGTGGTGCTGGCGGCGGTTAGTGACTAAGATGGATGGTTGAGTGTTGATCAGTTGCAGTGGCATATCTGCGGTCATTGAGTGCAGTCGTTGATAGTGTTTGTAGTTTGGTGATGAGAAGTGTTGGTCAGTGGTGGTGGCGACGATCAATAGGTATGGTGGTAAGAAATATTGGTGGTTTAGTGTTCTTGAGTGATAGATGTTGGTAAAGAAGATTCAAAGGAAGAAGAGATATAAAATGTTTCTAATAAAAGTTGAAAGGTGGATCTCAAGATAAAATGAAAACTGAAAACTCAAAATGATAATTTCAAAAACAACCCAATTTTGAAAATCGATTCATAAAACTGAACGGAATTTTTTTAAAAAATTATCTATCAAATGCCGATAATTTTTCTAGCTTTTAAAACTGAACAAAAAACTGAAAATAAAAAATATTTCACACAACCTTAGTGATGCCAAGGAAAGTGGGTTCGCAGTCGATGTGGAGGTGCCACAAGGAATGCAGTCCGACTCAGATGCTAAGTATGATGATGTAGGATACAGAAGGGCGAAGCAAGGGCAGAGACCAAGGGCTTCCCAGACAGAGCTTGAGGGTGGCAGTGCTGTGAGGGCGATAGCGCAGGATGAATATACAACGACAGTCACAATCTGATGCTTAGGTCTAGAGTTAGGGTCCTGTATGTTTCTCCCTCTAGGATTCTAGAGTGAGAAAGTGAAAGTGCTTAGAAAATATCCAACCCCCCTAAATGAATTCTCAAGACCTCTATTTATAGAGGTTGAGATGATGTCATCACGTGACACGTGGCGCTCCCCGGGAGTGACACGTGGCGCTCCCCGGGAGTGACACGTCACCGAGGGGGTCCACAGCTGCCGGCGCTCCACGGACTGTCGAATCGCATATTCACCCCGCCTGCCCCGCACAGTGTCGCTCTGTCTCTCTGGAAAGACTGGCTCCCACAGCGTCGGTGTGGCCAGAGAACCCCCTTGATCTAGCCTTCAATTCAAGCCCTTGCAGAGTCCCACAGGCCTAGCAGTGGTGGGGAAGACCCGATGCCCAACTGCCAGGCAGACTAGGCGGATTGCCCTCCGAAGACCTGCTCCTATCTCGGAGTGACCGGGGGTCATAGTTCATAGGGGTGCCAACGCAAGCCCCCAGTGCTGGAGCACGTAGGCCAGTCACGAAGACACCCTGGCGGAGATAGTGTCCCTGAGGAGTCGCCTATCCCGCGGGTGAGTCCTTGTGTCGGAGCACTCAGAGCGAGTCAAGGTAGCATCCCGGAGGAGCCGTCTACCTGATGGGTCAGGTAGCATCCCGGAGGAACAGTCTACCTGGCAGAAGCAGAGTTGAAGAGCTCCCTGACGGAGAAGTGTCCCGGAGGAATCGCCTATTCCGTAGGCCGAGGTAGCATCCCGGAGGAGCCGTCTACCTGGCAGAAAGGGAGTTAAAGAGCTCCCTAGCAGAGATAGTGTCCCGGAGGAGTCGCCTATCCCCGCGGTAAGTCCTTGTGCCGGAGCACTCGGAGCGAGTCAAGGTAGCATCCCGGAGGAGCCGTCTAACTGGCGGAAGGGGAGTTGAAGAGCTCTTTGGCGAAGATAGTGTCCCGGAGGAGTCGCCTATCCCCGCATGATGTTGCACACTCCGGAGAGTGAGTCGAAGCATGTTCCACGACCAAGGCAAGGTGCGCATGGTGTGGCGAAAGGATGGACCGATGCAAGGAGCATGGTAGTGTGACAGAGAGCCAATTGGCACAACTGTGTTAGTGGCGCGGCGCATGGGCGCGGCGAAGTGAATATGGTGTCCGGGGCACATTGTGATGTTAGGGCGATGGGGGTCGTGGAGTGACTTCCGGGCGACAGGGGTCGAGGAGTGACGTTCGGGCGACGGGGGTCGCGTAGTGAGTTTAGGGCGATGGGGGTCGCGGAGTGACGTCCGGGCGAAGGGGGTCGCAGAGTGAGTTTCGGGCGACGGGAGTCGCTGAGTGATGTCCGGGCAACAGGGGTCACGGAGTGACGTCCGGCCCCTTGAAGAGTAGTGAAGATGCTAAGTATGGAAGCTAAAGGCCAACCCTTTGGGGGAAGGCAAAGGCAATCCATTGGGGGAGGCCAAGGCCAACCCCAGATGAATGCCGAGGCCGACCCCAAAGGGGGGCTAAGGCTGAGGCTGACCCCGGGGGGGGGGGGGGGGGGGGGGGGCAAGGCAAACTTCCTTTGGTAGATGCCAAGGTGCGTTGACTGGCAAAGGATGAAGTGCGACGGTCGAAGCATGATGAGCAATCGCAAAAGAATGAGTTCTTGGTGATGAGGTCCCGTAGAAAGAGTGAGAAAAGTGCACGTGACTTGAGCATGCACGTATTGACCGGTTGCTTGTGCGTACGTGTTATGCGAAAGGATGAGTTTTTGCCTGCGGCTTGTGCGGACGTGTTATGCGAAATGGAACCCCCAGTGGGCCTTTGAGTGCGACCAGAATAGGTTAGGAACACTTAGTTACTCATGCTTAAACAAATGGAGTTGTGGGCACAGGGACCTGCAATGTTCCTCGGTTACCGAAAGTATGGAGACCTAGTAGAAAGGGCATCAACATTTAACTGTTCTTATTATGTCGAGACCAAACAATGATATCGTCAAAATCACAATTTCTTTCTACTGCTGTTCAATATCTACCGTGCTAACAACATGTACATCGCAGCAACGTATAATATACAAGGAGCATAAAATTTCTACAAACAAGATCCTCATTCTAAAATTGGGGAACGCTGGCCAAAACCTTACTCAATCCTGTTGCAGCACAGTTATATAAAATGGATGCCCTTGGCATGTCCCGGACGACTGTCTACTTCCAGCTCCACTATCTCCATGTTCATTCACAGATAGCAGACTCCAGTGCAGTACATAGTTAGACAGATCATATGTTCCGGGAGAAAAAACACACAACAAGAGAGGAACTTCAGTAGTCGACATCGCATCAAGTTTGACACGAGTAGAACTTGATCCTGACCAAATGAAAGGGGAAAGACTCTCTGAAGGCACTGACTTTCGAATTCCACTGCCCAGGACATCAGACGTGACTTTAATGTTGTCATTCAACAGAGAAATATCATGCCATCCTGCTTCGTTTCCAGAAGGGAATAGAGTTGCAGGAGTAGAATCCAAGGTATTAATGTGAATTGACGCGACGGAATCCGATGAGTTGTGGATGACCATTCTCAAATTTATTTCACAGAAGGAACCGGAGAAATTATGGTGCACCAACCGCGGGCCATCGACTAGCCACGATATTGGGCTATTGCTTGTAATTCTGTATTAAAATAAGAAAATTTTAAGACCAACAAATCAAATGTAGTACCAGATTCACATGAATGGCTAGAATTGGTATTTTACAGCTAAAGTCTTAAAAAGTATGAGAAACCGAGTCTTACTCGCAATGACATGCATGATGTGCAAAGATATTGTGGGAGTTGGTGCTATCATCACCCTGTCTTCTGGAGATTAATACGAAGTCAACTGTATCTTGACCTTGCTGACCATGCATAAAAGAATTCAGTACGACCATAAATATAAGGCAGCAAAGAAGGAACTATTTTTTCTGAGCACGAATTCTATATACACCACGTTAAGAAACACAAAACTAATCAGTTGTAAGCAATTCAAAAGGAATATCAAATTTGATTGGTCACTCCCAATAAGATTTCCTTCATGCACTCTGAATTCCTAAATTCAAATTTGATTGGTCACTCCCAATTACTAAATTCAGGCTATATCATGGGAAGGATATTATCAACCTGATCTGTAGGCTGGTGCACTCTTTCGTAATGGTGAAAATCAATTAAAGGTGAGCTGCATGTATCAAGCACCGGTTCCCTGGTATCAGAACCCAATCTAACATCAGTCCCCTGTACATTGGAAAGAACAGGGACCTTCTCTTCAGTAGGTGCCAATGTTCTGTCATTCTGAGTCATTAACCAAAGGAAAACCAACCAGTAAATAATTTTGTGAAGGTGGTAAAAAAAAGAAAGAAAATAGGTAGATATCTCAGAATAATAACCGATCCATAAACAATATATAACCGTCTTTTATAGATTAAATATTTAGCCAATATCCTGGCAATCCTTAAAAAAAAAAAATAACAGAGCAGCACATGACAGCATTACTAGATAATACAATGCAGACTTTAAATGGTTCAAGGATAACAGTTATAACCAGGCAACAGGGCAGTGTGATTCAGGCATGAAGCCCAACTATGAGGCCTTTGGTATGTGTGTATGCATATGTGCACATGCAAGTGCAATTCTATTCAAAGCATCTCGAAAGAGAGAGAAAGCAACTTTGAATGGAGTCGTGCAAAGAGAAAGGAGTCGATACTTGTTCTTAGCTTATTCAAGAGTAGACTGTGCTAATCGTTCTTACTAGACCCTATTATCCTATTATGACTGAGACCCTGTTACCCTCGTACCTGTTACGCATGACAACACTATTGGGCCAGTTCTTTAATCGCTTAAGCTTTTAAAGAGACAGTAACTTGACATGGTCTCAAAGCTCTCTCTGCACAAGGTCTTGGGTTCTATTCTTCCCGCGTGCATATTTTGTTCCCCTTATTGTAATAGTACAATTTGTACTCTGTTTATGAGTGCGCTTTGGTGAGTGCCCCTTGATTTGTTTGTTTCTGTTTGAGTTCTCTCTCCACAATCAGGGACTTGCACATGAGGGGGAGTGTTAAGCATAATAACAATGTTGGGCTTGTTCTCTAATAACTTAAGCTTTTAAAGCAGATGGTAACTGAACAATGTCCACGTTACCGAACTTGCACATATCAAGATGGCAAGACCAAAGTCTAAAAAAAGTTGGTCCTTACTATGGCAGAGCCTTATAAATAAATGGAAGAATGTTAACAAGCAGTCTGAATCTGCTGCCATCCTATGTACACTTTAAATGACTGGTCCACATTGCAAATAAAATGACATGGAAGATTATGTGGCAAATTCCATTTACACAGTTCTCTTCTCTGTCTGTCTCACCTCTCTTTCTCTCCAGTAGAACTCGACTAGCACCACTTTAGCGGCCTCCAGGCTCATGATTTCAAATAGTTCTTTCTTCCAAGGTTCCAATTGTCAAATATGGTATCCATAAGTTTTTCAAGTTTTCAGTTTTTCCAACAATCGGACCATCAATTTGATTATATACTGATGAAATTACATTAATTTCAGAGAGAACTGGAAACATAAAAGGAATCTTTTTGAAGAAAGTTGAATATGGTATCAATAAGTTTGTCTTTTGAATTTGAGGAAAGAGTGTAGATGGAAGGGGGGAGATGATCAATAGATTCCCTGCAAAAACATATTGCAATGCTGATAAGTACTGGGGAGATAAGAAAATTGACCGAGTCAACAAATTTTTCTGATAAGACGTATAATTGATGAGATTACCAACTCAGTTGGTGGAACAAATATTGCAGAGAGATATAGAGATTGAATAAGAGAAATAGAGAAGGGATGGGTGCACTGCAGCCACTGGCTAAACTGGAAGTAGCAGCTGAATGCTCCTTTGTATCTTCAGTCTTATATTAATAGCCTTCACCAGGTAATTACCATGTTGGTGTAAAAGTTGTGAAGTGGACCAATCATTTAGAGGGGGCATAGGAGAGGGTAGGCAAAGGGGCCAGATAATCTGGGCTAGTTAACAAAGAGAGAAATCATGATCTATAGCAACAGAATCAACAAAATCCTAATGTAGAAGAAAATAAGTCATATACTCGCACCAACCTTGAGCTTAAAGAAACATGAAAGTGCTTGACCAGCTGATAATGATTCCAAAGGGAAGTTGGTTTCAATTGGTTGAAGCAATGAGATCCCCCATTCCTTTCTGACAGATGACAATTGCAAAACCTTGAAACTCTCTGACTTTGTCCTGTTGGCTACGTCCATCCGCAAACGGAACTCTTCCATCTTTGAGGGGCAAGGGCTGATATGAAATGAAACGTCTAACGATGGTAACACCTAGCAAAGACAAAATAAATGACATGTGGGAAAAGAAAGGCAGAAATAATACTCATAGTCAATTTATTAAACTTGGAATTTTAAGTCCAGCGTAGAATTTGTCCATGCTGATGGTCACAAATCTTGTTAAAAAAATTAAAGAAGATTAAGAAAATTTTTATCAAATCTTTGGAAATTCATCAAGTCAAATCTTTGATTCATATGAACTTATATACCTTAGTACCTCCTAAAATGGCCTATGTAGCATCGTGTACTAAATTTTGAGGTATCAATTGTGTACTAAAGCAGAGTTATAAAGCAAGGCGTACTGGTTTTCAATAAAAGTGGGACGGTCTGGTACCAGTGACTTTTCGTACTGTGATGGTTTATATCTTAATTTTCGGATTACATTATGTATGTTGTAAGTACGCATACTTAACTTTTGATTTTTCAGTATAAAAAAGTACTTCCTAATGATAGTTTTTGTATAAGCACATATTGGTAGATACAATACCAATTACCAATTGAAGTTAAATGTTTCAGCAAAAGAAAAGTTTGCATCTTTTATACATATTTTCCTCTCAGGTTCATGAGCTCTGTGTGGGGTGCATACTACTCGCATCTTTAAACTTATATAGAAAGCGACTGAACATGGACTCAGATCTTGCTTGAGATGGACTTCGACCTTTAGTGGACTATAATTACCACATGCAATCTTGAAGATCAAACGATAGAAACAGGAGATTTGGACGAAAATCAAGGAAACACGAAAGACTTTATGTGTCATATTTTGTTGAAGTCTAGCGAGAGCAATGTCTAAATATAACACCTTTCATTCATTTTCATCCACATTTAGTACAGTAGCTGAAAGAAGGAAAAAAGATTAATTACATGGAGTGATATGGGAGAAAAGCAGAAACTGGTTAAAGGACAGCTATTGTCACATTCAGCTAAGCTACCAGCCTATCACCTGATCTTTTCTGTGAGTTGCATCTTATATTAAGACAACAGAGTCGAGAGTTATCTTGGGCTACCTACTTCTGTATTTGATTGACCAAAATTACATATGAAAGGTGTGGAAGCAATTAAAACAAGGAACACGTCCTTAAGTGAAAAGAAACCTAGAATTTACTAGGTAATAAACACACAAATGACTCTGTCGTCTCAAAACATTAACATGGGCCTTTATATAGGCAGAATGGAACTAAACAAAATATGAAAAGTAAAGACATTCATTCTGTAAGGTGATGTGAAAGATTCTAGGAATTAACCAAAGTAAGTAAAAATAAGGCACAGGTGTACTTAAATCATGGGATCCTTCTGGTTGCAACTTATGGTTCCGCAACTGCATCAATAGGCTATTAGGGGTCTTTACCTTGATTTAACTGGTACGAATAAGTACGTTTCTGAGACCAAGTATTGTTTGTAAAACGCCTAAATGCCGAGATAAAGCTGCATATATCTAACCCTCCTATAACAAAAACATGGCAGGAGCCTCTAGCACGAGCTAGCTCTTTTGAGCAAGATAATATGACAATTAGGACTAAGGTCGGACAATAACTCGCAGCTTAAGGTGAAGCAAGCTTAAGCTGAGTGTCTTTACCGTTAGTGCTTACATAACTCTTTTATGTTTGCAAATGATTAAATCGTCTTCCTGCCTGAAATATGTTATTCTAAAACTTAACAAGCATGAAATTGTTTGGGCGAAATACAGACGGAATTAACGTTTTTGATAAGGAATCTAACTTTTTGTTTGTGTTAAATTTCCTTTCATATGCCAACCTCCATCTTCCTTTTCTTTCATTCTTTTCTTTCTCACAGAACAACCACACCCCCATCATGGTCTTCTCCCCTTCAAGTCCATCACCACCACCAACCACCGAGCACAACCAAGGCACCACCACAACTGACAGCACCACCATCAATCTACACTCGCGCACACACACTGATTGAATTCACATACTCCCACACTAATTGAATTCACACAAAAACACACTCAAATAATTCAATTTACCCACAATCACACACACTGAATCAGACCCACTGATTGAAATCATACACTTCCATTGAACCAGACCCACACGCACAGACACTGATTGAATTCATGCCGCCCCCCCCCCCCCCCCCCCCAAAAAAAAAAAAAAACACACACACACACTCACAATGATTCGATTCACCCACAATCAGACACACTCACTGCTTGAATCAGACCCACACATGCACACACACTGAATCAGACCCACTGATTGAAATGATACACTTCCATTGAACCAGACCCACACACACACACACTCACAATGATTCGATTCACCCACAATCAGACACACTCACACACACACTGATTAAATCAGACCCACACACGCTCTTCTGCCGGCAGTGACGGAGATGGGGTATTTTGGGAAATCGGTTCTGGGGAGTCGGAATGTGGAAAGAAGGGGATTTGGAGATGGAAGGGTTTTGAGAGGGTTGGGCAGTAGAGGCGTTGCTGGTGTGGGTTTTGTTATGGGTGGTGTTGGTAGGGTAAGAGAGAGAAGGAAGATGGGAATGTGGGCAAAATACGTAAACAAAATTTCTAAGTATTGAAAGAGTTAAGGCTAGAAAAGGGCTGTATTGTCATCATCAGATAAAGCATGCTGACACAAGCACAGAGTGTATTAAATACAAACGGTGTTATAAAGGAAGGATATATTTTGTTACCAATCTTTAAGATTTCGGTCTGACATGTAAGCTTTTGAAAGTCGATGGAGTTGACCAAGAATATACCCTAATCCCTAATAAAATGTATGCCAAATGATTAATCGTTGTACTCATGTTACAGGTTAGAAGTGCACCGAGAGTCAGAAGAGCCTGTTTCCCAGATTCCAGTACATCTTTTGGCCCCATCATGTTTCCAAAACTTGTTACTGGGCCCCGCATGTATCATACAAGGGGCATCACAAAATCAAAATTCTTTGTTAACAATTTAGGCTAGGACCAGTGGTGAAGAATCTTGAACATTGCTCAAATGAATAGTGCTCTGTGATACTATATAACTTACATTGCAGTAAAGCTTTTCAAAGTAAGACTCCTAGATGGATATGTTGTTTCGATACTATAAATTCCAAAAGAGTTGTTATGTCCAAGTATTTATTTCATTGAACATATCCGGCCAAGTAGGGGCATTTGGGTCAGTTTCTAGGCTTCATAGCTCACTCTAACTATCATCTTAAATTGCAAAGCAAGTGCCTTAATTTTAAGTTTCTATTTGGTGAATATCAATTCAATTTTTTAATGGAGGTTTTAGCAGTTTGTGAATGTATATCGTGACTGTAATGTATATCGAACTACAGGCACCCGTGACATTTTGATAGGGATGCCAAATCTAGCATATACTGTTCCACTTTGTACTACTTATATGTGTCTGATGTTGTTCAATTAAAGTGATATCTACTAACGATATAGTCATCTTTGGTATCAAAGAGTGTACCTCCAAAACGTAATGCATGCGTAAAGTGCGATATCTCATGACTGCTGATAGATCTCCCATCTCATAGTATAATGTTATGTACAAGGAAATGTGCCCAGGAGCAGCAGCCCGGAGCCAAAGAGGCCAGACGAAGGGAGTTCCCCCATGAATTGTTGCATCCTGAAAAAAAAATAAAAAATAAAAACAGGAGAATGACAAAGTCTTGATGGCATATTTACTAAAATTACCAAGAGTAGTATTGCGCTTCTAAACTGACCTCAGAAAACAGAAACAGTGTGTCTAAAATTTTTTTAGTGCCAACTTTCGCATTACTTGGTGCAAAACTGTCCTTCCTTTCTAGACAAGCAGGAAATACAGTATTGACATCTTCCGGATTCCCTACATTCAGAAATCTTGGGTGACTGATCTTCATCTTCAATCTCTGCCAACAGATAGTATATTTCATTAACAGACTAACAGATAAACCAAAAGAGGTACTTATGTACATGAATATAAGAAAAAGGCGGTACAGTACACAAGGTTCCCCTCAAACTTGTGACCACGAGGTACAAAAGGAGCAACCTTGCGGTTCTGCCAAGAATTACACACTACTTCTTTTCTATATTTCGAATGGGGCAAACATTATAGTGCAAACCATGCCAAGAGGGCAAATCCCGGTTACAAAGCCTCATATAGACAAAGTGTTCCTAGGTTTAGAACCCGTCTCCTCTCAGTTAGGCAGATTTGATTGAAACAAAAGGTGAAACTACGATCTATTTTTAGGGCTTGCCTAATCGTTGCTTATTAACGAAAAAAACCAGCTTTCCCTAAAATTCCATCATGCACCCCAGAAATAAGTTAAAAATCTGCAATTCTGCCCCATAGGTATCACACTTCTGCAGAAGGTGACCGAGATGGTGTCCAATAATCAAGAATAAAAATAAAAAAACTGGGACACCAGCCAGAGGTGTCGAACCGTGTCTGGTGATGTCCGAGGGTTTCAGTAGGTGGGCAAGGATACCTTGTAACACCGACACCGACGGGACATTGGACACCGTAATTTTCAGAATAACAAATTTTGGACATCGTGGGACACCGCTATATCTGTGTATCATGTATGGGCATGTTTATGTAACTTTCAAGCACATTAAGCCCTCGTGAAATCAAGTTAATAATTATAAGAAGGTAGTGCAAGATCCCACAAAAAACAAGCCAAAAGGAAACCATAAATGGCTTTCATCTCTTCCATCCACCAAGATTCAATCAACATCAATTTCCTGATTACGTTTATTGTCCTCTGGACTTCCATGATCAATCTCTTCCTTGCACAAGCTCATGAATTGAGAGACTCGTCTTCTACATTGGATTGCCTTCGTTGAAGAGCCCCATCTCCTTCTCAATTAGACAGAAGTGATTGGAATAAAATCTACCATTGGGGTTTGCACTAGTCTTTCGATTTCTAATACAACCCAACTTCCTCTAATATTCCATCATGACCCTCAAATTAAATTTAACAATTTGCAGTTCTGCCCCATATGTATCAGAAGATTCTGCATAAAGTGTCCGACACGATGTCCGATAATCAGAAGTAAACTGAAAAAAATATATCTGGACGCTGCCGAGAGTTGTCTGACACATTTCTTTGGGTGTCGACACAAGACACCTCGACACAGAAGAGGTGTCCGTGCTTGCTAATCGATAGCTGTGGGAAACAACACCTCGACCGGTATTATGTCAGAGCAATTGCTAGGCCTATGAAAACATTAGAATCCTTAAATCAACTAGACAAGATCAATATAGTTGTGAATGATTAAAGTGTGGACAAACTCATGCCAAATGACAGAATATTCTAATGGTGGAACCAAATGCATGGTGACCTCAGAGTAGAATTTTATACCTTCACTGCAATTTCTGAGGGGTTGTTCAATTCCAGAGAGAGACGCCGTATGTCTCCAACATAAATTGTTTTGGGTAGATGATGAATAACACCATCAAGCTTGGGTAGGCTCTGGACATTGATGGGAGTTAAAAAAAAAAAAAGACAAATTTAGCAATTCAATTGAATAGACCAAAGAGAGAACAATTAAAAAGGAGGAAGAAAGGAAGATAATAGGGGAACGAAAAAATAGAAAAAAAAGAAGAGGCAAGCACCTTGATCACTAGAAACTTAAGGTTACTACTCTTTGAGTGCTTCAATTTCCTGCTTCCTTTTGCAACTTTCTTTCTTGTTATGTTGGGCTCAAGACTATGAAAACCAACTAAGGACCCAGACAGTTTCCACATCACACCAACTATGTTTAGGACACCTTCTACTCTGGGAGTAACCGTAAGCTGTGCCTGAAGAATCAGATAAAAGGGTTGAAGACAAATACATCGAACCAATAATACATATTTGGAGAAAAGCCACGTGTAGATTGAGTAACGATATTCAGTCAGTTAAAATAATGCTGCACCACGGAAGAGGAAAATACTAATCTTACAAAAAGAACCCTGCCAACTGCTAGCTTTAACCTTAAACCTGTATTACATGGACTTGGTACAAGTGTTCGGTACGTGGCTAAGCATCAAATTCTTCTAATCCAGGTCTAGACACACAGACTAGGCAAAATCATCATATATTAACCATCTATTCCTCGGTAAAATGCAGATTCATGTGAGGTAGGTTGTTCCTACAGGGAATTAATCTCACTTTACGACAAAGATGAGATAAAGAACTTATAGAGGTGAAAGTTGGGCTGGGCAACCCGTGGGCAACCCGAAAAATATGGCCGTGGGCTTACTTTTACAAAGACCGTGGTGGACGCGGGTATAAAATTTTCGGCCCGTCAACAATATGGGCTGGGCATGGGCAAACGTCTTTAAAGGCCCACCCAGCCCGTGGGAAATCCAGCCCGTCATTATGTCTATAGATATTATGTGTACCAGATATGTCTTTATTTTCTTTTGTCTTTAAAATCATCTAAGCATAAGGGTTTGTAAACCTTTGAAGACCTCTTTTTTAACTTTATTTCGTATTGTAGGAGTAGACTTCTTAAGATTGCTTTGAGACTCGTGTCTTTGTTTACCTCTTCTTTTTTTTTTTTTGGGTCCTAAATAAATTATTTTCATGCTTACCCATTTAGAGATGTCACTATACTTTTTCTTATTATACTAATTAGTGGATAATTGTATGCTTAAAAATTGAGTAAACCAAAACTCACCATGGACAACCCATGGGCAGCTTGTGTCCAACCCGTGCCCACCAAAATTTTCATGGGCTTGGCGTGGACAAATATTATTTGGCACGTAAATGGGCTGGGCTGGGCATTGGCACGAGTTTCTAAGAGTGGGTTGGGCATGGCCCTGCCCTTGGGCCCATCCAGCCGCCCAAGTTGCAGCTCCAATATAAGATAGAGAGTCCTTCACAACTTTATAATGCATATTACCGCCATATCCAAAGAAAGATCGTTGGACGCATATCTCATACTCTTTGCCAAATCAGTTTTTTATTCATTTTAATGAGTCTATGCAACATTATAGCCTTTAACTAGTTGGAGTCAGATACAAAATTTCTTACCTCCACTAGCATAAATTTCAAGATTACAGTCGAGAAGGCTTTGTCAATGTAACATAAGAGGCACTCGATTACATTGAACACAGGCTAAACACACAACCAGTGACGCTTATCAACATCTCCTTTGCTGCTTAAAAGGTGCACTAGCAGAAGAACATATACCACTTAGAGGAAAATGGAAAGGATAGGCAAGATTTTGTAAAATTAAATTTCCCTTAATAAAAAAAATGTTACCATCACATATTATTTTGTATACATCAAATGTCATATGCAAAAGATGTTCCTTTCTTGGTACATAATTTTACTAAAGACTACGTTTCAGCGTAGAGATGAAGTTGGATAAAATGTAGTCCATAACGGACTTTAGTCATAGATGTACCTAAGAATATTTCATGCTGGATAATACACAAAAGGTCATTCAAGAGGCGAACTGTAATGACTAGCAAACAACTAGACAGGTTATATATACTCATGATCTAGTCAACTGTTTGATTGGATAACTAACCACAATTGTTTCGCCCCCTCCCAATGAGATGTCGACCTCAGACAAGGTAAATGAAGATGTGTCTGAATTAAGCTCCCTGCAATCACCAATTGAACCCTCATTGCAAATGCTCGTAATGCAAAGAGAAGACGTGCCTATACTAAATAAAAATGCAATGGACATACTTACCTGCTGGAGACTAACTTCCTGAGGACCTCATCGTTTTGATTTTCAGAAGATGAGCTGTTTGCATCTGCATGATTCAAAAAACAATTACCTTATTCTGCTTACATATGCATGAAGAAGTGACTTAAAATTAAAAAGAGAAGAAAGGAAAAAAAAAAATTACCAGGCTCCATTTCATCAGCAGTTGCAGAATGCTGACATATGAGGGAAACATTAGAAATACTAACGGAGACTTGAAGTGGATTTTTGAATCCAATATCTACTTTGATTGCTTCTGCAAGAGGATTAAGCACAAACTATCAACACGTATGTAAAAAGGGGAAAGAGAGCTTCTGTTTCAAGATTCCACAGTAATGTAAATTACATAAAATTACAAAACATGACTAGTTAGATGGAAAAAATACTGAGAGTGCTACAGACAAATGGATTACCTATTACAAGCCTCAAGTCAAAACGCTTATCAAATCACGGAAATTGGTACAGATACACAAGAGTTGCAATGGTTCTGGGTAAGAAAAGTCTAATTTTGACTTAAGGTGTTTGAAGGCAGTTGCAATAAACATGAGATAACAAACCAAAATGGGGCTGGTGGGGTTCTTTAGGTCTACGATTTATTATTCGATGAAAAGCAAGACTAGACCTGAGCATATAGAATGCAACTTTCAGTCAACTAAAAGGATGCAATGGAAAAATTGCTAGATCAAAGCCCAAGAGACACAAAAAGTGAAGATTCAGCAATTCGGTATACGAAATCTGAAAGAAGAGAGGTGCCACGAGGAAGCGGGATAAGGACACAAATCAATGGACAATTGTTTGCTTTATTTCCATCCAGTAAATCTATTTGAATTGCCTTCTAGGCTTCTACTAACAACATGAGATAAACATTTCCATATAGTCAGTTCTATGGCAGCATGCATGTGTACATTTTTACAAAGACTAAACACTTTTAAGCGCAAGCGCCTCACCTGCAACCCCCAAAAAGAATCTAGAAAAGAACATATAAATGACCAAGTGGATGTTGAAACATGCAATTATATTTGCAGATACAAAATTGCAAATATCAAACACAATCACCTTCATACCTCCTGCCACACAAACATTTGATTCTTTGTACTTCTTTTGCATAAGTTTTGGTTGTGAATCCAGCCAATTATTCCTGGTGGTAGACAATGAAGGAATCATATCCTCCTCCAATGACCGCCACAAGCTCTCTCTAACATCAACCTGAATCTTCAGTAAAGCAGTAAGAATACACTCCTAGGAGAATAAAAGTATAGCAGTAAGAATACACTACCATCTCCCAAGTCCCATTAACCACTTAAACCAGTCCCCCCATCCCTATATGAATAACAACTATCAGACACCACCGAAAAGGTATTTTCCTTTTAATTTAAGTACGGATGCATTTAAAAAGAAAGCCTCACAAGGGTTTTGTAATGTTAGCTTGGGAGTCTCCCCGTTACATATCTGTTAAAACAGTAAAGACTACCTGAGATGTAAAGTAGAAAAGAATTTTTGATTCACAAACACACAAAGAAATACTTTCTCACCAAAAAATAAATCCAAGGACAAATGCAATTTTAACCTGAGGACTGCACATTTGCACATCAACTCTTCATTCACAAGTTTGCACTTGAACGCCCCAGGTTAATTGCCAGGTATAAATGGATGATTTCTATCCAAGTTACTGCAGTTGCAATATGCTTTGTCTAAGTACTAATACAATGAAGACTACTCTCTACCCGATGTACTTCATTTCTAGTCCCTTTCTTCTTCACAACCCCCACCAAACCCCCCACCCCCCTCTCCCTCACCCAAACACTAAATACCCAAAAAAAAAAGAGCTACAACCACTAACTGTTGCCATCACAGCCTCAACCCAGCCCACGCCCGACACAGCTCTCGTGCATCACCGCCACCATCACTTTGAATCATATCACCTCAACCTTCCACGGCAAAATGACCCAAAATGAAACAGACACCAAAAAATGGAGAAATAGGAGGAAAAATAAGTGATCAGAGAGGCTTAACAGCTCACAACCAAAAAATTCACCTAAGTTATAAGGAGCAAGAAATCAAAAGAGATCCTTCTTCCTCTCATTGACTGTTCGCCTGTCTTACTTCCTCTGTGAACCTTCCAGCATCAAAACCAACAAAAAGAATAATGATTACTCAAAATAGACTCAGAGAAAGTTTCAGGGAGCTAGTGTAGGATAACTATTCCTGTTAGCATCTGCCCAATGCTAATGCTTCTCAACTACAAAATAAAAGAGAGGACAGGAGAAAAATTACAATACAACAAAAGCAAAAGAATCTTCAAAACCACATGTTCCCAAATTTATTAGAACAGAGACCCCGTGTGGACAAACATGAAGCATAACAAGAACCTCCTTTAAATACAAGGAACTTTTGGTGGATTACACATATCGGTCAACAGCACTTTAAAACTTAGAGCTGCTGAATATTAAGGACTCTAGACATTTGATTCCAGCATCTTCTTATGAATGTCTTGCATATTTTGGAACAACAATAGGGACCCAACTTGCTCCCAAATTCAATTAACGGTTGATGGCAAACACTTCTAACTTGTTTGGGAAAATTTGAACAGCCTCATGGGGGGAATAACATTCATATAAGCATACATGGAAAACATAACAGTCACCTAATCACTATAGACAGTTTAACTTACAGCTGCAGGGGATGCAAATGTTCGATGATCTTCAAAAACTATCTTGAGTGAAGAGATGTTGACGATAGGCAACTGAAGCCTAAAAACCTCAAATGTTTTGCCTGTTTTCTGTGTCAATCAAAAAGGAATATGGTCAGCATATAAATCAATCATTTCAATGCCATGAAAGAGAAAGCAAGAATGTATGACAGGAATTCAAGTAGAAAACTAAATTTCCCCGAGAAATGAGGTTCATACACTACTTATTGGATATTCGCTATAGTAGCCCTCTAGCGCAGGCTCTTAAGTGGAACAATGGAGTGACACACCTTGGGCTGGTACATAAATTCTTTGTGGAGCTTAGCGACGACCCTTGTGGGTGTTAGCATAACATAAAAGAATTGACTGCAGAAAGTGAAGGGTGATCTCTAATATGATGGACTCGTGTTGATAGTTGGTCCTCCTTGGGAATGGTGTATCTATAATTAGTATAGGTCCCTCCCCCCAAAATTTACATACCCCACAACCTTGCATGCATTGTGAAAACCCTGGCATTTCCAAATGCAAATTGCATGTGTTAAATATTTCCACTAAATAAATGAAAAAACAGGAGAACCTCCACACAAAAAACATGTTAACTGCTTCACTTGGGGGGAGGGACACAAATCTAAAAATTACGAACCTGTACAATATGAATAAAATCTCTTAAAAATAACTCCTGTGTTGCTTTCGATTGATAACTACAGTCTAATACTTCCAACATATGTTTAATCGCCACGTCAGACATTCCAAGAAAAGCATACCACCTGTGTCAAATATCGGGATGTCAAGACATTTGATTATATAATGCCAAAGGAATTTACAGCTCAGCATGCAAACTTTTAGCACATCCTCTTTTAACTTACTTCCCAATATGGAAATGAAGATGATCTCTGATACGGTTCCACGTAGTCCGCTTAAATACAGAAAGAGCCGCTCTATACGTTCGAATTGCATGTTTTGTCTAATGATGAACAAGGAAAACTTATTAGAATAACACAGGCATATTTACATATTGCACTATTTGGTGATATAAAGGTACCTGATCACATTTCTTGTACAGATCACCAGAAAGGATAAGATGAAATCCATATTTGCGTAACATGGGTGGTGCCGCTAACAGGTAGCAATAAGATGCTTGCTCGAGCATCACAGCTGAATGTAGAGGATCCTGCAAAAAGACGCTCCTTAGAGGAGCAGAATATACCATTGTTGCTCAGTCTATTAAAATAAACGGAAGCTTTACCTCACCAGAGATGCGGCAGTAAACACTTGCAGCCTCTTTATACTGATCCCTTGACTTCAACATTTCAACCCACCAAAGACCACACCGTGTAGCATTTCTTTGGCCAGACGAACCCATTCTCTGACAGAAATTAAATCTTATAAAGCAGGATGTAAATGCAAATACCTATTGACAAAAGCCAGAGATGCACTAAGGGAAAAACTTTCCAGGACAAATTTTCAAGTAGGAAAAAAAGTTGATGCACCTTTACAAGTTGATAATCATACTACTCCATTCCCATCGGCGATGAATAGAAAATAACCAATTGATATCTTCTTTGCAACTTGATAAAATAAGTCACCTAGTGATGTACATTTCTAGGTTTACGGCCTATCATTTGTCAATTACCATTTACTCCAGTAGTGTTTAGAAATCATCATGAAACACAATGTTCTACGATTGAGTAAATAAAGCACAGGGGAGTAGAAAAGAAACATGATTTACTAGCCCGAACAAGAAAGGACAATCCCTAAATGGAGATTAAGCGGCCAAGGCAGGGTCCAACACCAACAGCCCCCACCATCCCCCGCGCGAGGTCCGCCTTCTGCCCCTCCCAACCTAATTAAAGAGTGGGCTTCATTGCTTTTGTTACAACTCATGTCATGTGACAAAATGACCTTCTAATGCATTGACACACCAACAGTTTACAGTATTAGATATCAAAAAATATGGCTGCTGCATATGTAGAGATAATTTTAACACGAGCAGTTACAATGTGCACTATTGCTAGTTGACATTGATATTGCCACTAAATATATGGTTGAATATCTTTATTTCGTTTTCTAGATAGAACTTTTATAAGAATATACTTGACGGAAGCTGCGAAGTTTTCAACCCTTGATAGACGCTTGCCACAGAATAACACCAAGCTTCTATGTCAGACCATCACTCTATTATTAGTTATTTCGTCAATGGAAAAAGAAGTGTCAAATTTAGAGATAATCTGAACAACTGCCCTAGAGGCTCTCTAGATCAGTATATCATACCAATGTCCTTGCTCTTCAATCCCACACGTCGAGTGGAACACTTAACATGAGCTACATGTTATTAATTTTGGTATATAATGAACCAATATAGCAACAGGACACCACAATCTAAAGTAGGATCTACGACGATTTCAGAAACAAAAGAATTATACATACTAAATATGTTGTAAACGCATTTTCCATGGAATACTCGGCATCCTTTCTAGACTGGTCCAGCATGAAGTACGTCAATCCCATCATTTCCTGCAAGAAGAGAAAAAAGGATAAGTGAATACTAGCAAGTAGGCATTAGTTGCTTGATTGTCTTGATCCAAAAGTATACAGTAGCTAGGATATGGCAGAGAGCGAAGCACAAAGCAGCGGAGGCATGACATTTGTTTCGGTTAAAACCCATATTGCTGCAACACCGAAACTGGATACTGCAATATGGGTTTTACAAAATTGCATATGTTTTGGGTGACTTTTCCCTTGGACAAATAAAAATAACGTCTGAGACATAACCAAGCTGTTAAGTTACCGTTTGCTCTAAAAGCTTTAACTGTTAGAGAAAATGCCCAACAATGTATATCACAAACACTCCATCTCACATGCAAGCCCCAAATAGCACATGGAGAGACAAAAAAGGTGCACAACCACCAAGTGCACAATAAACAGACTACAAATTTCACTCTAAGTCAGTGATATAGTTTTACAACACTAGCCTGGATGGACGATAAAAAGAAAAGCTAAAGACCATCCAGGAATATTAGGTGGAAACTAGCATGACAGCCAACTCAATTTATAAATGTCAGTGAGCTCCAAAGCTGTTAATGTTATCCTCGGACTATGAACCCCAGCATGCATGAGATGCACATACATCATGCACACAAACATGGGCATATATATCTAAAAAAAGCAAGGGCAAGTTTATACGTGCATGCTTATGTTTACTTTGGTGTCTGGAGTTCCATATATTGATTTCTTAAGTTAGTCTCTCAGGCTAAGCGGGGTAAAATGCATTAAAATGAAACAAACTGAACCGCATCAAGTAATTGACTTCTGAACTATTTATATCCAACGTATGTTCTGTGTATCCTCCTATATATTAACTGATGGAGCAGAGGGCAAAGCTGGTAACTTCAAGCAACCAGTTTACCTTCTGATTAACTACAGTAATATCCTTGAGGTTTGGATATAAGTGGTGAAGGAAATCGACTTTGGAACGTGAACAGCCGTGTCCATCTGTTATGGACCCGTCCTAATTTTTTGCTGATGTCATCAGATAACATTTCCAAAATGCCAATACAGCCCTTTTCCTCCCCAACTCAACATCCTTTACTGTATTTGTTCTATCATCATGTCACTTTCTCCCTGACTCCATCTTTGTTTCAGTCTTCTTCAATGCCTCCAAACGATACGAACGTACCATAAAACAAAAACCAAACAAAACCCAATATTCTAAATCGTCAAAAAAGCATAAACCCATTAGATCTTTTCCAGCATTGATGAACGCCCTATTTCCTACACTACATTGATTCCTCCATAGCAACAATAGCTATAAACCACAAACCAAAGCATTCAAAAATCAAGTTTCAAAGGCAATGAACAGGAAATCAAACCATCAAATATGAAAGACCCAAATGCATTACCTATTTATCTAATATAATTTGCCTCCACCAACCCCACCCAATGGGTACCATAACCAGACCCAGCCATTGCCAAAAGCCTTATCCACCGTCTTAGATCTGCAACCAGTCCACCGACCTTCACCCCAATATATGCTAATCAACCAAAAGAACGAGCACCACACACACAGACTTTCACCTTCAGATCTGCCAAAAGTCATCTTTACAATGGCAACGATAATCACTAGGCAAGAAAGCTATCACCATTTCCCACCCATCACCACATCGATCGAACTGTTGCCTGCAAATATCTTTGAAATTGCAACCTTGCATGTTACGCAAATTGCAGCGGACATGGAAGTATTCTCAAGATTTGACCTTTCAAAAAAGTAGAGGAAAAAACGAGAGATGATACTCATGTGAAAAGTGGGCTTTGGCTGTTGTATAGGTGGGGGCATAGTGCTGAATCTCTGGCGCCGAAAAATGAAGAGAGATAAAATAAATATTGACAAAATCTGACTTGTATGCGATGGTAAAATGGTCAATTCATTGCAGATGTTAAGGAAGGGGCATATAAGTCATTTTATCTAAACCACCATGTGTGTATATGATTCCGTCAGGTCAACGGATATGAGTGTTATTTCCGTAATATCCTTGCCAGTAATTAGACCCAAACATTGCTGTAATAATCCCTTGCCTTTTGAAGGGACCTGGATGGAGCCATAATCAGGTCAGATTTTTGTGCGGTGGCAATTAGAAAACCATTTTACCAGCATAGGGTACTGGACGGGTGCATTCTACCCGATCAATTTCAGAGTCAAAAATATTCTCAAATAATTGGCGACAACTTTTGAGTCCTCCACTGAATGATTCTATATGAGCAAATGACTATACCCAAATAAAGCACGAAAACAAAGGTACGAAACTACCTGCACGCCAGCATAACGTTTCCATGCTTTATCAAGCTTGTAATCTGTGGAAAGCAATCGATAGTTTGACAAGGCAAGTTCATAGTCCCGTAACATGAAAGCATAGTCGCCCAAAACTCTTATCTGAGACTCAATGGAGCTAAAAGTGTACCTTGAAAAGTCGCCACGTAAGAAAATAAGAAAATAATTAGAATATGGAGGAAACAAAAACGAAGCATCACATTTATATAAAACAGAGCTAAAAACATACATAGGACCATTGTTGTTCTCTGGTGTATCATCTTTCCCTTTTCTCCACCATAAGTTTTTTATTTGGTTTCTGAAGCCTTTCCTTGTTGCAGAAACCTAAAGCACAATACAAGAATTACTCGACAAGACCAGATAAAGCAGTTTAGATTGATGAACTTGGTGGAACTGATATTCATATCTGAAATCAGAACTGGAAATGGAATACCTGCTGATTGAGAACACGAATCTTTTGCTCCATGTGGGGAATTATCAGTTTGGATGATAGATCTTGCATGATATCTGTTAACTGTTATGAAGATTTTCATACATAACTTCAAAACTAAGTAATATGAGCTTAAATTCCTCTACTTTTACTCAGGTTATGAAGTTTAAGAGTTTAAAATGAAGAACCTCGTCCAAATCCTCCATGCTAAGGAAGCAACCAAGACGCTGACCAGGTGAAGCATCAGATTTCTGTCACGATAAAGTATATATGTTTCACTATACCTTAGCCAGATGCAAAACCACACTTCATACATACGAAAGTATTAAAACAAAGAAATATCAGTGTTAACATTTAGCTTACAAAAGGAGCCCACAAGTTTTCTTGATGATCAGCTAACCCATCTTGAGAGGAGTTTAGACACAGCAAACGACAAGCATTTAAACCAAATGTACTCCTCATATC